>JARFJB010000023.1:0-355000 GCA_036346205.1 Vesta saturnalis | reverse complement strand
TGCGACACAGGAAGCCACATATTTCTCTCGTTTTTAGGAAAACTAAGGGTGTCTCCGAAATCAATTAAATTGTTTCATGTTCGTAAAAGTATAATGGATCTTGGCCTGAAATTATGATCGATTTCATAAATAAAAAACGAAATTAGAGATCAAAAACGATTGGAGACGTATACATTGTTACACAGGAAGCCACATATTTCTCTCGTTTTTAGGAAAACTAACTGTGTCTCCGAAATCAATTAAATTGTTTCATGTATGTAAAAGTATAAAGTATCTTGGTCTGAAATTATGATCGATTTCATTAATAAATAACGAAATTAGAGATCAAAAACGATTGGAGACGTATACATTGCTACACAGGAAGCCATATATTTTTTATAAGGATACAGCGCTTTTCTCCGCAAAATTATGTTAATTCTGAGGTGAATTTTAGATAATATTACAAAAGCTTAAAATTTTCTTTAAATTAAATATTTCCAACACAAAAGATATGTATTCTAGTGTAAAATGTTCTCAGAATTCCATTTTTGCAATTAGTTTTTGTATAGCTTGTAAGTGTAAATAGTTAGAAGCTTATTTAAGTTAGATTAGGTTACTTCGTATATTAATGTTAGGAATTATAGCTTGTTAGGTGTCTTTTTGTTCAAAATTTTGCGTAGTTTTCATTTTTGTTATTAATTTTCAATTCCGATCATGTATAAGAAAGTTACGGCCAAATTTCCATTTGAGTCCAATTTGTAATTTAGATCCACCAATCATAGCTTTAGTTACTTTTGCAATATGGCTGTAAAAAAAATGAATTTTTGGTAACAACCAGAAACATATAAAAGCAAGCGCTCAGGAAATCACTCTCTCTCTAGAATTTGTTCAAAAGTGTAAAAGGTTAAAACAGTGTTGTGAAATTTGTGTTAAAGAGTAAGTTCATAACCTAATTTAAATTCGTCAAGAAGTTTTACTTTACGAAGAATACGTTCGAGAGCACTTGTTTTTATATCGACGGTTTAAAATAAATAATTCGGTCTCCGATACCTGTCGTTTTTGAAAAATATTTTTGTTCGTGTTAATTTGTATCACGATTTTGTAAAGATTTGCTTTTGTGTTATCCAACTTAAATTAATTCCGTTTATACCAAATTAAAACCCACTTTTATTTGGTCAAAGTTGTTTTATTTCTTTGGACAATTTCTTTTAAACAAAAATTGAATCGGTAGCTAAAAATAAAAGTGTTATCAACAAAAATTTTGGTTATTTAAATATAATTTTAAAACGATATCACTCATTAAGCTTTAAAATTATTTAAATAAAAAGTTACCGAAATAAAATAAGTGGTTGGAGTTTGCCGATTTTGGAGAAAACATCTTTAAGTTTGGAAGTTGGTGTCTTCGACAACCAAGAATCAAGTACGTGGAATGCTAGAGCTATTCACGATAAGGAATTTGAAATTCCGAATGTAATGTACGAAAGGCAGCTTGATATTCTGTGTGTCTCGGAGACCAAGCGCAAAGGAAGGGATGCTGTGTTGATGGTGGATGGCAGTGTAGCACTATGGTCAGCAGTTGAGATTGAACTGCATGGCGCAAAAGGAGTTGCGAACATTTTTCGCATGGGTGGGTATGCAGAGAAAACACACTGAACGCGTTCTAGGATAGTTCGGAGACCGAAGAGTCAATGAGAATGGAGAACGCCTAGTGAACATCTGTGTGAAGCGAAGCCTGTTTATATCTAATACGGGGTTTAAACATAGAAATGTGCACGGCGAAGAGGCGACTCTAAAAGTATGGTGACTTGATAGTGTATGGTGAACATTTCAGAAACTTGGTAAGAGACACAAAGGTAATGCACGGATCTTGTGGATCGGACCACTTTTTGGTTGTATCGAGAGAGTGTTTAAGGCAAAAGTGTCTCTGGAGAGGGAAAGCAAACGTACTGCGAACGTCGAGAATTATAGTAGACAAACTAGTGAATAATGGAGCGAGAATGATGTACGCAGATGCTGAGTAAAGAGTGGAATGTGAATGAAACGGCGTGGAACGAAAAAATAAAAAACTCTGACGTTGAAAGTGCATGGGTAAGCTTGAAAAACTGTATTGTCAATTGTGCCGTGCGGACATGTGGTAGAGCGACTGTAGGTAGACATGTGGAATGAATCGGTAAAAAAGCCAATATGTAAGAAAAAATATGCGTACATGCAATGATTACTGCAAAAAATGAGACAGAAAAAGCGATTGTATGGGGTGTATAGGTTAAGAAACAGAGAAGCGAAGAAGGCACGGAGAATAAGTAAAGAGAGAAAATGATGGCTGTAGAAGGGGAGAAGATGCAGAATGATTTTCAGGGAAACAAAAAACTCTTCTGGAAATGGGTCAAAAATACAAAACGTGGCCCAAAACGGAAAGCTGCGGCTGTGATAAATACGAGCAACGAGATAGTATGGGACGATTGTGAAGTGAGGAAATTCTGGCAAGAATATTTCGGAAAGGTGTACAGTAGTGAGGAAAATAAGACTGAAGGGTTAAATAAGAAGAATGTAGAAGGAATGGTGAATGAAACTGAGAAGGAAATTGGGATAATGAGAAACGAAAGTATGAGCTTAGTTGCGAAACGAGCAATCCATAATGGGGTTTGTCCTCTTAGTACTGTATGGAAATGAGACATGGATATTTAAAAAAAAGCACGAAAGAAAAATAAATGCCGTGGATATGAGATTCCTGAGAAGCGCGTGTGGTAAAACGAGAAGGGGTAAGATAAAGAATGAGTGTATAATGGAGTGTCGCAAGTAAAAGACGATGATGGATAGTTATAAAAGTAGTGAACTATGTTGGTTTGGTCACATTGACCAAACCAATTGGCAAGATTAACGAAGCAAATATACGTAGGTGAGATTAGAGGTAAGACAGGGGCTGGTAGACCGCGTAAAGCTTGGCGGAATGTAGTAGAATGTATGATAAAAGAAAGAAAGATGAGTTTTAAAAATAAAAGGTCATGTCAGAAACAATGTATGAATCTTGCAGAAGGAGGTGTACAGAGATAGGAAAGCATGGAGAAAGGTTGTAAATGAAAAATAAATAAGAGGCAGGGATTGTTTTGTCTATCCCGCAAGAGAATGGCGTGAAGGTTAAGTCACGTTATGTAAAATTTTATTGATTTGTTTTGGAAGTGACCAGTGACAACTTTCCAAAATTGACGTATTTAGTTTTATGTAGTTTGTTGTTAAATATTTTTTTTGTTTAACGTAACAAATTAAAGAAATTTTGAATGGCGTTTGTCTAGTTTATGTTTAGTTATTTTATTTTGAGTTCAATTGATGATTAGTATTTGAATTTGACGTTGCCATAATTAAGTGAAACAATAACATTGTTTATTTTTTTGAGTCTATTTTGTTTACAAGCATTGGGGGTAACGTAACGTAAAATTAAGTTAAAGAAAACCATTGAACCCCAGCAGCTGATTTGCGCGCACGCTTCCGTAGTATTTTAAGCCTGTGGATATTTTGAGATTCGTTCTAGAGCTAAAGTTCCGAAGCATCTCCCACGTTCTCCTGGAGGTAGCCTAAGTAAAGGTAAGCGAGAGCTTTTGACTGTTTAAGGCTGAGTTATCTACGTGTGTCCAGGTGTATTCTTTCCGATTTTGTTTTAATAACAATCTGGCGTCCATTACTCGTCTGTATTCCAATTAGACTCACCCTTATTTGCGACTTTCGACAATAGGACAAACCTCCTTTAGTATTTTTAAATTCAAAGACACGCTCACGGCCCTCTGTCCTACCGAGCTAGTCCGGTGCAATTTAATTATCTGCTACCTTCCGTGTTAATTTCATTTTTGACCGTAACAATTCCTGTGAATAAACAATGAACATTTTAGCAAGATACAAATATTGCTAACACTAATAATGAATCGATCTTCCTTGGTTTCAGCTAGCCGATTAGGCTAGTTGAATTGGTGACAAGTCTGGCAAACGCGAAGGTCATGGAAGTAGCTCAATATATATATATATATATATATATATATATATATATATATATATATATATATATATATATACATCAAGCAATCAGAACAAGATATTCTATATGGAAATATGCTAACATAGAACCATAATATTATTATTAAAGGTCCTTATATGACAGGATAGAAACTCTTCCAATAAGGAGTCCTCGTAGATTTCATCTGAGGTCAATCGGCAAATGTCGTTTTAATCTTCTGTTGTCGTTATGATGCAGAAGTGGTTGCAGGAGAGGATTGCTGTGTTGTGAGATTTTCGTGGTGTTTGTTGCCTTTGTCTTGTATGACTTCTGTGATAAATGGAATACCGAGATCATCGTGTAAGGTTTGATTCGATATGTACCAGGGAGCTTCTGTCATTTCACGAAGCACTTTTGATTGTGATCTCTGAAGGATGGGTATGTTAGATTTCCTGGCACAACCCCATAACTCAATACCGTAGGTCCAGATGGGTATAATTTATCGTCTTATATAGAAGAATTTTGTCGTTTAGTGCTAATCGTGATCTTCTTGCAAGTAACCAGTATAATTCTCTATATCTCAGGTCTAGCTGCTTTTTTTTTCTTGTGTGTTCCTTCCAGTTAAGTTTTTCATCTAAACGTAGTCCTAGGTATCGCACTGAGGAAGTTTGGGGAATAGTGGAATTGTTCAGGGTAACTGGGGGACACTGCCCTTTTCTTAAAGCGAAGGTTACTTGTGCTGATTTGAATTTGTTGATTTTGATTTTCCACTTGTTAGTCCAGATTTGAAGAGCGTTCAGGTGATCTTGGAGATAGAATGAAAGTTCCAGTTAATGTATTTGATGTAGTTGGTAGGTCCGCAGTATATAGTGGATAAAGCGTGGCGTCCAATACGGAGCCTACTGGAACTCCAGACTTTATTGGGAAGAAATCTGATAATACACCATTTACTTTGGTTCCGGATTGGCGATCACTTAGGTAGGATTTGAGCAGCTTGAAATATGATGGAATCTAGCGCTTGATTTTGTATAGGAGGCCATCGTGTCATACCTTGTCGAAAGCTTGACCTATATCGAGGAAGACCGAAGTACAGTATTTTTTTCCTCTAGAGATTTATTAATTTCATGAACGACTCGGTGGCACTGTTGGATAGTTGAATGTTGATGACGGAATCCGAATTGATGGTCTGGGATTTTATCTAGGAGTAAACTGAATCTGTTGAGGAGCAATTTTTCGAGTAATTTGAATACAGTGGATAATAAACTTATGGGTCTGTACGAGGATATGTGATTTAGGTTTTTACCTGGTTTGGGGATCATAATTATTTCTGCTTGTTTTAGCTGTCTAAGCCAGTATTGTAACCTTAGGACGGCATTGAATATGTATGTGAGCATCACTATCTCTTTTCTAGCAAGCTCCTTCAACATCTTAGGCGTTATTTGATCCAGGCCAGGTGCTCTTTTGTTATTTAAAAGTTATTGTTTTTTTTTATTTCTGTTGGTGTTAATGCTTTTGAAGGTTCTGTGGAAGGTGGATTGTCGTTTAAGAATTGTGAGATTTCTCGATCTGGTGTGTTGTCATGAGGTATAAAAACTTCAGCAAGATACTCAGCAAAAAGGTTCGCTTTCTCTTGGTTACTCCTTGCACATATTGAATTGTCGTACCGATTAAGGTTTAGGATATAATTTTTAAAGCATCTGTGTTGTGATTAATTTAGTTTGGCTTTTAGTCTGTTAGTTAGTTGGTTGTATGCTAATTTATCTGTTGGTGCACGAGTACGTTGCCACTTAGCTCTGGCTTTCTTTTTTTCAGCAATTATCTTTTTGATTTCCAGTGGAGTGTTTATGTTTCTGTTTTGGGGCTCCACATGCGGTGTGACCTCTTGAGCTGCTTTTTGGAGAATCGAGGATAGGTTATTCACAGCTTCGTCTAACTCTTGGGGGTTCTTGAGTCTTATTTTTAGGTTTATATTGTTGCTTATTGTGTTTCCGTATGTGTACCAGTCGGTTTTGGAGTTATGTAACTTAGGCACTTTCTTAATATTTATAATAGTTGTGCTGATTGTTGCTATGATTGGTGAATGATCGGATAAAAGATCATTATTAGATTATACGTTCAAGTAGGAGTTTGAGATACCATTAACGACGAAGAAGTCCAAAAGATCTCGTACTTTTTTGGATCAGACGGCCAGTAGGTTGGAGTGCCTGTAGATAGGAAATTGTATTTGTTTTTGTTGAGTGCCTTGCCAGTTCTCTCCCTTTAGTTGTGATGAGCCTGGAGCCCCAGATGGTGTTTTTGATATTATAATCGCCTTCCGCAATAAATTTGGGACCGAGCGTAAGGAAAAATTCTTCGAAGTTATTTTGTTTTAAGTTATGTTTAGGTGGACAATGTACAGCTGACGCAGTTATGTCACAAGGGAGAGATTTGACCTTGATTGATGTGGCCTGTAGATAATCTTTTGCATATCCTATTAATTCATAATGCTCTATTGTACTTTTTATTAAAATTGCACTTCCTGCATGAGCAGTATTGTCGGGATGGTTGGTGTGACAGAATTTAAATCCTGGAATTTTAAAATAGGACCTGTCAATAAGGCGTGATTTGCTTATTAGGAGAATATCGATGAGGTTGTTTTGAAGTAATATTTTAATTTCTTCTTTATGTTGAATTATGCCGTTGGCATTCCATGGGGCTATTCGGAGGAATTTGGCTATTATTTTTGTCCTACAAGCATGGTTAGCACGTTTAGGAGCATGCTATTCTGTTGGAGAAGCAGATTCAACAAGTTTCTTAATTCTTCGAGAAATTTATTGAGCAATTTACTGATGTTGTCTTCATTGTTGCTGTTCTGTGTTTCCGATATATTTTTAACATTATTACTCGTTATTTTAGCGTAACTCTGTCTGTGGAAGGGGGATTTTGATGAGGGTGTTGTCGGTTGGTGGTTGAAGTTTGGGATTGATGGGGGAATTTGAGGGTTGGGGGTGCTTTTAGGATTTAGTTTATTTTTGTGTAAACTGTGGTAGTAATTGCAATCTTTGTAGGTTGGGGGTGCGGTCCTCCGCACAGTATGCATGTGGCTGGGGTATTTTTACTTTTCTTGCAATTTGCCGTGTCATGTGATCCGCTACATTTCACACACGCAAAGGGTCTATTGCGTATGCCTTAGTATGTCCGTATAGTTGGCATCTCGTGCACTGGATTACATTGTTTTGTTTTCAGGGGGGTTCAATTTGCACTACACAGTGTTGCAAGTTTTGAATTTTATAAACGTCTTTGTTATCAGTATTTGGTTCTAAGTCAACAAAAAACATATTCAGTGGCGTTTTATTCTTTCTGTTTAATATATTGACAATATTTCTAACCTTATGTCCTAGAGTAGTAAGTTCATTTTTGTCATCTTCGGTGCCCATTGAGTGGTGTAGGTATTTTATTACGATTTTGTAATTTTGTTCTTTTAGTTGATATGTGTGGTGGACAATATTATTTTCTTTCTTGAACTTTGATCATTTTCTATACGTATCTGGCGTAGTGCAATTTATTTTAACTGTATCGATGGACATACCTTTGGTGGTGTATTGTTCTTCTTCAGCGACTTCTGATAATTTTTTTGTCATTTCCGGGTAATTTGTTACTCCATATACAAATATGAGAGGGGGTTTAGTATTAATGTTTGGAGCTTGGTTTGCGGTTAAGGAATCGTCTTTAAACGCGGATAAGCATTGTATCTGTTGGTTAAGATTATATTATCAGTTGCAGATTGCGGAGTTGAATATTTTGATTTGATTTGTTATTAAATTACATTTGACAACATCGCTATGAAGAACAAGGATATCGTTACTTAGAAATGACTAAAGCTAATAGAAGAGAGAGTTACTCCATAAGAACCCGTACTGAATTTGGAGGTTTGGACCATAGAGTAAGGATGAGAGGGGACGTACCAAAAGTGTATAGGCGCGCAAATTAGAAACACACACGGAAGGAGGAACGCGAGAATTTATGCAACCTGTGAAACGCATTCACCAAAACATTAAATTACCATATGCTCTAATGTGATTTAATATCGCGTCAATTCTTTCAATTTTCTGCAGTAACTGATAAGATAGGTTTAACACATTTTACAAGAATAATTTCTTTACTCATAGAGTTAGGACTAGGAATATTTTTCGTAATAATTGAAACAAATTAAATTCATCAAAAATGTTTATAATGCTATTATATAAAATGAAAATCATAAATTTTTAGTAACATTTTATGAATATATAAATTTATATCGTAAATACATAATTTTGCAACAATTTTATCTAAAAAAACACATTGTACATACGTACATACAAAGATATTTAGTGACTTGAAAATATAACAAATTTTTTGTAAAGCATCCGGTTTGAATATGAACTTTGAATATTCATTTTACACACATAATGAATTCGTGTTTTAATACAAATTTCATATATTGATGAACTCATTGTATTAGATAAATGAGTAGAAGTATATTACAATGCTACGCGACAAACTTAATGATTTTAGTACGACAGGTAATAAATACTTTTGGGGGACAATTAAATGTGCGAAATTTTATTTTGTAAATTTAGAGAAGATGGTAATGACTTTGAAGTAATGAGTTTTACTTAATGTACACTTTAATTATTAATACAACTAATGTGAATTAGAAGTAATGGGAATAAATCAACCAAATTTATTTAAAATAGTACTTAATACCGAGTAAAATATTTAATTTCATTTCTTTTAATTTTATGCTGAAATATTATATTAAATTAATTTTTTAATGTTAAGTCGAAGCCTAGAACACGTTTCTCTACGCTAACCGGTCTTTATTTTTGCTTATGTTATCGCTCGTCTTACTCTATGGTTTGGACAGACTTATAGTATTTTTTTTTGCATTATATAATGTTGGTACCGCAGAAAATACCATGCAATCACTTCTTCAATCTTTGATAAGGTCATTCCTTGCCAAAGTTATCATTCAACCACTTGCGTTAGAAAGTAAACATTTATTATTATATCTAGAAATATTTGTAACTTTAGCTTACCCAATATACGTATACTAATAATATAAACACATATTCTTCAAAATGTCTTGTGAGATTGATCTAAAACTTATTAAAGTTGAACCTAAGGAAGAAGAAGGATTAGATGTACATCTAACCCAACATCTAATTCTAAATAGTGATTTAATAAAAGAAGAAATGAAATACGATTCAAGTAGTACAAAATTTGACACCGAACCGAAAGAAGAAGAAGGAATAGATTTATTTCTAACCCAGCATCTTTTAAATAGTGATCTAATAAAAGAAGAAATTAATTACGGTTCAAGTAGTACAAAATTTGACACCATTGTTACAGTTGATGTGAATCTTAAAGAAGAAAGCTCTTGTGTAATAAATGATATTAGGTCAACTGAAATAGATCATAGAAAGGGAAATAGTGTGAAACACATTACAAATGTGCAGTGTGATAGTAATCAGTTTCATAGTTCAACAACAGTGCAAGAGAATTTACAATGTACGGGTTTAAAACACACTTCAAATTTTAAATATAAATGTGACCATTGCGATTTTATAACAAAATGGAAAATTAGTTTAAAACATCATCTTTTAAGACACAGTTCAAGCTATGAATATAAATGTGACCAATGTGATTTTGTAACATATCACAGTAGTAATTTAAAACTTCATCTTAAAAAACACTCAAGTTATCAATATAAATGTGACCAATGTGGGTATTTAACACATTACAGTAGTAATTTAAAAGTTCATCTTAAAAGACACTCTTCAAATCATGAATACAAATGTAACCTATGTGATTATGCAACACATCAAAAAGGTAATTTAAAAATTCACCTTAAAAAACACTCTTCAAGTAATGAGTACAAATGTGAACAATGTGATTATGCAACACATCGCAAAGGTGATTTAAAAATTCATCTTAAAAAACATTCCTTAAGTTATGAATATAAATGTAACCAATGTAATTATGCAACAGGTCACAACAGTAATTTAAAACGTCACCTTAAAAAACACTCCGTAAGTTATGAATACAAATGTAACCAATGTGATTATGCAACACATCAAAAAGGTAATTTAAAAATTCACCTTAAAAAACACTCTTCAAGTTATGAATACAAATGTGAACAATGTAATTATGCAACACATCGCAAAGGTGTTTTAAAAATTCATCTTAAAAAGCATTCTTCAAGTTATGGGTACAAATGTGAGCTATGTCATTATGAAACACATCACAAAGGTAGTTTAAAACTTCATCTTAAAAAACACTTTAAATTATGAATATAAATGTGATCAACGTGATTATGCAGCAAAAACGAAAAGACCAATTAAACATTCATCTTGAAAAACACTCTTCAAGATACCAATATAAATGCGACCAATGTAACTGTGCAACACATTACAACAGTAATTTAAAAATTCACCTTGAAACATTCATCTTAAAAAACATTCTATAATTATGCATATAGATGCGACCAGTGTGATTTTACAACTCATTACAAAGCTAATTTCAAAATTATGAAACACTCTAAGTTACACATAGAAATACTGCCAATGTGATTATGCAACACATTATCAACGTAATTTAAAAATTCACCTTAAAAGACATTCTTTAAGTTTTGAGTGTAAATGCGACCAATGTGATTATGCAACTCATCACAATCGTAATTTGAAGATTCATCTTAAAAGGCACTCAGTCATAAACACAACAAATGTGATTATGCAACATGTCGCAAAACTGATTTAAAAATTTACCTTAAAAATCACTTAAGGCTTTTCCAAACAGAGGATAGGCAACACACAAATCAATAGCAAAAATGACAAACTTTTGATCAAGATTACGTGTCAAAACATTAATATGAAAAAAATTTAAACACAGGAAAGTATTGCCTTTGTATATACAATGTAATCTTACCATTTTTTTTTTGTGCAAATGTTAATATGTATAAAAATATTAATTTAGATTGTTTAATTTTAGTTAATTAGTAAATATGAAAAAATAAAACGCTTTGGACAAACTGTATTTTAATTAAAAAATATACTTCTTTTTGTCAGTTTTTCCATGTTATATAAGGTGTAAGCTCAAAATCTGTCAAAATTTTTGTAAAATTGTCAATTTTTCTTAAATAATTTGTACCAAACCCCTAAGGCGTTCAGTTTCTCCACGTAAAGTCATTACAAGATATTTACAAACAGGATTACGTTATAACATGAATAGTTTAAATTTGTTCTCTTTATGCTCTTTCAAAACTTGAAAATTATATAACATTGAAATTGAAGATGGCAAGTTGCTTTTAATTAACAAAAACATTAATTTTTGATATACTGTATATTTTTTCAAAAAATATATCCTTACGTTATTTTGAAGTCATGGTGCTCCCGGTATCTTTCTGATTGACTCATACAGATAACTTGATTTATTTGAAAAAACTTGTTTTTGTAAACCTGCTATACATCGAAATAGTAGGTTACATTATTTTCTGTTTATATCTACTAGGTAAGCTTTCCAGGAAAATTCCCAGATGACCATTCTGCACCTCTAGCTTTCGGAAAATTTTATTTCCTTTTTTAAGGCAATCTGTACACATTTAATTCAAAATTAATGTGTTAATACATTAATGCTTAAATACTTATCAGTCAGGATTACAATAATATAAAACTTTGCATAAGTATTTTTCAATTTAAATAACAAGAAGTAGCAAATTTAAAACATAAAACCAGTAAATCTGACAATATATCACTAGACGTATTACAATTTTTTTCTTATAGGATATAAACAACGATCACATAATGTATAAATTCATAAATATAATAATAAAGACGTTATCAACTTAGAGAGAAAGAATATGAAAATAACAATTTTAACAACAAAATTACCACAGACTTAAAAATTATAGGAAGGATAATATTAATGTTCAAAAGATAAAACATAGTTATAAATAATACTCCATTTATTTATTGGATTTAGAGAGTTCTAGTATTCTGTATTCTCATGTAAGTAGTTCATTTCAAATCATTCTGTTTGTTGAGTGAACATCAGATGTAAAACTAATTTTTTATGAAATGATTGTACATGATGCCAAACAAGGTAACTGAAACTAATTATTTTAAAAGACTTTCTGGAAATGGTAGAAATAAATTTTAACACTAACTGCTTAAACATAAATAAATGGAGTATTGCTGCTTAACTAAAAAATAGGACATAAATAAATTGAGTATTGTCTATAACTACGGTTTATCTTTTGAACATTAATATTATCCTTCCTATACCTGTTAAGTCTTTGGTTATTTTGTTGTTAAATAATTGTTAAAATTGTTATTTTCACATTCTTTCTCTCTAAGTTAATAACACCTTTATTATTATATTTTTTTAATTTATACATTATATGATCGTTGTATATCAGTAGATGTGATACACCTCCCCTCCTGTCATGCGTCAGAAAGCGAAATGGAAATGCCATATTTAAGTGCTGTGAAGTTATTGTGTGAGGTGAACAAAAAAACATTTTCAGCATGAGGCCAGTCGTATTTTTAAATCTAATGAACGTTTTCTGTAATCTGGCTCCACCTAGTAGTATATTTTTAAAAGTAGATTTGATTGTTTGTGGCGCTATCTAGTGGTGTATTTTTAAACTAGTTAATTTTTTTTAATAGAGGTTAAACGTGGCTCATGCTGGCGGTAAGTACATGCACATTGCTGCAATAATCAGGTCGGGAGATTTGAAATAATATTCCAATAAGGGGTGTTATATCAACTCATATAAGACAAATGATTTTATTTATTAAGTCAATCTCGTCATTACATAACGTAACAATTATAAAACCTTTTTCTAAACGAATATTAAATGAGTACGTTGCCTGCTGGTCCTAAAGATTGTATTGAAACATCTTTACTCTTCAACTGTTCGTCAAATTGATGTATGTGACGATTCTCGGCTTTGAAAAACATATGAAAACGATGGGGTAGCACACATTTATAATCCTTCAGCTCCACAACCACCATACTTTCTTGTTATGATACTCAGATTGAGTATTTTGTATTCGACCCCATGTTTCCAAATCCTTAATGTTTTTCTGATAATTTAAAGCACGTTGAAGCGTTTAGAATAGATAAATCCATATCTGTAGTTATAACATAACATAAAAAATCTGTACAGGTGATTAAATAAAGTACTAAGTACATTCACTTCTGTTTTTACTAGTTCTAACGTGTTGGGAAAAACTCACTACTCACTTAATCACGTAAAAAGATAAACATGTCGCCCTTTACTTCCAATTTTCTCTGGACTCCCCGCTTATGTAACCACAATAACAATCTTTCACTATTCAAATAGCTCTTAACAGGTCTGGGGAAAACTCACTAATTATCCAATTACGTAAAAAGGTGTGGTGTGTTTGAAATACAATGTTTTAAGTCATGTAATTAGATTGAATTTTATAAATAAGTTTTTTAATTACACCTCATTTCAATTTTAAATCGCTAAGTACTTGATCTTACTTCCAAATTGTAAAATCAATTTTTCGATTCAAAATACTGTTTTTGAATCAAGTTAAAGTTTGCAAAAACCCCACCTGTAGTAAAACAATTTAAGATTTCTATTTGATTGACCGTAAAAAAATGTGATTCAAAAAATTCTACTTAGATTTTCAGTTCAAAATAGTAAAGTCAACTATCGATAGTATTTACGTACATACAAAATTAGTTTTTAAAAATAAACAAATAATTAAAAACCCATTAGTGTTACCTTAAAGATATGTATCAAAATGTGTATCTGTTACGATTAACGTGTGATTTAATCATCTGCTCATTTTAGAACATATTTCAAACAAAACAATGGACTCATTTTGTCATAAAAAAAATAACCAAGATAAAGATAAAATATATCGTTGATTTTTTTTAAATATGACGTTAAATTCTATATATATAGTAAAACAATGGTAATTAACAACTATATTTGTTGTTTACAAAAAGTGAATGAGTGTTTTTAAACTCCATACATACATGTTCACATCGTTACGTAATATCACTATGTGATACCGTCTTGTAAAAATCCACCTCTCAATTCAAAACTACTGTTTTGAGCTTGTTTTTCTCACCTAAACCTGTTTACGTAAAAACCAGCCTAATTAGAATGCATCTATAAAAACTGATGAAACATGTTCCAGCATCACTTACAGTTCATACATCTCGTCGCCAAGGAATGCTTAACTGATAATAAAATTTTAGATTAAAAAAAAAACAAGATGCAACTCTAAGATGATTTGAAACAAGCTTCTTTCGACCTAATTGTTGTATATAGCTGAATCTGCCTCTTAATTCTCGATTTGAATACCGCACAATATACAGGTGTTGTACTTAAAAAAACAATTTGACAATTAGTCACAGTTAACAACATTGTAACGCGATTCATGCATTCTAAATTGGTACAAACACAGACGCAAACGCGAAAACACGAAAACACACAAACACGAAAACAAGCAAACGCGAAAATACACAAACGCGAAAACATGCAAACGCGAAAACACAGAAACGCGAAAACACACAAACACGCAAACGAAAATACGTAAACACGAATACATGCAAACACGAAAACACAGAAACTAGCAAATGTATTCTGTAATAGAAATTGATCGTACTCGTTTCTCTCCTCTCCCACGACTGTCTTCTCTGCCTCCTAGCCTTCGTTTCACACGTTTCTATCGCCTCACGCTTTAGGTCAATAACCGTACAATATTAGGTTAGATTAATGAACGCACGGTTTAGGTTAGGTCAATGCCCTCGCGCGAGTGTTGACCTAACCTAAAAACCGGGAGAGGAGATTGTTTTAGGGTTTTGGCGTTTGTGTGTTTCCCAGTTTGTGTTTGCGTGTTTTGGCGTTTGTGTGTTCCCGTGTATGCGTGTTTTTCAGTTTGTGAGTTTGCGGGTTTTTGTGTTTGCATATTTTCGCGTTTGTGTGTTTTGACGTTTGCGCGTTATCGTGTATGCGTGCTTTCCATTTTGCGTGTTTTCGTGTTTGCATGTTTTCGCGATTGTGCGTTTTCGTGTTTTCATGTTTTCGCGTTTGTGTGTTTTCGTGTTTGCTTGTTTACATGATTTCGAGTTTGTGTTTTCGCGTTCGTGTATTTTCGTATTTTCACGTTTGTGTGTTTTCGTGTTTGCGGGTTTTGGCGTTTATGTGATTTGTGTTTGCGTGTTTTCATACACTCGCATTTGTGCGTTTTCGTGTTTACATGTTTTCACGTTTGTGTGTTTCCGTGTATGGGTACTTTCCATTTTGTGTGTTTGTGTGTTTTCGTGTTTGCATGTTTTCCCGTTTGTGTGTTTACGTGTTTTGACGTTTGTGCGTTATCGTGTATGCGTGCTTTCCATTTTGCGTGTTTGCGCGTTTTCGTGTTTGTGTGTTTTCGTGTTTGCTTGTTTACATGATTTCGAGTTTGTGTGTTTTCGCGTTTGTGTATTTTCGTATTTTCACGTTTGTGTGTTTTCGTGTTTGCGGGTTTTGGCGTTTGTGTGATTTGTGTTTGCATGTTTTAGTGTTTTCATGCTCTCGCATTTGTGCGTTTTCGTGTTTGCATGTTTTCATGTTTATGTGTTTTCGTGTTTCGGGGTTTTCGTGTTTTTATATTTTCGCGTTTGTGTTTTCGTATTTGCTCGTTTACATGATTTCGAGTTTGTGTTCTCGCGTTTGTGTGTTTTCATGTTTTTGCGTTTGAGTTTTCATGTTTTGGCAGTTGTGTGTTTTCGTGTATGCGTGTTTCCCAGTTTATGCGTTTGCGTGTTTGCATGTTTTCGCGTTTGTGTGTTTTCGAGTTTGCGTGTTTTCACGTTTGTGTGTTTTCGTGTTTGCATGTCTTCGCATTTTACTGTTTCCGTGTGTTTGCGTTTGTGTGTTCTCGTGTTTGCGTGTTTTGGCGTTTGTATGTTTCCGTGTGTACGTGTTTTTCAGTTTGTGAGTTTGCGTGTTTTCGTGTTTGCATATTTTCACGTATGTGTGTTTACGTGTTTTTATGTTGGTGTGTTTTCGTGTTTTACGTGTATGCGAGTTTCCCAGTTTGCATGATTTCGTGTTTGTGTTTTCGAGTTTGCGTGTTTTCGCGTTTGCGTATTTTCGCGTTTGTGTGACTTCGTGTTTTGGCGTTTGTGTGTTTTCGTGTATACGTGTTTTCCAGTTTGCGTGTTTTCGTGTTTCCATGTTTTGTCGTTTGTGTGTTTTCGTGTTTTCATGTTTTGGCATTTGTGTGCTTTCTTGTTTTTGTGTGTTCATGTTTTCGCGTTTGCGTGGTTAAATGAGTGAGTTTGTGTGCTTTCGTGTTTTCGCGTTTATGTTTTCGTGTTAGCATGTTTTCGCGTTTGTGTGTTTTATTGTCTACGTGTTTGCATGTCTTCGCATTTGACTGTTTTCGTGTTTGTGTGCCCGTGTTTGCGCGTTTGTATGTTTCCGTGTATGCGTGTTTTTCAGTTTGTGAATTTGAGTGTTTTGGCGTTATCGTGTATACGTGCTTTCCCTTTTGTGTGTCTGTCTGTGTCTCTATGTACAAGGTACCTCAGACAAAATACGAAGGATAGGCAGCAAATACAAGATACGCACTGCCTTCAAATCGACCAGAACGCTCAGGGGAATACTAATCAAAACCAAACCATACAATGAGGATCCAGAGTTCCAAGAATTGTGTATACAACCTACCATGCGAATGCGGCAGAGCATACATAGGATAGAGCAGTAGACCACTCACTCAAAGTGAGGACGCAGGAACATAAGAACAACGTCCGAAAGGGCGAAACAGAAAGAAAAAGAATAGCTGAACATGTCTGGAACGAAGATCACCGCATCCAATGAGATAATATACAGATAGTGGCAAAAGACGAGAACGCAACTCGTCGGAATCTCAAAGAAGCCACGTACATCGCACTAGCAGAAAATCCAATAAGCCAAGCTAGTGTAGAAATGAAACCCATATGGATTCCAATAATGCTCGAAGAGCTTAAGCGCAATACAGCTGCGCAAGAAGTCACGGCGCAACATGCGCAATAAACTTTTGCGCAACCATGAAAGTTTATATATATATACCGGGTTGCGAAAAGTCTCGCACCAAGGAGTTATCTTTGAAACGGATAAAGGGATAGCTATGAAATTCTAGGACGATGAATGCGATTGTATTTTGGATTTTTTAGAGCAAATGTCAAATTTTTTGACAACGTTTTGCGTACCGCCATTTTGAATTTTTTTAAATGGCAACTAAGGTCGAGTGATACATCACAGAAAAGCTTGTTTTTTCCTCTTTCCAAAAAATGCAATTTTAAACAGTTTTATTTTACCAGAATTATAACAATTTACTAAGTTGCAGTTACTTCATTACAATAAGGGGTGGCCATTTGTTTTTTGATAAATGTCAATATTCAAGACGATGATGAAGAAGACGCTACGGAAATAACCGTAGAAGAGGAAGAAGCACATACATCAGTAGAAGCAGGTAAATATGAACCTGAACCTAATAACGAATTTAGCCCATACGATTTAGAAGAAGGAACATATGTTATTGTTTGTTTTGCAACAAAAAAAAGGCCATAAAGCACTTCATTGGAAAAATTTTGTCAGTGTCTGATGCTGCCGACACTTATACAATAAATTGTTTAAGAAGAAACAAAAGTTACTATATTTACCCGAGCTGTGATATAACTTTTTTAAATATCTGAGATAAAAAGAGGTGGACACTTTTTAAACGAGAACCTCAAAAGATTCAAATTCTAGACTGAAGATTACACCAAAAAAATATTTTTTATTTTGATATTTTGTTTTTAAGTGTCTAAGAATACTACTTTTCTTTTGTTTAATTGAAACAGTAACTTAGTTTTAAGTTTTTCTATGAAAAGAATGTTTATTTTCCAATTTAAAAGAAAATACTGTATTAATGTTTTGGAATATTTGTACCTTTTTTGTAATAAAAATACTATATTAAAACATATTCGTATGTTTTTTTAACTGCCATACGTGTAAAAACCTTTCTAAAAACATTATCGGTGGGCAAAGTTGGTTATTAAAGGCGTTAACATTGCTTTTTGACAATTTTAAATCAGTTGGCAAAATTTAAATATTTGCTTATAACTTTGCCCACCACGTTTTTAATTTTTTTTGGGGTACTTCCTCGGAAATTAACCAAACAGCACAGTGTCTAACGATTTGTGACGCTAAAATAAAACTTTTGGTATAAACGCAATTTGCAAATAAAAATCTCCCAAAAAGATATTAGTCAAAAACAAGAATTTCCTGGGCAAAGTTGTAAGGTTTTACAGTATATCAAAATTTAAATTTTTTTTATTTAAAAGCAACTTGCCATTTTCCGTTTCAATATTTTCATATTTTCAAGTTTTGAAAGGGCATTAAGAGAACAAATTTAAGCTATTATAACGTAATCCTGTTTATAAATATCTTTTAATCACTTTACGTACAAGGGAAACCAAATGCCCTAGGGGTTTTGGTACAAATTATTTAAGAAAAATTGACAATTTTACAAAAGTTTTGACCGATTTTAAGCTTACACCTTCACCTTATATAACGTGGAAAAACTGACAAACAGAAATATATTTTTTAATTAAAATACAGTTTGTCCAGAGCGTTTTATTTTTTCATTTTTTTATATTTTATATAGACTAAAATGAAACCATCTAAATTAATATTTTTATAGATATTAACATTTACAAAAAAAAAAAAGCGAAGTTCAAATTGTCCATACAAAGGCAATACTTTACTGTGTTTAAATTTTTTTCATACTAATACTCTGTTTGGAAAAACCATAAGTGATTTTTAAGATACATTTTTAAATCAGCTTTGCGACATGTTGCATAATCACATTTGTACTTATGACTCAGTGCCTTTTAAGATGCATCTTTAAATTACGATTGTAATGAGTTGCATAATCACATTGGTCGCATTTATACTCATAACATGTAGAATGTCTTTTAAGGTGAATTTTTAAATTACGTTGATAGTGTGTTGCATAATCACATTGGTCGCATTTGTATGCGTAACTTAAAGAGTGTTTCATACGATGAATTTTGAAATTAGCTTTGTAATGGGTTGCAAAATCACACTGGTCGCATTTGTATGCACAACTTGAAGAATGTTTTTTAATATGAATGTTTAAATCACCTTTACGATGTGTCGCATAATCACATTGCTCACATTTGTATTCACAACTTGAAGAATGTTTTTTAAGGTGAATTTTTAAATTACCATTGTAATGTGTTGCATAATTACATTGGTCGCATTTATATTCATATCTTAAAGAGTGTTTTTTAAGA
This sequence comes from Vesta saturnalis, assembly GCA_036346205.1. Lineage (NCBI taxonomy): Eukaryota > Metazoa > Arthropoda > Insecta > Coleoptera > Lampyridae > Vesta > Vesta saturnalis. The sequence goes on along the minus strand of JARFJB010000023.1, from coordinate 335,709 downwards.
TGAATGTTTAATTGGTCTTTTCGTTTTGCTGTATAATCACATTGGTCACATTTATATTCATAATTTAAAAAGTGTTTGTTAAGATGAAGTTTTAAACTACCTTTGTGATGTGTTTCGTAATCACATAGCTCACACTTGTACCCATAACTTGAAGAGTGTTTTTTAAGATGAATTTTTAAATCACCTTTGCGATGTGTTGCATAATCACATTGTTCACATTTATATTCATAACTTGAAGAGTGCTTTTTAAGGTGAATTTTTAAATTACCTTTTTGATGTGTTGCATAATCACATTGGTTACATTTGTATTCATAACTTAGGGAGTGTTTTTTAAGATGAAGTTTTAAATTACTGTTGTGACGTGTTGCATAATTACATTGGTTACATTTGTATTCATAACTTAAGGAATGTTTTTTAAGGTGAATTTTTAAATCACCTTTACGATGTGTTGCATAATCACATTGTTCACATTTGTATTCATAGCTTGAAGAATGTGTTTTAAGTTGAATTTTTAAATTACCTTTTTGATGCGTTGCATAATCACATTGCTTACATTTGTATTCATTATTTGAATAGTGTCTTTTAAAATGAACTTTTAAATTACTATTGTAATGTGTTAAATAACCACATTTGTCACATTTATATTCATAACCTGAGTGTTTTTTAAGATGAAGTTTTAAATTGCTGTTGTGACATGTCGTAATCACATTGATCACATTTATATAAATAGCTTGGTCTGTGTCTTAAGAGATGATGTTTTAAACTAATTTTCCATTTTGTTATAAAATCGCAATGGTCACAATTATATTTCAAATTTGAAGTGTGTTTTAAAACTGTATCTTGCACTGTTGTTGAACTATGAAACTGATTACTATCACAGTGTATATTTGTAATGTGTTTAACAGTATTTCTCTTTCTATGATCTATTTCACTTAACGTAATATCATTTATTACACATGAACTCTCTTCTTTAAGATTCACATCATCTGTAACAATAGTGTCAAATTTTGTACTACTTGAACCGTAATTAATTTCTTCTTTTATTAGATCACTATTTACAACAAGATGCTGGGTTAGAAGTAAATCTATTCCTTCTTCTTCTTTCGGTTCAACTTTAATAAGTTTCATATCAATCTCACAAGACATTTTCTAAGGCAACTGGTTAATTGATGAAGTGATTGCATGGTTTCTTCTTAGGTACCAACATTATACAGGGTTTCTATAAAAGAACTTAAAAGAACTCCGGGGTTTTAAAAATTCATATATTAATAACTGTAGAAGATGCAGAAATGTAATTAATATCTCCGAAACGATTAGCTCATCAAGTTTTACTCATATCAATTGGAAATGTTTTAATCAACAGTTGGCAGCGCTGCGGAGCGTTGATCTTGAAACAAGTAGTGGGCTAGCGGCTGTCAGTGACTCAGTCCCGTCTGGATTGCCGCGCTATGGCGACGCCGCAACAAAAAGCTCAATGCGTTATTTCATTTGGCTTGTAGAAACTAATTCTGTTGTTACTGTACAAAGAAACTTTCGACGTAATTACGGTGTTGATCCGCCTACGGACAAAACAATTCGCCAATAGTTAAGTGCTTTCAAGGAAACAGAAAGTCAACGGGTAGGCCGCGTGTGTCACAAGTGAATGAGAACAGTATCCGAGCTTCATGCCTTCGAAGCCCTAAGAAATCGTTAACAAGACGCAGTCTGGAGTTGAGATTACCGAGATCAACGGTTCGTAAGGAAATTCACCATCTCAGGGAACGAATAATCAATTGCGTGGCAACTGTCCCCCCAGACATGCTGGCCAGGACATGGGAAGAGATTGAATACCGTTACGATGTGTGCCGCACCACTAACGGGGCTCATATTGAACTGTAATACGTAAAAAAAACTTGAAAATGCAACCTTTCCAATAATGTATAAAACATTTATATACGTTTTTTTCTTCATTAAAATATTATGCCTCAAAACCCCGGAGTTCTTTTATAGAAACCCTGTATAATGCAAAAAAATTACTAAAACTCTTGTGTATTGTGCTTCTCAAAATGTTTAGGATAGAGAGTTGAAGTTATTTTAAAGCGCTTAGTGGTCATCTAATTTAGAGCTAGTAATATTGTTTTATTACACACTATAGTCTACCCTATATTACAACTGTGTTACTATACTAGTTGGGTTCGGTAAATACCCCGCGGAGCAGATTTCGGATATTGATCACGTGATCGCAAATCTTTTAGATTTAAATGTTAAAACCGAACGAGAAAAATTAATTTTTCAAATGTTTTACAGTTTCTTTTAAACACAGAAATAGGTTAGGCGAAAATCTTTTAACTCGTACCGAAGATAGAAAAGTTAAATGTCTGATTAATTACACTGCACAACAATATGGCCACTTTTGTCTGATGATTGACTTTTATCACGTGATGTTTACTAATTTGACGTAGCTGATTTCAAATATACCCTCAGTTTTTTTGTGACAGCTCTTGTTTATGAGATATAGTTTTCACGAAAAAATCGCTGTGTTAGTGTGTTAATTTGCTTGTAATTAAGAAAATATTAAGTTTTCTTAATATAATTTGATATGGCATCGTCAAGAAGAGTCTGTGTCAATGATCCAAATCATTTTTGTTTCATTTGCGGAGAGTATATATTTAAAGAATACCGTTTGAATGTGAAAGCGTTCGTGATTGAGGCTTACAAAAATTACTTTGGTCACACACTGGAAATGAAAGACAAGCCTTGAATTCCGCAAAAGGTATGCAAAACGTGCGTTGAGTTTCTACGTTTGTGGACAAATAAGAAAAGGAATAGCTTTAGATACGAAACCGCTATGATCTGGATTGAACCCTTGAACAACCACGACTACTGTTATTTTTGTTTGATGAACACAACTGGCATTAACCGAAAAAATCGAGCTAAATGGGAATATCCTTCCATACGGTCGGCACATAGACGTATTTTGAGTCCTAAAATATCACTTGAACCTCAAGCTGATGCTTCACAGGATGAGCCTATGCATTTTGAGGCGAAAACTGACAGTAGTGATAGTGGCTTTGTAACAACCCTTTTTTGTGTTGTATTAAAAATACTTTAATTTTAGATCTTTCATTCATTTAGTAGTAAATATAAGAAAAAAGTTTTTAAGTTTTGCATTATAGGAATGAGGTAGGCAGCTTAATTTGCATTTCATAGTACACATCTTTTTAAGTGTAATATTTCGTAAAGATTTATATTTCCCTTTCCGTAAGAAATTGGATGCTGACCGCGCAAAGCGTGATAACTTAATTCTATGCGCAGATGCGTGGGGTTACACCTACTTGAGTTATTCGGAAAGCCTTCATTTTTTTTCGCTTCCTGCTGAATGTTATAGCATGAACCATGAAGCTTTGTTTTTGGGGGTGTTCCCTAAATTTTGCGTAATAGTGCCATCAGTTTTGATGGTAAGTTACCTTTTAATTCATTATATTTTTTTAACTAAAGCATTTGCTCTTTTGCAGGCACTATTTTTTTTAACTATGGCACTTTTATAAGGCACTTACTTTTGTATGGTATTTTATAATGCATTTTTGAGATGGTATTTTACTATTATTACCATTATTATAACTATTATTTTTTTAATTTTAATGGAACTTAATTTGCTTTACTTACTTACGCACATTTTCTCTTCATTCTTATTGTATCAATTTGGATGCTACTTTAATTGAACATTGATTACCTTTTAAATTGGAATTTTTGATACAAGAACTTCAACGAATGCCATAAAAATTATTGGATAGAAAATTTTCATGAATAAATTTAAGAATAGTTTCAGTTTGGCGGTGTGGCTGGTAAAGATTGCCAACATTTATGCAATCCTAACCTCACCTAGTTGACAATTCCGCCTCATGTGAATTCTAAGGTTATAAAATGTTAAGTACAAAAATTACAAAGGTAATTATTTAATGATTTTTTTATACTTTAAGAATAGTAATAAGACTTCTTATTTTTGTAATCATCCATCAAGATGATAAATAAACTTAATTGCACGTTAATACTTCTTTTATTGTCATAAACACTATTATTGTTCATTAACTAGGTTTAACTGTTCCTATAACAAAGATACTTTGGCGCTCGAAGTATCATTTTATTGTTTTTATTTACATTACATTTTTTTTATTTAGTATAAGAGAAAATAATTAAGCAGATTGGAATCAAGCAGCATTTTAGATATTTGAGCAAATCAGTTTATTAGAACCTGCCCTTTATTAATCTACCGATTGGAGTCGACGGCACAAATTAGTGATGAAAGCTAAGTGTCTCAATTAGTTATATGATTTGTGTTTAGGGAGAATTTTACCTAATTTCAGTATTACTTTATTAGAATATTCAAATTACATCATAACAATTGAGTAGCTAGATCACCACGTTTTGTTATTACAATTTGGCGTTGTTTATCGAAAGTTATTATACTGGCGCCGATTATTGTTGTTACAACTTTGAATGTGACCTAAAAGCGCAAAAACTATTCAACCAAGATGATTTAAACGATCTTGTCAGAGATCTGGGACTGTCAAAAGCTGCTTCAGAAATTTTGGCTTCTAGGCTAAAACAAAGAAACTTGGTAACAAAGGAAACGAAAATTTCTTATTACCGCACAAGGGAACAAATTCTCCTTAAATATTTTGCTGAAGAAAATGATTTCGTATTTTGTAAAGATGTACCTGGTTTAATGGCTGCAATGAGACTTCAAAATTACGTTTCTAGTGACTGGCGTCTATTCATAGACTCATCAAAACGTAGTCTAAAATGTGTTCTCTTACACAATGGGAATAAATTAGGGTCGTTGCCTATTGCTCATTCCACAAAAGTAAAAGAAGAATATACAACTATTGCTCTGGTTTTAGACAAAATTAAATATGTGGAACACAATTGGCTTACATGTGTTGATTTAAAAATGGTCAACTTACTTTTAGGCCAACAAGGTGGTTATACAAAATATCCCTGTTTTCTTTGCTTGTGGGACAGTAGAGCTAAATATCAACATTGGATTAAAAAAGATTGGCCTCCTCGGGAAACGCTAGTTGCAGGACAACAGAACGTGATAAACCCCCCTTTAGTATCAAGGAATCGTATAATTTTGCCTCCGTTACATATAAAACTAGGACTTATAAAACAATTTGTAACAGGTCTTGACAAAAATGGAAATTGTTTCCTTTTCCTATCAAAAAGGTTTCCAAAACTGAGTGCAGAAAAGATAAAAGCGGGAATTTTTGACGGGCCACAAATAAGATCATTAATTAGAGACTCAAATTTTACGGACACTATGACAGAGATTGAGAAAACGGCATGGAATGAGTTTGTTTGGCTTGTTAAAAATTTTTTGGGAAATAAGAAAAGTTCTGAATTTTCTCAACACGTCGAACAACTGTTGAGTCACTTTCAAAGGCTTGGATGTAACATGAGCATCAAGTTACACTTTCTTCACAACCACCTGGACTATTTTCCCGCCAATCTTGGGGACCTAAGTGAAGAACAGGGCGAGCGATTCCACCAGGACCTCCGTACCATAGAGGAGCGCTATCAGGGCTACTGGAACGTACACATGATGGCTGACTATTGTTGGAGCATTCAGAATAGCTCTCTGCCTTCAGCTTTAGCAAGAAAATCATATAAGAGAAAGTTTTTTTCATTATGAGAATTAAATAAATTAGACTTATCTCTAAATTTATAGTGTTTTATTATAAAAAAACACCCGTGTCATATTTTTTTAACTATAGCTGATACAGAAATTTTAATCACGGAATTGAAATCGTCATCAAAAATTGGACTAATATCATGTAACATAACCCAATCATCAGAAATGCTGTTGTGCAGTGTTATTTATAGTGTAATTAGTTGTTTATTATCAGGAAATACCATGAACAAACAATATGCTCATGTTATGTCTTTCCGAGTTTGGAAAAGAAATAATGTTTGATGATGACGAAAATGAAAGCAATGGTGTGCTTGAAAAATTATGGGATTATGCAGAACAAACAATGCAAAACCTACAGGATTATCAGTTTAAGCGACATTTCAAAATGTCGCGCCATACATTTGAGATATTGTTACAAAAATTGCACCAGGTAACGAAAACCTGAACACTACTTCCAGGACATCCCAGCTTACCATTGGATAAACCACTTATGGTATTAATATGGTATTAAGCAAATATGAAAGTTTTCGGTAAGTAGTAATCATCAGATAGTTTTTTTCATCCTAAAGTTTTTAAGGTCTGTTGCTGAACGTTCTGGAATCAGTAAATGCACAGCATGGAACATTTTGCAAAGAATGTGTAAAATAGTATTAACGTTTAATACTCGTTATAAAGTACTGTGGTGACCAGAAGAACAAAGAGCTACAGAAATTATAGAAGCACTTCATGCTATTAATGAATTTCCAGGTATGACTGTAATATCATGTATGAATACTAACAAGTAAATATTTGTTTTTAATTATAGGTATCATTGGTTGCATTGTTGGAACCCATATCTGCATTAGTAAACCTAAAATTCATTGCAATTTAAACAGGAAACACTATCCATCTATAGTTTTACAAGTGGTGTATGACCATCAAATGCTATTTCTTGGTGTACATGCAGGACAACCTGGCTTAATGCATGATGCACGAGTGTTTCATAAATCTGATTTATATACATCGATTAATAATGGAAGTATTCCTTTTCCTGACAGTGATCTTGCATATAAATTATCAAAAAAATTAATAGTAGCATTTAAAGATACTGGAATTTCATCTCCACTTCAAAAAAATTTTAATAAAAAATTTTCTCAGATTCGTGCTACTGTCGAAAACAGTCTTGCGCTACTTACAGAATGTTTTCGAAGATTGAAATATGTTGAAACAGTGTGATTAGATCTCATTGTATTAATAACTGTGACAGCATGTATATTGCACAATGTTTGTCTTTTAGATGGAGATTATGCAAATAATATTGTAAATGTTCATAGGGAAGTAGACAATGAACAAGAAAATAATAGTCATAACGGAGTTCAGGATCAAGATGGAGAGTTACAAAATAATAATGCAGCAGCTATAAGAAAACGAAAGTATATTTCAAATCATTTATAAAAAAATCAGTGTAAAAAAATACAATTTAAGTAAATAGCACTAGTTATTCGTTCCAAAATATCTAAAAACCTATCTTGTTGGTGCATTTTTTCTTTATGTCTTTGTTTCATGGCATTTAGTGATCATTTTCTTTCATTAGAGTGTTCATTTTGGTCTTCAATAGATGTTGCTGGGCTAGATTGATGTGATTGTTGTTCATTTGTAAATATGTAAATGAATATTTATAAAAATAATATATATTCAGCTTTTGTTTACCTGTATTTATAAGTCCTTCTCTAAGGCTACATGTAGCAGCAGAAGTTATTTCAGGTTTGTTAAATAAATTGGATCTAAAAGGTCAAAATATTCTCAGTATTTAGGGCTGTTGCCTGATTTTGCATTAGCATCCTTAATTTGCTTGTACATCTTCATCAAACCTTTCCATTTTGTATTGCACTGCTGCGAGCTAATTTGAAACTTTGATTTTTCTGACAAAATACTAACAATTCTCTGCCAAAAACTTTTTTTAATGTTGTTTTAAACTGTTCTTCGTGTTGTTTATATAAATCGATTAACATAAGTATGTTTTGTTTACACCAAATTTTATCTGAACTTTAGGAAGATGCAGTTTCAAGTGCTTCATCATTTTCCAAATTTACATTTTGTTCTACAAAACCTACTGACACACCTTGGTGAGCAGAAAAGTCACCTATAACAATGGGTTAATTAATATTATTCTTGTAAATTCAAGCTTAAGTAACCAAGTACATAATATATTATAACATTTGGCACCTACTTGTAAATGCATATGATGTCATATGCCCTTCCACAACTGTTTCAATAGTATTGCTAAAATTGCACACATTGCAAACAAATAAAAGTTCTTTTATCAATATCTTATATTACAATTTACAGACTATTATCGCACAATTGATTTAGGTTATGTAATACTAAACAGCTGATAACTATATTGACACTGCGCAGGTTTGGTCCAGTAATCTGAAAAATCGCTTCTAAAGCTCAGACTGAATATAAGACGCTCATATACCTTGGAAATGTAATAAATAAATGCTTTAGCATTTGCCCGTTTTCATCTGTCAACAATTACCGAACGATCTTGAACACTCAGATTAATCTGATTGAATTACCGAACCAAACTACTGTGATTACAACCCTCGTTCCTAAACATTGTGAGAAGCACAAGAGCTTTAGTAATTTGTTTTCATCTTGTAATGTTGGTACCACAGAAAGAACCATTCAAATTACTTTCTTCAATAGACGGTTTCTAATAATTAAAAATTATTATTAATTTACTTATACTGAATTGAGTCTTGAAAAAGACTGTTTCCTGTAAGGATTAAAGGCAGGGTGATTAATAAAAAGGAAGAAAGAAAAGGTAAATGAATGTAGCTGCAATGGTTTGACATTTAAATGAGAGAGACAAAAGTTCTACCCTAGTTGTGTCTCAATTTAGCAGGATGGCCACACAAACGTAAAATATCACCATATATTGGCAATCAGCTTTTATTGTCCTAATATAACCTTTTTTTATTCGCGCTCTTTTACCCTTATTATTTGTACCTTAGTAGTTATTCCGTCGTTTTGTATTAATCCATTTGTTTACATAATCATTATTTCTGTGTTTTTTTCACATTGCATTACCTACATTCATTTACCTTTTCTTTCTTCCTTTTTATTAATCACCCTGCCTTTAATCCTTACAGGAAACAGTCTTTTTCAAGACTCAATTGTTTAGAACCATTGCAGTATAAGTAAGTATTAGTTTAAAAGTTAATTACATTTTGTTAGTGATTCTTTCACTACAAGTTAACCGTATAATGCCCAAGTGCTATTACAAGGATTGTGGCAAACCTCCAAATCTAAGAAGTCCAGAAATGTTCGATTTCATCCCTTTCCGAAACCGGTACACAACATGGCTAAATGTCTTTTATGGATAGAGTTATGTGGAAATGACAACCTTAATCCATCAAACATTACCAAAAATGTGTATGTTTGTAGTAAGCATTTTGGAATAGAACCAGAAGATTCTAATCCAGTACCACATCGGAATTATACTGCTAACTCCTTAGTGCATTCAAAAAGTCTAGATGTTCAAAGATATATTGAAGTGGGATCGAGCAATAGGGAAGAAAGGTACCTTTACCTCGAAGCAAAAGCATTGTTACGAAAGGAAAATCAAGATGGAAAAGATACCAGTGATCACAGCTATAATAAACAATTATCTCTTATCCATCATCATACAGCAACACAAACATTTGTTTAACTTGTGGATATGAAGAGTAAAAACATCTCTAAGTTGAAAAAGTTTGAGAATTTTTTCTTGTTTGCATCTTTCAAACATAAACATTTTCAAAATTTTACTGGATTGACGGTACCTCAGTTTGAAGCATTTTTCGATTTTTTGGATGGAAGTGTCATGTCACAATTAATGTATAAGCAAAACAGTCACACACCAACAAGAAATAGATTTAGTCACATCACAAATAAGGGCAAGTTATATTTAATGTTGATACATTTAAGACGTGGATATACATTAAAAGAACTCTCTATATTTTATAACATTAGTGTGACTCATGTGTCGGTGATGTTTTATACATGGGTGCAATTTGTATATTTACAATGTTGTTGTCTTCGTAATGACTTAGTAAAAGGTGCTCGTGGTATTGAGATGAGACATATGCCAGCTTGTTTTCGTTTATGAAATGACCATAATACTTGATACTACCGAACTCCGAGTTCAAATGTCGAAAAACTTCCAACAACAAGGGAACATACACTGAAATTATGAGCACTACAATACGGTAAAATTTTTGGTGGGAGTGTCATCAAGGGGTGCAGTTGTGTACAACAGCGAAGGTTATGAGGGGTCCATTTCTGACATCGAATTGTTTAAAGCTTTAGATATTTCTGTATTTTTGGAAGAAGGTGATGTGATAATGGTAGATTGTGGTTTTACCATTCAAGATGTGTGTGATAAAAATAAATACACATTAATTATACCGCCTTTTTTGGCAGGAAGAACACGTTTAACAACAGAGGAAGAGACATTGACTAAAAAAATTGTCGTATTACTGTAGTGCTCAATTAAAAGGATAAAATGTTACCAAATTTTGGCGAAACCAATACAAATCTCGATGTTACCTATAACATCAAATATTATTAGTATCATTTGTTTCTTGGTAAACTTTGAAAAACCTGTTTTAACTTAAAATACATTTGTATGTTATAATCCTATAATTGAATAAAAACAATTGCAAATTGTAGTAATTACTATTTATTTTCGTCTGAATAAAGATTTATCTATTATTTATATTGTAACTTTCACCCAAGAACATATTAAATAAATGAAAATAGTGTTCTTAACATTTTTCATGTATAACTAATTCTGTGAAGTGTTGTACATATTAGTAATCAAATTAGTAGCTTCAATAATAAATCTACTATTGCCATATGTAGATTGATAGGTAATTATAATGAAATCACTGTATTTGTATTATCAAGTTCAACTTAAACTAAAATATAAATATGTTACTGAAAGTATTCCAATTCAAATAATGGTAGATTTCTCAGTATTTTCATTAAAAATAATTCTGGAACATACATGTTATAATACATTTCTTTAGTTTTTTAGTTAAATTGTCAATAATGGACTTCTCTACATCACATAATTTTACTTTAAAAACTAGCAAGCCTACACTAGAGCACACAACAAAATCACATTCCGACAGATCAAAAATCAACATCGTAGTAGCAACCTGGTACATGTATGGATGGTTAGCTTTTAAAAACACTTTATTATTGTCTTTATAAGTAAAAAATGTACTTTTTTGTTTTGATGATAAAATACTATCAAAATCACATGGATTTTTTCCTTCCAGCACTTTTGGACATTTGATTTCAATTACCCTTACGATTATGCCATTAGTTTTTACAACCCCATCAGCACTACAAGCTAAATGAGGGTAATTCTTATTAACATATAGACCAACTTGTAAAAACTTCATTTGGTTGAATATAATCAGCTATGTATTTTTCTCTTGCTTTCACTTCATTTACTTGACCATACCTAATTGCTGGTACAGATAATTTTGGTGTTAGCTGCCACAGATTCCTTTTTAAGTAATTGCTTTTTGCTAAAGAAGTCATCAGTGAGGCAGCAGTCTTCGTATTGGAAGATGTAATAAAATAACTTCGCCAAGTATACCAACGAGAATGGAATGTTGAATTTCAGCACCTTTAACCCATTAAGGACTGCTATAAGAATTTCAAGTCAAAAAGTCATCAGCATTTAAGATACACTTAAACATCATCTAAATAAAATAGTTATTTATTATATTTATTTTTTAAATGTAATTTTGAAGGTGTCTAAAAAATCATATGCTAGGCTTTCATAACAGGTAAATTTATTTATTTCTTAAGTATACATGCTAAGGTTTGGTATGATATTCTACAAAGCAAGTAATGTGCACCCAACTTTACACTTTGTACATATATGTGTGACAACTTTTTGCACTTGGCACATCTTCTCTGAGTAGGATTTTGACTGGTCAATGATCGATCCTATCAAAACGCACTTCATTTAGCACATTGGAATTTATGTGGAACCACCATTCTTATCCTTGGAACTATTGGTGCTGATAGGATTGGTATAGTTACTCTTCTTATAAAATCTAATTGTGGAATTCCAGGCTCTATATATCTATATAACAGCCACGCATTCACTAGAGCTCCATTTATACAGAAGCGCACGATTGGCCAGTACCATTTCTTGCTTCTAATGTTGACTCTATATGCACCTCTAAACTGATCAAAAGGTCAACGCCGACCATTGAACTGTTATACTCAGCAATTATTGGAGGTTGTGGAAATTCAATTTTCTTTTGATGTAGAACTGTACCGCAAACATCTTGTTTCCGTTTGAGTCAATAATCAGTACGATTGGTTACTATGGTCACCTGGTTATTGTCATGCCAACGGTAAAGTGTTATACCGCTACTTTATCTTTCATAACATGATAGAAACCTCGATTCTGCTTCTTTAAATCTTTCAATGGTGCTTTTCAGTCCTGTCAGCTCGTATAGTCTGTGATATAAAGATGTTTCGAAGTCATGTGTTCGAGCACCTTCAGTGAGTGAGAATTATCTATAAATATGTAACTGTTTTGGGGTACAAAATTATCCACCATATTTAATGTAACAGAACTGCCTAATCCCATATTTTTGTCACGTTCTTCTTTTCCTTCGTATAATTTGAATCTTGTACAATATCCATTAGGTTTGTTTAAACACCAAAATTTAAACGCAAACCTAATAGGTTTACCTCTTATAAACTGCTTCATATGGTGTCGTCTATAATACGGTTCCATTGTCTCGTCAAATGACCAAGTTTTTGGCAATGGTTCGGCATATTTTGTAAACTTTGCATCAATATGGGTTAGAAGAGGTCTGACTTTTCGTGATCTGTCTTGATCATTTGTTACATTATTGTCAGAAAACTGAAGATATTTAAAAATTGCCAGGAACCGGTCACGTGACATAGTTCCCGAAATGGCTGCATTATGAACGTCTGATTGAGTCTGCCAATACATTTTTCTGTTTGGTAGTGTATTATTGTAACCTGGTAGAATCAAAATTGCTAGTACTTTATACATATTTTCGACTGACACCTGAAAATTATTGTCAGAATATTTATATTTAGCATATTTTGTTGATTCTTTGCAAATATGGTTTATAAAGTCTTCATCCCAAAATAATTGGAAAAACTGTAATGGAGTGCCACCTTGTAGTGACATAGTTTCAATAGTTTTATAAACTGCATCATCTTTTTTTTTTCAAACGCAAATTGATGCTATCCCAAATTCTTTTAGTTTGTAACTTATTTACTGTTTTACTTTTTTCGAAGTAGTAGGGCTCTGGAAGAAATTATTTGTATCATCAAAACTGGATGAATGTTTCGGTAAAATGTCACGTTTCTCACTGTTGCTTGTTATAATTTGAACTTGAGAAGTTTGAGCTAGAACACCTTTGCCTAGCAGATGTATATTATTTTCATTTACTTCGCACTCCTCTTCGCCAACATCGTCCTCATCAGTGTCGTTGTCTTGTTCAGGAGGAAACAGTGTGAAGTCGATTCTTTCTGCATCAGCTAATTGATTTTCATCACCAGATTCTTCTAACACAGTTACAAGTTCTTCTGTTATAAGAGGTCTTCTCAGGAAAGAAAATTTTAATAAATAACCATTTCATACATGTTTATTAAATATTTATTTCTAAATTATTATTATAAATATATTTGAAATATTTTTGTTACTAATATTCATATATAACATATGTTATATACTTTAAAGCCTAGCGTATGAATATTCATACATTCAACTTTAGTCCTAAAACAATACCACATAACCTTACTCTATTTTATGAATATATAAGTACAAATTCCAGTGGAAATATTTTAAATAAATCAATACATAGGAAATTTAAGATTATATTACTTACTTTAGCTCCCATTTGGAGATTTTTTCAGAACCACTAGTTTGTTTTTGCTTCTGTGAAGCCATTTTGCACTTGACAAATAACCTAACTAAAATTAAAATGATGCAATAAGCTATTCTGAAGCATATACCGCCACCTGTGAATCGATATCTAAACCAGCAATAAAACTGTCAAGGTTTAAAAAGCACTAAATAAGCGTATGAAAATATAGACAGTAGGTTCTAGTGGGTTAATAGCAAATACATTATTCTTATGTTTTGCCACTAATTCATGCCATCAATTAAAGATTAACACTTGTTCAATACGAATCTTTATACTGTCCTGTTCCATTTTAAAGTCATTGTATTGTAATTTGAATAAAGTTTCAAACATTTATTCTTGATTTTCTTTCTGCAGGTCACAAATAAGATTATTTAAATTCACATTTGTAATGTACTCTTCAGGTCTAGGATCAAATGATGCTTTCCGTATTAGTTCGAACCTCACTTTTCCATATTTTTTTACATCTATAGGTCCTGGTTTTTTAAGTTTAGCACCTAAACCTTAGCTTGCTAATGCATGGAGTTCTATCACAACCATATTCCTTAATAAACTTTTCTAAGAATAGCAAGAGAGCACTTACGTGGCTGCATTTACCCAACGCTGATTGCTTACATTCACAGGTGCCACTGATAACCTGCCTGATAGTTGATTTAACTTTACCATTACAGAATATGATTTTTTTTTATTAAAAGGTGCAAAACACCTAGCTTTTAAATAATATGATTTCCTATCACTGATATCAAACACATCATGCAGGAGGTCAATGCTTACAAATTGACTGCCACGTCTGAAAGGCTTTTCAGTTATTCCTGCATTATCACAGACCTCATATAATCTTCATTTTAAAAAAAAACACCCTACAGGAAATGTATAGGTATGGCCCTTGTTGAAATATTGAGGAATATCACGGGATGGAAAACATGCCCATAAAAGTGGCTCCTCAGTTGCAGTAGTTGACGTAGATGCAGTTACAACCAGATTTCGTTTCATGTCGTACCATTTGGCTAATGAAATATCATGATCTCGTCCTGCTTCTATACAATTAATGACACTATAAATAAACAAAATTTAATTTCACATAGGAATACTAAATTTTTTACTAACCCTTGCACTAATTCGGCCTTACTTCCAGTTTTCTTTAATGCTTGACATTCTAACCATCTTTGCAATTCGAAGTTAGAGTGATCCTCAATATTAGCACCTGACCGTAAAAGAGTACCTGAAACGTCCTCTGGCTGTAATGATATAGATGGTTTGTCCATTAAGAAAGTAACACACCTAGTAAGTAATGAAAAGCAAATCAATTATCTAAATACTTACTTATACACCAAGGGTTGTAAACAAATGAGTCTTGAAAAAGACTGTTTCCTGTAAGAATTAAAGGCAGGGTGGTTAACAAAAAGGAAGAAAGAAAAGGTAAATGAACGTAGCTGATAGAAGTATAGGTAATGCAATGTGAAAAAAAGTACGGAAATAATGATTATGTAAACAAAATGATTATTACAAAACGACGGAATAGCTAATAAAAGCGGATTGCCAATATATGGTGATATTTTAGGTTTGTGTGGCCATCCTACAAAATTGAGTCACAACTAGGGTAAAGCAAACGCCAAATACGAAGACAGCTGCGCAGAAACCGAATATTGCATTAAAAAGAAATGGAATAATGATATGAGTGAGAAGTAGATATTATGTGCCGTCCACAAAATGTAGTGTTGTTTATTGTTTTCTAACCTCATTTTTCGTGAACATTTTTGTCAATTGTAAATATTTTTTTTCGAAACCCCTTCCGTTTCAGCACCTTTTATTTACAAGTAAGCTGCATTCGTAATCCAAAGTAATATGTATTAATATAATATATTGATTTAGTTCGGTGTTTATAATGGGTGATGCGAGTACATCGTCTGATAGTACATCAAACATTCCAGCAAAGAAGCGGCGTGTCTTATCGCAAGATGCCCGCGAAATTATTTGGAATGTTTATCAGTTTCATAAAAATATGAATGAAGGTATGTCATTATTGTACGATTAACATCAGTTTTTTCACGATTACATTTCTTTACAGTTAACGTTCTTGATATTGTTGTGAAAGCAACTAGAGTATCTAAAAGTACCGTCGTTAGAATTATTAGAGAAGGGAGTGCAATTCAACGTGGTGAGATAGTTTCCATTGGTTTCTCTGGGAAGGAAACGTCTTTAAGAAGATTATTAAATAAAATAGGTTTTAAATAGACGAAAACCGTTAACAATCGTAAATGTTTAATGGAACGATACAATATACGATCTTTACGTTGTGCTTATATACGAGCAATAACAAAGTATCGAAGAGCAGGGCGACCCATTGTGTATACAGATGAAACATATATACAGGTATCGCATACAACCCCTCATTCCTGGGTAGATGATTCCAACGAAGGTTTAAAATGTTCAATCGGTAAAGGTCAACGTCTTATAATAGTACATGCTGGTGGTGAAATGGGATTTACAGTAATGCCCTCTTAGTTTCTAAATCGGGCTCAAAAACAGGTGATTATCACGACGATATGAACTTTATTAATTATAAACGATGGATTGAGCATCAGTTATTACCGAATTTGCTCGAAAAGTCAGTTATTGTTATGATGGATAATGCAAGTTATCACAACACGTTAGCAGTTAAACATCCAACTTTTAGCAGTAAAAAAATGGAAATGATAACTTGGTTACAAGAACGAAGGAAAAAGTACATGATGAATCCCAAACAAAAGTGGAGCTGTATGATTTAATAAAATGTAATAAACCGAGCTACACGGAATGTTCAATCGATGCTATATTTGTGAAACATGGTCACTATGTATGTCGACTACCTCCATACCACCCGGAGCTAAATCCAATAGAAAAAATATGGGCCATTGTAAAAGCTTGGATGGCATCGAGAAACACAACTTTTAAATTAGCCGATGTTGAAAAACTAACTCGTGAAAAGTGTTCGATGGATTTGGAGAGCCACTGGTAAGAAGTGTGCAGTCATGTTAAAGAAATTGAAGAGGAATACATTAATAAAGAGCATATTATGGATGTCGTTTGTGAGGAATTGATTATACGTAGGAGTGGAAACTCGTCGCATGAATCTGATTTTATATCAGATTATGATAACGAAGAAATAAGAGTAGAGTAATTGTGTAATATTTTATTGTATGTATATTGTTAATTTCCCATTGTACATGTGTTGTTCATGTTCTTAGATATGTTTCTAAGGCACTTTAACTTCTTAAGCACTTTTTAAACACTTAGTCTATGATCTACCAACATAACGTCTTCGTACCATAACCCTTTTTATAGTTCGCCGAGTTTTTATGCATTGTACCAATTATTATACATGTTCTACACATTAGGATTATTGTACTTCATGTAATCAATATCTGTTATGTGTATAATTGCTTAATTATATTGATTTATATGTGAAATTTCTTATTTATGTTTAACACACTAATATGTATCGTGTTGACCTTTTTAACATGCTACTGCCATAGCTCAATGCTTTTATGAATACAGCATCATAAAACCCCCCCCATAAAACCTGTTTTGTTGTATAGAAACAATCTGTTTATATTTGTATACTATATTTTCCTCATAACAAATTATATAACTTCTTCAACTTTTATTTGATCTTGCGTACTATCTAATATCTGAATTCGATAAAACTCTACCCCCTTTATTACACCTATAACTATCGCAGTATATAACTGTTTAGACACGGATTATTTACGCTTAGAACTGTGGTTAATAATTAAAATGCGTAATACTACATTTCCGATTAAATTTATGAACAAGTAACATAACCCTATATTTCACTTTTCACAATTAAATAAATATTTTTTTCTGTTTAGATTGTCCTGATTATAAAATATAAACATAATTAAGAGGTTATTAACTAAAAAATGTACAAAACGTAACTTTTACTTTTCTTAAAAAACTAATATTTTCCGGTTGAATAGTACACGGTCACGTGATTTTTTTCCGCGCAGCTTGGTGTCTTCGTAGTTGGCGTTTAGTCTAAAACTTTTGTCTTTCTCATTTAAATGCCAAACTTTAATGGAAATGTGTTAAAAAGTAAACGTTTATCATATTAACAAACATTTGTAATCTTGGATTTTTACCAAATATATGTATTATTAAGCTACACATACTCTTCGAAATGTCTTGTGAGATTGATATGAAACTTATTAAAGTCGAACCTAAGGAAGAAGAAGGTTTAGATTTACATCTAACCCAACATCTAATCCTAAATAGTGATTTAATAAAAGAAGAAATGAAATACGATTCAAGTAGTACAAAATTTGACACCCTTTTTACAAATAATGTGTATCATAGTGAAGAAGACAATTCTTATGTAATAAATGATATTAGTTCAAGTGTGGTACATCATAGAAAGAAGACTAGTATCAAACACATCACAAATATACAGTGTGATGATAATCAACTTAATACTTCACCAACAGTGCAGGAAAATTTAAAACATAGCATTTTAAAACACACTTTAAATTTTAAATATAATTGTGACTATTGTGACTTTATAACAAAGTGGAAAAGTAGTTTAAAAAATCATCTTTTAAGACACATAGTCAGTTCTGAATACAAATGTGACCAATGTGATTATGCAACACATCACAAAAGTAATTTAATAATGCATCTTAAAAAACACTCTTCAAGTTACGAATACAAATGTAATCAATGCGATTATGCATCACACCACACAGTTAATTTAAAAATTCATCTTAAAAAACACTTTTCAAATTATGAATACAAATGTAACCAATGTGATTATGCAACACATCGCAAATGTAATTTAAAAGTTCACCTTAAAAAACACTCTTTAAATTATGAATACAAATGCGACCAATGTGATTATGCAACACATCACAGTTGTAATTTAAAACTTCACCTTAAAAAACACTCTTTAAGTTATGAATACAAATGCGACCAATGTAATTATGCAGCAAAACGAAAATATCAATTAAAAATTCATCTTAAAAAACACTCTTCAAGTTATGAGTATAAATGTGACCAATGTAAATATGCTACACACCGCAAAGCTGATTTAAAAACTCATCTTAAAAAACACTCTTTAAGTTATGAATACAAATGTGACGAATGTGAGTATGCAACACATCACAAGGGTAACTTAAAAATTCATCTTAAAACTCACTCGAACAGTTATGAATACAAATGCAACCAATGTAATTATGCCGCAAAAGGCAAATATCAATTAAAAATGCATCTTCAAAAATACTCTTCAAGTTATGCATACAAATGTGACCAATGTGACTATGCAACACATCGCAAACGTAATTTAAAAGTTCACCTTAAAAAACACTCTTCAAATTATGAATACAAATGTGACCAATGTTATTATGCAACACATCGCAAACGTAATTTAAAAGTCCACCTTAAAAAACACTCTTCAAATTATAAATACAAATGTGACCAATGTCATTATGCAACACATCGCAAAGGTGATTTAAAAATTCATTTTAAAAAACATTCTTTAAGTTATGAGTACAAATGTGAGCTATGTGATTATGAAACACACAACAGTAATTTAAAACTTGACCTTAAAAAACACTCTAAGTTATGCATACAAAAAATGCAACCAGTGTAATTATGCTCATAAAATGAAAAAATCAATTAATCGTCTTAAAAAATACTCTTGAAGTTATGCATACAAATATGACCAATGTGATTATATAACCATTGTAAATGTGATTTAAAGGTTAACTTAAAAAACACTCCTTCAAGTTACGAATAACAATGTAGCCAGTGTGATTATGTAGCAAAAATAAAGGTACAATAATTTTAATACTCATCTTAAAAAACACTTCAAATTATGAATACCAATGTGACCAATATGATTACACAGCAATACTAAAAGGTAATTTTTACAATCATCTTAAAAAAGCACTCTTGAAGTTATGAAAACAAATGCACCCAGTGTAATTATGCAGCAAAATGAAAAGATCAATTAAAAATTGAAAAACTTTCCAAGTTATGAATACGAACGTGACCAATCTGACCATATAACAAAATGGAAAGAAAATCTCAAAAAAGCATCTTATAAAATTCTCTTCAAGTGTGAACAATGTGATTTTAAAGCAAAATGTAATGTATATTTAAAAAAAAAAACATCAAGCCCACATATTTCATACTTCAATTTACAATTATAAGATCTTATGAAAACATTTTAAATTTTTGTATAAAATTTAATTTTTACGTGAAATTAATAAATCTTTATATCTGCATTGTGAATAACATAGTTCGGACTTTAACCCTCAACCACATATGAGGAATCAAATTGACGCCGTCCATACAGTAAATTTTTGGTGTCTTCCCACTCCTGTTAGATATACACATATACTTTTCAGTACCTTTTTAAGTCTTGGTGTAAAGTTGTCTGCCAAAGTAGTGTGTTGTTCTTATGACTGTGATCAACAGTATGGAGATCCATATGGATGAGTTAACTCACAACTAAATGAAAACATATAAAATAATGTACCTAATGATCTGAGTAGTGCAGTTTACATCGTGACTAATGTAATGTGTTTTAAGTGGAAAAACTTATTACGTAGCTACAAAGTGGCCAAAGGTAACAAAACCAAAACAGGTTTAATCAAATCACGGTTTCTTTTTTGAACAAATGGGCAATGTACTCGGAGAGAAACTCACCAATTCCTGAACTCATACCTTATAGTGTAGTAATATACTAATAGATGACATGAGTATGTTATGAGAAAATGTAGATGACAACATTAATTCCCCTGCCGTGTCAGTGATTAACTGCAAACAGTAAAACTATTCTTACCAGAAATAGGAAGAGAGGACGAAATCAAATTAAACTTGTATGTGAGGAAAGAAGAATAGCACTTATGCAGAAACTATTCAATACATATGAAATGAATATGTACTTTAGAGTTTCTTAAAAATAAAACTTTTTAACATTAAAAGCTATGTACAAATATTAAATTTATATCCTTTTAAGATTAAAATCGACACATCACTGTCACAAATATTGATGATATCGGAATATAATAATGTTTCTGTTATTAAAACGAAAAGAATTTGTAACATAATTTTCATTATTATAAGTTTTTGTTATGAACTTATAATATTAGTCAGGTTGCTTTGGTATGTGCGAATCCCTGCGATATTGCAGGCCCACATTCCATTAATATAAGTAATTTAATTGCTATCTCATTGCATTTAGAATTTACATCAGTTCTACATACATAAAGACAAAATTTGCATCAATTGGGGCTTGAACCTTGATGGCACAGTTGGTTAGCGCTGTACTCTAGCAAAGTACAGGTCGTAGGTTCAAATCCTACTCGAGGTCAGCTTTTTATTTATGTATTTAATAAAATTAATAATAATTTTTAATTATAATTTTCATTGTTCTTCGTACAACAAAAAAATGTTTTATCACCAACATGTTTTACGTATGATTTAGAAACACTAATTCTCCTTCACTAACATCCATCTAAGGTTCTTGCTCATTATTTAATTTATTTGTTACTTACATAGTTAAATGTGTGTCACATCATTAGATTACATGTAAACATTATGTAATACTTGTAATTAAACAACCTTTCATTGGACATCAACCGCTCATTATCTTTAAATGGTAGCACTAAAGGTATTGTCACAACATGTTGTTGCACATTTTTTCTAGCATGGTTTGTAAAACACATGTCGTGGTGCCTCATTTGTTTTTTGTTTGTGATCAGTTGATCACCAATACATTTTCAGTATACTTTCTGATTTGTTTTAGAACACATGTGAGTTGTACTCAGCGTTCTTATATTTAATTATATATTATTTAAATCTGGAAGTTTAAGGTGAGTTAAACGCCCCTATCTCGCCCATGTTAAAAATTAAAAGTTTGAGGCCCATTGTCTCAGCAACTAACCAAGTTACAGCTTAGATTTTTTCTACAGATGTTATTTAGGTCTTTATGTTACTACTGATCCTCATTTATAACTTTATTATATAAAACAAAAAAATTATAATTTGCTCAAAAATGTATAATTTTTTTATTACTTTATTTTTCTAATTTTATTAATTATTTTTGTATTTTAACAGATATAAGATTTATTAAGGATCCACATTAGCACCTAAATTTACGATGGTGTACATACAATTATTTTTTTCAAGCAATGAGTTCCTAGTCCACGCGACGAGTTGTAAGTCGTCGCGATGAGCTTTAAATCGTTGCAACGAGTTTTAAGTCGTCGCAATGAGTTGTAAATCGTCGCGACAAGTTGTAAGTCGTCGCGCCGCGTTATAAATCGTCGCAACGAGTTGTAAGTCTTTGCAACGAGTTGTAAGTCGTCGCACCGAGTTGTGAGTGGTCCCGATGAATCACAAAATATTAGCGCAGGAAACATCCAGTTAAACTTTTACTATTGCAGTTTGGTTTAGCTCGTTGAGATAAATACGCCATAATATAATTGCGGGTATATAAATAGTAATATATAGGTGTTGTGCAGAAATTTAAATGTCAGTACTAGTTAGCTAAATAGAAAGGCAGGTGCGTATTGTCTTATAAATCCATTCCTTTGAAGGTATTTGATTAAATATATTCAGATAGGGATACTGATACTCGAGAAGCTCTCATAGAAAAGTATTTTAATCTAGGACTGCAACAGTCTGAAATACTGTTTTATCTGAAATATATTAGTGGGATAAATATTTCTCAAAGAACTTTGAAACGAATTCTGGCAAAACAGATTGTATCGTAAAAAAACTATTCAAACACTGAAGGTGTGATACGTTATATTCAATCAGAAGTTGACAAATCTGGTCGACAACATGGCTACAGGTGGATGCATTTAAAATTATTCAAAATGGTTTTGTAGTTACACAAAACGTTGTACGGGAAATACTGTCTTTCTTGAATCCGAGTGGAGTTGAATACAGACAAAGGAAGTGACTCTGAAGAAGACAATATTACAATAAAGGCCCAAACTACATGTGCCATATGGATGCATACTACAAGCTAAATCCGTACGGTATATGTATAAGTGGTTGCATCGATGGATTTTCACGTCATATTGTTTGGTTGCGAGCAGCAAGTGATCCTGAAGTAATACTCGGTTACTACATTAACACAATTAAAAAGTTTTCCGAAAACAATAAGAGCAGATCTAGGAACAGAAAATAAGTCTGTTGAAAAAATGCAAAAGTTACTTTAACGAAGAAGAAACTAGGGATATATCTGCCAGGCAATCATTTATTTATGGTAGCAGTACTTCCAACCAGCAAATAGAGGCATAGTGGTCAATACTAAGAAAAGACTCAATATTGGATTCATTTTTTTGAAACAATGAAAGAAAGCAACCATTTCAATAGAACATTCTTAGATAAGTCTTTGGTTCAGTTCTGCTTTCTTGATCTAATTCAGGTATATAATGTATGTTTTATACTAGTGTTGTATAGGCATTTACAATTAAAATTTTAAATAAGTTGATTTTTTTTAGAATGAACTTGATATAATTAGTAATGAATGGGATGTTCACAAAATATCCAAAGGAAGAAATAATAGAGCACCATATGGACGACCCAAAATTATGTTTGAAATGCCAAATTTATATGGCGCGGAAAATTATTTACATGGCACTCCTGTACCACTATTAGAATGTCTTGAAGAAAATTGTACTAGATTTGCAGAGTCTTGTGATTCTGCAGTAAATAACTTATGTCTGTATTTGGTGAATGAACAGTGTTTAAATATGCCCATTAGTGATCCGTATGAAGCCTTCAGGTTGTACATGCTCTTAAGAACCAAACTTACTTCACTTTTGTAATTATACTTGTTTATAGTAGTTTAATAGGGATTATACTTTGTCTATACGAGTATTATATAGGTTGTTCATTTGAAAACTTCAAACTGGTATTGAAAGACTTATAGCCCAAGTATCGAAATTCTATAAACTAGAGTGTATACTACTAAATGGGGGAATACAAACAACATTATTTTCAAAGTGGGGGTGCTCACCCCTATGCTCCCGCCTACCCAAAGTGAAAATTATCAAATGGCAACGTATACCTTGTGAGACCTAAAATTAAAGCATATTTTATGGGCTTTAATTTAAGGTATCACAAGGTGCCATTTGATAATTTTCACGTTGGGTAAGCAGGGGGTTTGGGGGCGAGCACCACCACTTTGAAAATAATTATGTTAGAATTCCCCCCTTTAGAAGTATACACTCACTCCCGTTTACAGAATTTTGATATTTGGGCTATAAGTCTTTCAATACCTGTTAGAAGTTTTCAAATGAACACCCTGTATAAAAGGTCGAAATAATGGGAACAACAGCTAATTATTTCATATTATGTATATTAAAATATTTATACTGTGCAGGAATTTACTATCCTAAGAATCAATAGCTTCAAATGCTTCCGAATGGCGGACGGGACGAGTCGCGCGGGTGGTCCTCAGTGCAATAAATGTAAAAAGGAAATATTAGAGGCACAATTAGACTTGAAGTGTTAAGGGAAAATCGTTTCACTCTCAATGTTTAAAGGTGGCAATAACAAAATATAATAAGATCAAAGATTTAAAGGACAATATAATGTGGTGTAGTGAGTGTAAACAAAAATTTAGGTCATTTATAACAGAGGGCGGTATTGGTGGGCAACCTTCGGAGGTAATTTCAAATGACACACTAGTAGAAAAGATAGTTAATATCGAAACTAAAATTACGGAAGCTATTAACAGGATGGCAGAATTTGGAACTTTGCAAATTGAAGTACAAAATATTAAACAGCTCATACAGGGTGTTAACACTAAAATGAGTTATGCTGATGTAATAAAAAATAAAAATGAGGAAGTGTTAATAGTTGAAACTAAAACCAGTAATAGTCATCCTATGAAAATTAAAGACATTGTCACAAACATTATCATGCCAAACGAATTAAAAATTGGAGTTAAGAAAATGCAATGTATATATATATATATATATATATATATATATATATATATATATATATATATATATATATATATATATATATATAACCTGTGAAAACAAAAACGACATTCACAAGTTAAAGTCAGAAATAGACAATAAGTTAGGTGACCAAATAAGTACATGCGTGAAATTGAAGAAAAAGCCCAAATTGAGAGTGGTAGGAATCGATTACTCAATTGAGAAAAATGGGACAACAAACAGAATCTGTAGATGGAACAATGAGGAATTGAAGGAGTGCATAATACAGCAAAATGAAATAGAAGCTAGTGATCTCGAAGTAGTTGCTATTTTACCAAGCAAGAAATCTTTCAATGCAATAATAGAGACAAACAACATAATACATGAGAGATTACTGGAAAGATTTAAATTGAAAATCGGCTGTGGACTGTGCAAAGTGTTTAACCATATTGATCTAACTAGATGTTTTAACTGCAATTGCTACAATCACAAAGCGGAAAAATGTAATAATAATCTATCATGTGGATACTGCTCAAGAGAGGATCATAAAACAGATGACTGTGAAGTAGAGGAGTATAACTTGGCTTGTATTAATTGCATAAAAGCTAACGAAAAATGGAACTTAAAGCTAAATACTGAACACTCAGTGTTCGATACTTCTTGTTTGGTATACAAGCAAAAAGTAGAGAAAATCGAGAAGAAAGATTGACTATGGAGAAGATAAATAGCAATTAAATAATAATAAACCACAATGTGTGTAACTACAGAACTGTCAAAGCCTAACAGCACATTTAAATGAATATAAACTTTTTATTACAAAAGAGGCTCCGGCATTAATGTGTTTAACAGAGACTCATTTAACTGAAGACATCAGTGACTCGGAGATTGAAATTAACGGTTATAATATCATTAGGACAGATTCTTCGAGTCGATTTACAGGTGGTGTGCTATGTTTATATAAGTAAGGGTTATAAATATGAGATAGTAGGTAGATACACTTTACAAAAAATGTATTGGTTTGTACTGATAAGAGTATCTCTACTAGATAAGAAATTACTTATTGGGGGAGTATATCAATCCCCTAACAGTTCGTACTCTGTATTCTTAGAGTTTTTTGAAACTTTGTTGGATGATATAGTTCTAAAGGAAAAGCAGACTATTATAATAATGGGCGATATTAATATAAATTATGTAGGAGATAACTTATGTGCAAATAGGCTTAAGCGGTGTTTAAATAATAATGGGTTGAAACAGTGTGTCACTAATTGGACACACATAGCACCTTCAGGTCATACAAGTACAATAGATTTAGTTTTTTGCAATGACACTACACTAGATTGTAAGGTGCTTATAGGCACCGTAATTTAATCAACACTCTCTAATTCAAATAAATATGATAAGTTGTAATAGGAGTGAAACACATTCACATGTTTCGCAAAAAATTAACAGATATCGATCTCTTCGAAAGGAAAATTCTTGATCTGGAGTTAGATTACAAAACTGTAAACGCAAATGATAAATATGACAATTATTATGCTAAAGTAATGGAGGTAATCAATGAAATGATGCCCATAACTCGAACAGCATATAAGGGAAAATCTAAACCATGGAATAATCAAGCAATATTAGCTTTAATCAAATTAAGGGATAAGAATTTCAAAAAATATTCTATTTCTAAAACAGAAGCAGATTGGGTGGAATATAAACAAAGCAGAAATAATGTTGTGAAACAAATTAGAAGAGCAAAAATAAGGTATTACGAGGAAAATATTGATGCTAATAGAGGGGAACCAAAATTAATGTGGAGAACCTTAAAAAATATTGTTGGTAATAGATCAAATAAAGATTTTAGAGAAATCTAGTATAATGGAGTAGTTATTAATGACTTACAAAATATATTTAACAGTTTTAATAATTTTTACATTAGTAGTATACAGGAAATTGTGCAATCAATTCCACACATAGATTTTATGTATAAAATGAACAAATTCAGCTGTAAAATGAGTTCATTTAAATTGGTTAACGAGAAAGAGCTCACAGAGATAATTTGTTAGTTACCCAACAAGGGTAGTCCTGACGATCTCCCAATCAACATTAATAAAGTGGCGCTAAATCAATTCATTTCACCTTTACTCCATTTTGTAAATATCTCTTTGGAAACGGGCATCATTCCCGATAAACTAAAAATGGCCACCATTGTTCCCATTAGAAAAGTTTCAAATACCGTCAAGGTTCCAGAATTGAGGCCAGTCAACATGCTTCCTGCCATCGCTAAAATATTAGAGGTGGTATGCAATCAATTGATTGACTATATAACAGAAAATGATATTATAACTACATACCAGTCAGGTTTTAGAAAAGGACATAATTGCGAAGAGGCCATTCAATATTTACTTAATGAATGGACAGAAAATGTAGTGAGATGATTTAAATTACATTCGAGTAGCTATGTAAGTCACATAGTGAATAATTTCTTTATAGTTTGTACAAATGGTACATCTCTTTATATATAATTCTAGATAAGAATGATTGATGAACATTAAGATGTAGGTAACTTTAAATATTTCATAATAAAATGTTTATATAAGTATAATCGACAGCACATTACATTTAAGTATAGGGTATGTTAGTTATCGTTATGATTTAATGCAAGTTCATATTTAGTTAATAAGTTTATTTAAACATAATGTTCCCTGATGACATGAGCTACATGCTGTAGTTTACAAAATAATGTTAAAACTAGATATAGGCTGGTATCAATGTCACAATTTAAATGTACGCAGCCAAGAATCATGAAAACATTCGTATTAGTGCGATAAACGTATATCAGTGCTAAAATTACGAAAAAACAGAACAATTACATTGGTGATTAACTATAAAACATAAATTAAGCAGCAGTTCTGGAATTATTGTGTTTAATCAACATTTACAAACCTTAAACTAGTGATTTGCAACAATTCGACACTAGTATCAGAAGAACTTATGGACCTATAAAAGGGTTAAAATAAATTAATTTGAGACATAAACATTAAGTTTAAACACTTTCACAAACATTTAAAGTGGTTAAAAGTGTGAAATTTTACATTGAAAATTGTATTAACAATATGAGGTTATGTTATTTCCTCACATAAAATTTATATAAAAAGTATTTTAAATTGAGACGATTTGTGTAAAATAAATTACAAGAGGTAAAGATAGTAAAGTAGCCTCAATTTCAAGTCACAATTCACTATATTTGTGACCATTTTGTCAAATTTAGTTTCTAAGAGTGTTTGAGAAATTAAAGTAATTTTCCTCTGAAATTGGCCGTAGGCATGTAAAAGATGAATATTTATGTGTAGTAGCATCCCATATTCATGTGGAAATCATTTCCAGGCCTGTAAAGTACATAAAATTAGCTTAAAATCAATAATTCAGTGTGGAAATTAACTTGGTTATTAATTGTAGGAATTAGTTTGTGTTTGGTTTCAAATTATAGGAAAATTTATGTAGATTATGAACATGTTTTTAGTTTTAAGATAGGTTTAAGGGGGCAAAAGTTATGAGGTTTTGAAATTATATCGTAATGTAAAAATTGCTTTAGCCAATCAGAATTTAGGAAACATTGTCGGTAACTATTGATAACAATCGAATATTTTGGTCGTTACCCAGAATCATATAAATAGAAGTGCTGAAGGATTACAATCTCTCTTAAATTTTTCTGTTTCAACAGCTTGCTAAAGTAAGATGTTGCCAAATTTTTTGTGAAATTATTTTAAACAAAATAATGTCACTTCGTTAAAAACAAAGTGCGATTTTAGTATCGGAAGTGTTAAAAGAAACAAGTGATAGTCTTTTGTCGGGAAATAATTAAATTAAGGTTAGTTTACCTTTTTTTTAAAATCAAAATCGGATGTTATGGATAGTAAGTGAAAATATTTCCGCAGTTTCGACATTGTTTTTTTTTAAGTTTGTTTTGTTTACGTTGTTATGGATATTTAATTGTGTTCTCTTCGTGTTATCATTATTATACACCTTATTTACTGGAAGCGTGTTTAATTTATAATAACCTTCAAACTATCCATGCTTTTCAAAATTTATTTTGAAATAAATATAAGAAGTGATGATCCTAAAAATAAAGATTCATCAGAAATATAATAACATTAGTGAAACTTACGTAAACGTATAAGCTGTTTATATTGAAGAAAATTTGGATGTTCGAGAAGCAGAGTTGGAGTTCGAAGGAGCTGTTTTCTACAATCAACTTCATCAGCAGTAATCAAAGAAGGAGGACATTTTATGTGAGTTATGATTTTGTACTTTATTGTTGACATTGATATTTCATTATTGTGTTCATGATTTCCATCCTTTGTAACAAACATGATGTGCGACAACGTGTATGCATGTCCAAAGGGAACATTATTTGGTCTAAAATTTTAAATGGTTAATATAATATTAATTAAATTCAAACGTATTCGTACTTACATGTATGGAGGATTTCATTTTTATTGTAATCAAAAGTCACATGTTTGCGTATTCACAGCGCATGCCCAAGTATGCATGTTGAAGAATTTTTGTTATGTACAGGGTGTGACACACATATTAATGCAAATTAAAATTTATAATTCAATTTCTTTGAGCAAGTTAGATACTATAAAATATAGTTGGGCAATAACTCAATGTGCATTAATCAGATTAACTATAATTATTATATTCAAAATCTTAGTATAATTCAAATAAATAATAATTTACTTTGTCATTTAAAAATAAAGTTTCTTCTAAATTTTGAACCCTATCCCCTTTGATGAGTCTTTACATGCGACTGTTTTTAAAAGTTAGTTTGGGCAATTTAAATAATTATAAAGAGGGTATCATCGTAGTAGATAAGGGGTTAATTACATCTACAATATTTTTAGATTTAAAACGAGCCTTTGAGACAGTGGACAGGGCTAAACTTATAAGCACTCTGGAAAATTATGGTTTGGGTTGTACTGTTCTTTGATGGCTAGAGAACTACTTGACAAATAGAAAACAAAATGTAAAATGTGGTAATTGTGTATCTAATACGGTTACGATGAATCACGGTGTCCCTCAAGGGAGCATATTAGATCCCTTACTTTTCATTTTGTACATAAATGACTTAGAACATGTATTGAAATATTGTAAGTTTTATCTTTTTGCAGATGATGCTGTGATTTATTTAGCAGATGATAATGTGAATAGTGTAAAACAAAAGTTACAGGTAGATCTATGTAACATCAATAAATGGATCAAAGTAAAAAAGTTAAAATTAAATGTAGGTAAAACCAAAGTTATGATTTTCAAGAGGCAAAATTCTCTCGACCTAATGGATTTCGAATTGTTTATTGACAGTGAGAAAATAGAATTAGTGCAAACAATCAAATACTTAGGAGTGCTTCTTGACAATAGGTTAAAATTTAACGGACATGTTGATTATATCTGTAAGAAGATTTCGAAAAAGATTGGTATCCTTGGAAGGTGTAGTGGATGTTTATTATTTTGGGCACGTAAAACTGTGTACAATACCATTGTATTGCCACATTTTCAGTATGCCGCAACAGTGATGTACCTAGCAAATAATAGTGATATTGACAGACTTCAGCGACTCCAGAACAGAGCTATGCGGATTATTCTGAGATGTGACAGATATACTCGTATCAAATTAATGCTCGAAAAGCTGAATTGGGTCAGTGTCAGATGTATGGTGGAAATAAATGCCTTGACATTTATACATAAAATACAGTTAAAGCATTGAGAATATATATACTCAATGGTTAAAGGTAATGCCGAAATACTTTGAAGGTGTATTATACCAAGGAAATAATGTACATAGCCATAATACTAGGAATAATAAGGACATTGTAGTGCAATTTAAAAATACAAAAGGGGGTCAAAACACATTGTTGTATAAAGCAGTAATGAAATATAATAAATTGTGTAGTAACTGGAAAAGTACTAACAATGTCAAAAAATTTGCAAATATATTAAAACTATATTTTAGGAATAAGTTAGGAGAAGAATATGTCATATAATAAATAATGTATGTATATGTAAGAATGGACATCAGTCTTTGCTAAAGAATAAAGTTATTATTATTAAAAAAACGGAAAACAAAGCAAACCATACAATTTTAACTAAAGTAGATATAGAGAGTACTTAATCAATACGTTAAAAAAAATTTGAATGTAAATATTACTTATATAAAACAATTTTTTTGAATTAAGTTCAGTGAATTATGCCCACTATACCAAACTCTTATATATTTTCTATCTACTTGTGGTATTTATAAATGCAGATACATATCGTCTTTTCCAAATAAAAATAAACACTTAGGTAACTTTAAACAAAACATTTTAAGTATAAATCAATATATTATTAAGTAAAAATGGCAATCAGCATACCTTACAAAAATAAAGAATGGTGGCATTCAAAATACCTAGCTGCATTTTTTCTTTGAACACATCATATTTTTTATGAACAATGGGTAATGTTTAAACTTGGCTCATCTATTAGAAATTCGAGATAGATGTCTACCATTAGTACCTTCAAATCTTAAAGGAGGCATTTCATTCAAACCAGTAATGAATATAAAAATGTCTTCTAAAGAGCAAGGCATTAAATTATCTGTAATAAAATAACAATTAAAATAAGCAAATAATAAATGATTTTAGTTTTAACTGACCTTCGGCATCCTGCAGGAAATTTTTGAAATAGGCAATACATCTTTCTTCTTTTTGTCTCATGTTGCTTCCAACTGGACTTAGGGTATAGACCAACAGTTCATCTATAGATTCGTAAGTCAATTTTCGATTTTCATTGTGACAAAAGAATGACTTAAATGCCACACAATTTACTTTAATTATTTCAAACAATTTGGTCATTTCAAATCCTTTAATAAACTGGTCTAGTGCTTCTTTGTTTCGATTTGCTGTATAAAATGATATGGCTTCTGTAACAAATTAATAAATTTGTGTAAATTTAATGTTTGGTAACATTATTCTCAAAAATACTATCTTTTGGAAATCAGAAATATAAATTGGGCATCCAGCTGCTCTAAAATAACAATTTTGTCCACCTAGCACATTATTTAATTTTTCCAAAATCCCAGCTTCACCCAGCATTATTAGTTCTTTCTTTACTTCATCATCTTTTATATCTTCAATACTTAGTTTTCTAAGTTTTAAATCAACAAACATGTCATAAAACAATTCATCAATAAATGCAAGTGCTGGACCACCGTGTATTAGAGACATAGCAATCATCATTCCTGCATAGCAGTATAGGTTCTCAGATACCTAATGCATCAAGTCGTAAATTGATAACTTTTTTTGTTTCTTGGCCTAAAAATTTGCAAAATGTTATAGGTATTATTATTCAAACAATTTGTTGCAGTGTATAAGAATAAAAATGTGAATACCAATTATTTAACAGTATATCAACGTACAATAGTATAACGAAATATACACAACACTTTAACTGTGTGTACAATGTTGAAATGCATACCAGTGAACAAAAAGCTTTCCTGTATTTCTTTTAGTCCGAGCCTAAAAAATTCACGTTTCAATCCACCATTATCTATGCCAGATTTGCTTACGAACTTAACTGAAGGTTTATTCAATGGTGAAAATGTGGGTCCTACCATAGCGCGACATGCTGCTGAAAAAATTTCTCCTCTTGCAACATTAAAAAAAAAATTATTATTAATTTTATTAAATACATAAATAAAAAGTTTACCTCGAGTAGGATTTGAACCAATGACCTGTACTTTGCTAGAGTACCACACTAACCAACTGCACCATCGAGATTCAAGCCCCAATCGATGTAAATTTTGTCTTTATGTATGTAGAACTGATGTAAATTCTAAATATAGTATTTATGTATTTAATAAAGTTAATAATAATTTTTAATTACATATTTACCTTTGAACTCATTCATTCACAACAAAAACTTATAATTTAATATTATAATTTAATATTTAATATTGCAGGCTCACATTCCATTAATATAAGTAATTTGATTGTAATCTCATTATATTTAGAATTTACATCAGTTCTACATACATAAAGGCAAAATTTACATCGATTGGGGCTTGAATCTCGAGGTCGTAGGTTCAAATCCTACTCGAGGTAAACTTTTTATTTATGTATTTAATAAAATTAATAATAATTTTAAATTACATATTTACCTTTGAACTCATTCGTTCATAAAAAAAACTTATAATTAAAAATACTTAAATTTAAACATTCAACAATATCATAATAATCATTATCCAATGGAACAAAGTTTGTGTTGTGAGTAGAGATGTGTGTTAATTGTAGTTGTGAATTATATTCTGTAGGTGCTACTTGTAAATTAGGTGTTGCATTGAACAGGGTTGCTGATGAAATAGATACTGAAACTGGTTGCTACGAATGCTGCAAATCTAAATGATATGTCAGATGTAAATGTATCATTTAAGCTTGATGATTGTGAAAGTAAAGTTGAGTTTACGTGTGCATTACTATCAGGTAGTGACATTTGAATCTGATTCTTCATCACTAGTGATACTATAACATACATCTTTGCGACTACCTCGTCTGCGTCTTATTTTGGGCGGTGGTGAATTTACTTTTTCTTCCATGTGTAGATAAAATCTTGCTAAACCGGAAATTGCCGTTAGTTCATATATTTCTCCGACTGTTGAATTTTCATCCATTTGTTCTCGTCTGAAGTCTAAAATATCAAAGTTGTTAAAGTTATCCAAATGTCCTTTACTTGACACATCGTTGAGAAAAAACCGTTCTAACGATTTTTTCAAAATGCCTTGTTTTTGCCATGTTTTTGGTATTGTCAACTTTCTTACACCTCCACCTTTTGATTTTTTAACTTGGATTCCGTTAACAATCCACCCTAGTTCGATTTGGTGTTGTACGATATTAGTGGTATATCGTCCTTGCTTTATTTTATCAGAAAATCTGTTGCTTTCAGGTTTGTTGGATGGAACCCTTTTTCCCTTCCATTTCAGTAATTTTTTTTTAAAGTTGCCAATAATCCATCTTTAACCTGCCCTTTTTTTGCAAAATTCAATGACGTTATAAGCATCCCCATACGTAAGGCCAAAAGTTTTATGTTTGATATAATATCAACAGTTAATTGTAAAAGCAATATACATTAGAATTCAACTAAGTCATTATTTTATACACCACTGCTAAGATTACAATAAGTACCGGGTCTCAGTATACAATTTTGTCGCTTGCCTATATCGTAAACTTCTTAACCATATGGTGTATGATATAGTGTTACACATTTGATTATCACAATTTATGGTCATATTCTTTTATAAAATTAGAAGGACTCTGTATACATAACTAAAATGCTTCCCTTTAAGGTGTTATCTGAAATTCTGACGAATTCGTAATTGTGATTTCGCGTAATATAGTTAGCAGGACAAGCTATTTTACAGAAGCACTAGTTAACAATACATAGTTATTTCAAAGAGAAAGAAAAGCCACGGCAATGGTATTGCCTGTGCTATAAATGCTTAAGCCATTCTAATGTCTATGTAATAATCACAGATTTGTTGTCTCAAGAGCATATCGATAGCCGTTGAAGGTAATTACGGAAACTATCTCCAGAATCCTTGAATTGTTATGAGAACGTGATTGTTTTGGAATACAGCGCGCAAATACTGCATCCCACAAACCCATATGCTATGTTTGGTTTCATACATGAGCAAGCCTAGCATATTTTAGAATCATATTCGAGTATTAATTTAATTTACCAGTAACCCGAGATTTTATATTGACGTATTAAAAATCGCCTCGTCAACATTAATATGAATTTGTAAAACTAGGTCAACACGATAAAAACACTATAAACATAAATTTGATGAACACTTACTTTATCCTTGTTCATTTTGTCTATTATTTCCTTACTGACTTCTCCTTCAGTTTGTAGATACTCAATCAAGGTACGCTCCATAATGACAAAAGAGTTTGCGTTAAAACTTTTCAGGTAGATTGGTATAACCACAGATGTATAACAGATAGTTTGTAAATCTGATGGAAGTACGTATGTTTCTATGAATGCTTCTCTGCAAGTAAACAAATAGATTTTGTAGTACGAATTTTGACGTAGGGGAGAGTCGGGGAATGGTGCGCACCTAAGCGAGCATTGACCTTGTAGCAACTGTATTAACAGTGCATAAGATTTAAAATAGCAATAGAAGCCCTAGTTTATTGACTGTCTATGAGCATAATTACAATTTAGTAGCTTTTAACTTAAATTACAAAAAAAAAATAAAAGTACTGAAGTACATTTGTGACAGAAGTCACAAATGTAATTTTTTGGACTGTCCACGCCAGTGCAGTCGGCGTGATTCCATAAGCCACACATGACACATCTGTACCATAACTCGTTTTTTCCGGGCTCCCTGCATATGCCACATGGGTCGTTTTCACCCTTAGGTTGTCTTGTTGGAACAAAACAATCTATTTCGTCTATGTCGTCCAGAGAGTCATCGTCGCAAAGATTATTTTCTTCAATGTCACCGGAAGAAGACTCTGACTCCTGCTTGTTTTCTTTCCTCTTTTTTGTATTTCTTCGGATTCAACTACTCGCCTCTTTCCAGCATTGCTTTTAGTGCCTTTGCCACCTTTTGATTGAATATCTTTTTTTACTTTAGCTGTTCTTCCTTTTTTCTTGCGCTTCTTCCAATATATCTTTCATAGGGGTACTGGTAAGAATTTTTGAGTGTTGCTTCGAACGTGAAATCTTTTTTACTGATTTAGGTTTGTTTTTGGAAATTGGAGCAAATTCAAAAAATGAATTATAAGATTTGGACTCTCTGTCTGAGGTTCAGGTGTTGCTGAATCAGGAATGATCTCTGATTGGGCTCGAGGTAATGCTGAGTTAGTGTTAGGTTCGGAAGAAGCCTCTACACAAAAAAGGACCTAATTCATGAGCAGCAGCGAAATCATCTTCATTGAACTCAGATGGATTGAATGGAAATATTACAGCAGAACGAAAACCGGATGCTGCCTTTTCCATGGTTCCCACTTTCATAAAAGCTTTGTTCAAACGCTCTGCAATATCGTACTCTGTAATCTTTTTATGGCCAGTGGTCGTTAAATACATATCATACTCCCTGTAGAGTGCGTTCTTTAAATGCCCAAAAAACGTTAGATGCAGGGGCTGCAATCAATGTGAAGTATGAGGTTGGAGTGACACAACATGAATATAATTTGTTTTGCAAAAATTGTATGATTCTGTTGCGATATGACTTGAGTGATTGTCTAAAATAAGCAACACTGGGTCTTCAGCGGTGGGCTTTCGCATGTTTTACAAAGTGGTGTAACCAATTAAGATATAGATCTGCATTTATCCAACCGTTTTTTGAACATTGGTAATTGGTACCAACTGGTCCATTTTTCTGTAAAGCAGGAGTCATCCTTGTCCTCGGGTATATTAACATGGGAGGAGTGTAATACCTCGCATCACTCATGCAGAATACGCCTGTAATCATCCTATCTCGTTCACTCCATATAGCAGTTCCTATTACTGGACGGTAGTTACGCCCGCCTCATCCATATTAAATGTCCCTCGAGTGTACATTATTAGAACACACTTTCTAGGTTTCGGTAAAATAGTTAGTCTCTTCTAAATTAAACGCAGCAATTCTATTTAGACTGGTGCCTTCAGGTTGCCTCAGACTTATTTCAGGATGTCGTCTAAGAAATCCGTAAAGCCAAGCTTTACCAGCTAGCTGGGATTCTCTATTAAATGCATGCTCTATGCCATTTGCTTCTACTAAATGCCGCAGTTGTTTGGGCGTAATGCCATAATACAATTTTGCCAGAGTCAATACGTACGTTTCTAAATGGCGTTCTACTTCTTGCGAAAAGATTGCCTTACGCCCCAGACAAAGCGTTTTCGGTTCATCACGTTGAAGTTTCTTTCGTAGGGTTGATTCGGAAATGCCGTATGCTCTACCGACTGCCCTAATTTTTCTGCCATCGTTTCTGATAGCATTTAGCGTTTCCTCCAACGTTTGCGCACTATAGGTATTAAAATCTGTTTTTCTTATATATTTACGTGGCATTTGAAATGAAAAAACAGATTTGTATTACGTACCATTGAATGGAATGAGGAGTAATGGTGCGCATTTTTGCGCATCATTACCAGACCGTGCATTTCAAACCAAATCACCTCACATTACAAAAACTATTTAGGTTATATTAAACAAGGATAGATGCATACATGCAGGAGATCATATCCTTTAAGAATATATTTATTTCAAAATAATCGGTTAACAATTAGAGACTTACCGTCTTATTTTATTCACGTGGAAAATTACAACAACTTGTACATAAACACACACGATCACTTTCTGAGAGCAACTGACACTATAGAGCTGCCGCTTGTGGTGTGATCGAATCGTAAGTGACGCTGCTCAAGGTTTCGTGGAAGGGATGTTTCTAAATACCGCTCAATTGCTAGATATAGCTGTGCGCACGTTTACCTGCTGCGCGCGGTTCCCCAACTCTCTCCTAATAGCTATTTGTCGTCACAATAAAATACAATACCTACCTGTTATCCTATTTAACAAACTAGTACTAGTACTAACATGTATCTGCATAACACTTATATACGACGAGCTAAACCAAACTGCAATAGGAAAGTTTAACAGGATGTTTCCTGCGCTAATATTTTGTGATTCATCGGAACCACTCGCAACTCGTTGCGACGACTTACAACTCGTTGCGTGGACTAGGAACTCATTGCTTGAAAAAAATAGTTGTATGTGGTCCTTGTACGCCATCGTATAAATGTGTAAAACGTGGTAAAAATTTAGTTAAGATATCTTTTGTAGTTTCTTATATAATGGGTCATTTATGTAAAAAATGCGGTTTTCGGGAAAACGCAAATAAAGTAAGGTTTCATCTTATGTAATAATGTTATTGACAAATACATACAAATAAAAGAATCAAATACTTTCTAAAGCCCCCCTGGCAGGTAATCTTCTTCAACTTCTTTGTTATGCGACCTGGTAAATAAACAAAATGTATGAACCCATAGGCGTAAAATTTTTCAAAAGTTCGCGGCAAAAATCTAACGACTGGCTGGTAAGAGTGAGAGAGACGCATACAGACATTTTTACGATGCGCGAAGCGAACATATCGCGGGAATTTTATTCGTCGGCGCCTATTTTCAAGCCACTTTGTTCGGAAAATTGAAAATTGTCGGGCAGGTCTGTGCAAGGTCCCCACTTGTCCAAATTTGCTGTTTCTGCTCCGTTACCATCATCCACTGATGAAAGAACCTTCACTATTTTCATCATCATTTGAATCTTCACTTGCTGACGACGGAAGTTTCGACCTCATAATCTGAAGGCCTGTACGAATCCTCAGAAGCCGGATAGGGTTCAGATTCTGAAGACGACGCGTACGTATTTTCTCGTTCACCCAAAGGTGTTGATGTTGGAGATGACGGCGAATTCCGGGTCAACGGTGGTTCCTGCGCAGGGGGTGATTCTTGAGGGGTTTGTTTGAGGGAGGGTAGGTGAAGATGGGCCTCGATCTGCAGACGATGTTGGCTGTTGAGGCACATTCTCGCTGACATATTTTTCGGCCAACGCGACGATTTTTCGAGCTCTTCTACTCATTATATATCTGAAACAAAAACCCTCGTGTGACCTACCGGTGGGGCACAACGGCTGTAAGAGATAAGTATTACTTAGGGACGTCGTGACCCACCGGTGGGGTATGACTGAAAATTGCCAAAAAACAGAAAAAAAACAAAATTTCATATAAAATAGGTTTTATTTATGATCAAAATGACCAAATACATCAACAACAAGAAAAGTAGAAAAAAAGACGTCCAATAGGTCCCATGTGGATTTCTCGGATGTTGCGAACGTGTTAAAATTATTTGACTTCTCTTCATTTTCACTTTGTAGGCTGGAAGGTCATGGGTGTTCTACACCAGATATTTTAATTTTGTTGAACTACAGTAAAGTTTATACTTAGTAAATATTTTGCGTTGCAAACACATTATGGGAATGTCGTCCCAATCCGTACGTACATAGAGATTACCTCAAACGGGTTGACTTAAAATAATCGGGTTTTCTTTAAATTATTCCGTAGGACACTAGTAACTAAGGTTACTAATATAATTATGGAGGTGAAATAAAATCAAAGTTTAAAAATCAGGTGCAAACGTATATAACGTATAAGGGAGTCCCCACACTCGTGACTCTATTTTCATGCCAGTCGTCGTTGGATATCCCCGGGCCTTGTCGCCATCCGACCGCCCTTTTGTTCGACGCCCAATAGCGGTGTCGCATGTCATAAATAGCTTTTTGGTGCCCGGTGGAACGCCCCCTGCCCACCAATCGAATTCGGTCAAGATCGATCGAACTGTCCGAGATTCATCACCCACGGTGCCACGACACCTGCTTCGTTGTCGAAAACCAATTCCCTCACGTGCGCAGCGAGTTTGGCGAAAACGCGTAGAAGCGTTTGGAAAATACCGCCACGAGGACGTCACAATGCCATTTCCATGCGAGTTGTCGTTGGATATCCCCAGGCGTCATCGCCATCAGACCTGTCCGTTTGTTCGACGCCGAATAACAGCGCTGCATGTCGAAAATAGCTTTTCGTGTCAGCTAGAACGCCCCCCTCACCTATCGAATTTGGTCAAGATTGATCGAGCTCTTCAAGACTGGTCACCTACGGTGCCACGACACCTATCTCGTCGTCGAAAACCAATCCGATTCGACCGCCCGTTCGTTCAACGCCCAATAACGATTGATTTTGCGCACCGCTGAGATGCCACACAGCCATCTACGAATTATCGTCTCGGAGATTTACCTCCCCGGCGTCGTTTTTGGAAATTGCAAAATGCCTCCAGGAGGATGTCGCAGTTTTCGTGTAACTCGTGGTTAAAAATCTCAGGACGTCGTATTTAGTCGCGATCAGACCGTCCGTTCATTTGACACCCAATAACCGCGTCATGACGCCGGTATCGCAAGACGTCCCCCAATCCACATCGAGATCAGTCAAGTTGTCTCGGAGATGTGACTCTTCAGGGCGTCGCGACGTCTCAATAATCAAACTCCAGGCATTCATGTACATTAAACGCAAAAATCAGATTTTGAAAAAGTTGATCCGTTTTTGATTTTGCCTCCAACGGACGGAGCGCCAGACTATCACAGTAAAATTATAACGTAGTTTGCATTCTGCTCCACTACCTAATAAATAAATAGTATGGAGTGGAATTGGTCTTAGCTTTAGATGATTTTTTGAACGAGTATGCCTTCATGGTACTCTAATGAAAGGTTACGACGAAAGGAATCGTTTTCTATCCATTATTATCCCCTCCGACCTCCTATAAGTGAAATCGATCATATTTCCGAAACGGTAGATCGTAGACTTCGCGCTGAAAGACTCTCGACAAGCCCTGTCGAACTTTCACTCATACCGCCTTCCAGGGTATTCCTCTGAATTTTGTCGACTGATTTAGTCTCATCACAAAATTGCGATAGGTTTTAAAAAACGCATGGTACTTTTAATGAAAGGCTCCGACGAACGGAATATTTTTTCAAGTCTCATTCCCTCTGACTCTCAAGTCCCAATAAGCCAGATTGGTCATAATTCCGAAACGATAGACCATAGATATCATGTGAACACTCGTTGGAAAGCTCTCGGCAAGCCGCATCGAACGGTGTCGTTAAATTTCAAGCTACTACACCCGGCTTAGGACGGCTTATTTTCATTAAAGTTTCTTTGTTTTCAGAAAATTTACATTGTAATCTACACTATTACCCATTCGTATTATAGAAATCTTAACATCTTACTTAGTCTATCTAAGTTTAAGTTACGAATTGAAATTTAGTTATATGCACAACGTAATATTATGATTCGTACTTAGGTTGGAAAGATCTACTTTTCATCTTTTCGGTCTATCGAGATGAACCAATCTTTATTTTTCAAATTAATAATAGAAGGTAAAAATCATAATTGTATTTATACTTTTTTTTTCTTCCTGCCAGGGCTCGTCTACTCTTGTTATTCCGAGGACACCGCAACCCTTCAAGCATATTGTGTTCTCTCTGGTTCGTCTTATTAAAGTTTGCAAGGCTTATAAACAGTTATTGAAATATCATATGTTTAGTTACCATGTGTTCTGTATTTGTTCTGTTGTTTTTAACAAATAGCTGTTTTGTAATATTTATAGTTAGATAGAGAGGTCTTACACCGAATTTGTAATGTTGAGGTCCGTTAACATATTACGCAGGTATCTGACTAGAAATGTTCTGAAATCTTCCGAAAATGCACTAGCTGTTCTTAAACGGCGCATCCCAGTTGTACAAAACGTGCATAACGGTTTCAAGTTCTTCACTGTATAATCTGCAGGTAAGGGCTCCTGTTAGATTCGCTATCCTCTCAAGGTGTACTTTAACAGCCGTGTGCCCTGTTAACGCTCCCGTTAGAGTTCTAATATTCTGTCTACTGAACCGTAGTAGTTCTGAAGCTCTTTTTGAGCAAGGACTATCTATGAAGGCCTTGCTGTGTTAATCCTGGTCTATTAATCCAGTAATTCTTATGCTGCTCTGACATCCAATCTTTGATGAATCTGCGGACAGCATTTCGATTTACTCCTAGAACAGGTTCTGGTCGGTAAAACCGTTTTAGTGCCCCTACCAGGCGAGTTCGTTCGTTTCGATTCCCCAATAACCTTGAACCCATAGTAGGGCAACATTGTTACGTCCAGCCAGGTCGTTGCGTTCTTCGTAACATTTCCAAACCAGCTGTAATGACGCCTTATGGTACGATAGAGCTTTTAAGACTATCTGATAGTTGAAAGATATGCCCATGTGTATAGTGTTTTTTTTTTTATTTTCCCGCGCACGTTCCAGTATTACGTATATCTCCGTTTGAAATACGATAGCCTACTTTCCAAGCGAGATTGTAATTCTCACGTTTGGAGTTGCGCAGTAGACGCCCGATCCAGCACCTGTCGGTTTTTGACCCGTCAGTGTACCAGACCAGGCTTCCCTCAGGAACATCATGGCTTTGCTTACACCCCTCTTCTGGATTGCTGCTGACAGTTATCTGAAAGTCTAGTTTTCAGGTTTTTTGGTATAATGTGAACCACTCCCATTTCAAAATATGAGATCCCAACGCTCTCAACTACCATATCATGTTCCGTTTTACGGGTCTTGTTCCGCAAGTCTTGAATCCTATGAAGTCCTATCCTTGCTTCTCAGTCAATAAAAATTGATGGGGGGAATGCTTAGCTGACTCCATTGCGGCGGTAGGCGTGGATTTCATTACCTCCGTAATTTCTAAGCAGACAAGGCTATGTATCTTGCAGTGTTTGATTTTGTTGTTTCCTTGTGAGTTTTGGACATCATACCAGTGCCGCGTTCTCTATTTTCCTCTTGTGCGTAAATGGTACTATTGTTTTTTTTTTTTTTTGAGGACTGACAACTTAAACGCTACATTAAGGGCGGTTTGCATGCGCTCCCTTGTTGTATTTACAAATTTACCTTCTGCTAAGATAGAGGTACAAATCCTTCGCTGCTGAGTTCTCTCAGTAGCCCATCTATGACGATGCTCTACTACAGGGGCGATCAAACTCTCCCTGCCACCAAGATCTCCCCCAGCATTGCTGTATGCACCACTCGACTCCTTATCATGGTCTATCCACCTGCAGCAGGTCTCCTCTAGACCCCTAGTTCTTAGACTCAATGTAATCGAGTTAAATGGTTTGACTTTGATTATATCTGTGATTGAATACTATCGAAACCCACGTAAAACGAATTAGGTGTTTTATATAAGGAGGACCTACATCCTTATTTGGCGGAAATCAATACTTCAATTCACAACAACTCATAGACACAACCACAGAGTCACTGACAGACACGATTGTCTCTACCTTTGAAGAGAACTAGTTCTCCAACTGTAAGAGTATCAAACAGACTTATGGATGACAATGTTTTAAATATTCGAAAATTAAATTAATAACTTTAGATTAATTTATTTTCACTATTACTATTTATACAATTTTAAAATAAAAATGTACCTGAAATAGAAATTTATTTTATAAACACATCAAATATTAGGTATGAAATGTTCT
This sequence comes from Vesta saturnalis, assembly GCA_036346205.1. Classification (NCBI taxonomy): domain Eukaryota; kingdom Metazoa; phylum Arthropoda; class Insecta; order Coleoptera; family Lampyridae; genus Vesta; species Vesta saturnalis. Next base: position 292,987 of record JARFJB010000023.1, on the reverse strand, counting down.
TCGATTTCAGAAAATCGTTTACCTAAAGTTTCGGGAAGACACCAATACACAAAGAAAATACCAATTATATTAACAACACAAAATCCCAACAAAATCCATTTCATGTCCAAAACATTTAATAAAAATGGGAATATTTTAACAACACCAAACATGTATACATACGCAAGACCGATTAAAAGACTACCTAATTTTCCACGAGCTTTAACTGGTAATAATTCACTGATTAGTGTCCATGGTATAACTAGATAACCGAAAGTGCCAAAAAGGACATAACCTAAAATACAAATTAAAACAATGTATCCATTATAATCTAAACTATGCTCTTTCGTGTACATATATAAGAATGCAATGCAGCTAGTAACTGACATACCAGCACCTGACGCCCACAATAAATACCTGCGACCTACTCTTTTAGAGATAAATGCACCTATTACAGAGATTATAAAGCGTATTACTCCCAATACAACAAGAGCAATATACGCAACATCATGATCATTCGAATCACCATAAACCTCTTTGAAAATATCAATTGCATAAAAAGTTATTACGTAAGAACCTGTACATTGTTGAATTATAAAGAGAGTACTTAATATAATTAAAGGTTTATAAATAATTGGGGAACAATAAGAATTAAAGTGAAAAAATTTAAATTCATTGACTATTGCTCCTTTTTGTACAACAGATGTAGTTAGACGATGATTTTCATTCTCATAAATCTAAAACAAACATGAATTATATTATTCTGAAAATATTCCAACTACCTTGTTATTTGTATACAACCAACGTAATGATCGAGTGGCAGCTTCACGATCTTGTTTAAATGTAATAAACCAATGTGGACTTTCCGGAATTAAAAACAAAATTAGAAATATTCCAATCTCGACTGCTAAAAATACATAACACATTGTACGCCAATTCATCAGGTAACCTAAATAAATTTGGTTAGTATAAACCTTGATGGATATAAACACAAACCCTGAACGCAGGTTAAAAGAATTCCTAATGATACGTATACACTGTTGAAACTTAAGAACATTCCACGGAAATTTGGATGGGAAATTTCACTAATGTAAATTAATGATGTTGTAGTTAAACCTGAAGTTATCCCTGTTAGAATTCGTGCAAAATAAAGTGTACCCACATTAGACGCGGTTGCTGTTAAAATCCAAACTACACTAAATGGTATTGCCGTAAATATACATGTTTTCTTCCGTCCAATTTTATCCATTAGGATACCGGCCAAAATTGTGCCTAGTGGAAGTGTTATTGTAACTAAGCTTGCTGTAAAAATAAATATTGATAGGTATACATTGAAACGTGAATTATACCGATCCAGGAAGCTTGTGATTCCGTTATTGGCAATTCGCTACTAGCTTTAAGTTGTGGTAATAGTACCGAACTGAATGCTATGCTTATTCCTGAGGGTATAACGACACAATGTGCAATGCAAACGGCTGTCATCTAGAAGTCAGATTTATACAAACTATCCGAACACAAATGTACTTGCCTGTCGTAGAATATCTTTCCATCGCACTAAAATCTTTTCTTCTTTATATATTGTTGAATCAACAAAAGCTTGGGTTTCATGAATTTTTGGGGTATCCATACTGGTTTGGAATATGATACATTACGTAAGAATTAAGAAACGAATTATAATTATAACTTAAATAATTGTGCTTTTACAATGCATTATTTACATATAAACGTTTATTTTATGACACTAATCACAATAGGCCAAAGATCAACCTCTACATGATTGAAAAGTGAGGTTAGAATTTGTTTTTTGTTATAAGTATGAACAATTGTTAGAATTGTAATAATTAAAACCTAATTACACGTAGATTAGAAAAATGTTAGATATGATTCTCCCGCCAATAGTGTTTAAATTACTATAATTAAAATCTTTTATATCCGAAAACTAGATGGCACAACTTTAACCTTGTTTTTTTTTTAAATTCGAAAATTAAATCTGGCTAAAGGCTTTTTCACACTTGTGCATTTCCATGCTGCATTTTTGGATGCGGCGTCACCTTGCACTTGCTGCAATCTTTCAAGCAGCACCTAGGCAAAAAAAAACATCTAGGATGCAGCAACCCTCTTGCGTTCACATTAGTGCATTTTTAAATGCATATTGCATAGGGAAATCTCTGTAGGGATTTAATTTTTCACAATTTATAACTGTATGTTGGTGTTGAGAGGTGCACATTTCACAAGTTTCTGTTTTGTTACCTTAATAACCTAAAAACAGCTACAGAGAACAGTTGTAAAGTTCCAAAGCGAAGTTATGGATTATGAGGAAATGCTTCTTATTATCATTATTAGTGCAGCTGCATCCCTTTTATTTCTTAATAATAAAAGGAGATGATGGGTTAAACCGTGGATGCAAAAGAGAGATAACCGTCGTGGAAATATTCATCTTTTACATGATGAATTAGCTACAGGGGACAAAAACAGTTTTCAAAGTTTTACAAGAATGTTCGAACATACGTTTGAGTTACTTTTGAGTCTTGTAAAAGTGGTATAGAAAAGGAAAATACAAAATTTAGAAGTGCTATCTCTGCAAGAGACAGGTTAACTGTAACTCTTCGTTTTTTGGTTACTGAAGAATCGCACAAAAGCCTTTCATATTCATTTAGAGTAGGGCACTCAACCATTTCGGAAATTATACCAAAACTGTGCTGTGATATATAAGAATTTAAGACAAAATTATTTGAAGGTAAATTTGTCTGTCAAAAACTTATTTTATTATTGCATTTGTAATGTTAGGTTCCTCATATTACTTTAGAATGGCTGAAGATAGCCGAACAATTTGAAAAGAGGTGGAATTTACCTCATGTTTTAGGTGCATTAGATGGGAAACTGTAGCATCCCCAAGGTACGCTATCTTGAAATGCGTAATTTGAACTTATAGTTCATTCGTTTAACTTCTCCCGATTGATCGATGAATCAAGCACGCACTTGAGTATGACTATCCTTTTTTACATATTGAATATAATGTATACATTATTAGCTAACGTATTAATGGGCAGATGTTTTCCTTAGATAACCTCAAACAGATTGAGAAGCAACAAAGTGAAAATGCAATAAATTACACTGAAGATAAACAAAAAAAAGGAAGAACTATGAGCCAGAGATCTCCGGAAAACACCGATAACGGAGAGCTACGAGAAAAAATACTAAAAATAACCAATACAAGCAAAGAAGCAAAAAACTAATAGATTATACAGCTGAAAGAAGAGTAATGATGACAAACGGCGAGAAAATGGATAAGCGAATTGAAAATAAAAATATTAAATCAAAAATAAAAAAAACAAAAAAAGCAACAAAAATTAGAATAGCAACTTGGAATATTAAGACACTATTACAACCTGGAAAATGAAAGAGATTGCAGAAATAACAGAAAGATACAGAGTCGACATTATCGCACTACAAGAACTAAGATGGGCCGATAAGGGGGAGATTAATAAAAATAAATACACCATGTTTTGGAGCGGAGGAAAGAAACAAGGTAGAAACGGAATAGGCTTTATGATTTCGCAGAAAGAAAAAAATAATATAATGAAATTTGAAGCAATAAACGACAGATTATCAAAACTGCGAATGAAGGGAAAATTAGCTAATACCACGTACATAAATGTATATGCCCCAACTGAAACAGCAAAAGAAGAAGATAAAGAGAAATTTTATGACAAACTACTAAGCGAATGCGAGAAAACACCAAGACATGATACTTTGATAATACTAGGGGATTTAAATGCCCAAATAGGAAAAGAGGAATACATAAGATCAGTCGCAGGGAAGAACACAATACATAATGAAACAAATAACAATGGAAACAGAATATGTAACATAGCAGCAGCAATGAATCTTTATATCGCTAGCACAAAATTTCCACATCCAGATAAACATAAAATAACATGGATCCACCCAAACCAATCTTTCAAAAGTCAAATCGATCATATAATAATAAAAAAAGATAGACTCAAAAACGTGCAAGATGTAAGAACATATAGCGGGGCAAATGCAGAAACCGACCACTACTTAGTAATAGCAAATATAAAAGAGACAAAAAAAATAGAGAGAGATAAATCGCAACACAATAAAAAGAGTAAATGGGATACAGAGAAATTAAAAGAAATAAATGTGCAAGAAAAATATGAAAAAGAGATGACACAAATGTTGCAACAACACGAAATAAACAGTGAAAAGACAGAAGAAATTGAAGAGCAATGGACAAAGATAAAAAACACTATAATACTAACTGCAGAAAGAAACATAGGAAGAAAGAACAACAAGAACAAAAATGAATGGTATGACGAAGAATGTAAGAAAGCAGTAGAGAGCAAAAACAAAAGATGGAAGACATGGTCACAGACAAAAAGAGACCAAGACAAAAATGCATATAAAGAGGCAAATGCTGTAGCAAGAAACACCTGTAAACAAAAGAAAAGAAACTGGATTGAAAACAAAGTACGAAACATTCAAGCAGAATACAATAAGAAAAACACAAGACAATTTTATCAACAAATAAAATGCGAAAAGAAAAGGTTTAACATAAGAACGAGAGGTATTAAAAACCCTGAAGGAAAAACAAAATATGAAACGAATGAAATTCACACTATATGGAAAAACCACTTTGAACAGCTCTTCAGCAACAAAAACAGAACAAAAACAAAGGTAACACAAGACATAAACATAAACGATGAAACAGTCCAGGAACCAGAAATGAAAGAAATAAAAGAAACGATAATGAAGATGAAAAATAATAAAACACCAGGATGTGACGAGATTATAATAGAACAACTCAAACATGGAGGAGAAACCCTACACAACGAAATTCATAAACTAATATGCAAGATATGGAAAGAAGAAGTTATGCCAGAAGAATGGAGAAAAGGCATTATCTTTACAATACACAAGAAAGGGGATATTGAAGATTGCACAAACTACCGAGGAATAATGATACTAAATACTACATATAAAGTGCTATCGAAAATAATTAAAAATAGGCTACAGCAATATTCGGAGAATATAATTGGCGACTATCAACAAGGTTTTAGACCTGGGAGGTCAACGACGGATGCTATCCATATAATGCAACAAATATTAGGAAAAGCAAAGGAACACAACATAACCCTTCACCTTTTGTTCATAGATTTCAAGCAAGCCTTCGATAAGGTGAGAAGAGAAAGTATAACAGAGGAAATGATATGCAGAGGGATACCAAAAAAACTAGTCAACCTAATCGAAATGACTCTAAAAAACACAACAGCAACAGTAAGAATTAAAGACACAACGACTGAGAGCTTCAGGGTAGAGGAAGGGGTTAGGCAGGGAGACATGTTATCAGCCATACTGTTTAACTTAGTCCTGGAAAGCGCAGTTAGAAAAGCTGATATAAGCGGAACAATAAACACCAAAAGCGTACAAATCATTGCATATGCCGACGATGTGGTGTTAATAAGTAGATCGAAGAAGATCTTAGAAAGTGCGGTAATGAGACTAGAAGAAGAAACAGCAAAAAAAGGGTTAAAAATTAATGAACAAAAAACAAAATATTTAAAACTTAATAACAGTGTCAAAGCAAGTGAGGAACCATTACAAATTAAAAATTACAGTTTTGAAACAGTGCAAACTTTCACATACTTAGGCATTAAAATTAATAACATAAACAACAGCAGCAAGGAAGAAGTTAAACATAAAATACAAGTGGGATATAAAACATATTACACGAATAAAAACCTGTTAAATAATGTAAACTTAAGTATAAACGCAAAAATACAAATATATAAAACACTAATTAGACCAGTAGTGGTGTATGCAGCGGAAACCTGGGCAATGACAAAGAAAGAGGAGGAGGATCTTAGAATTTTCGAGAGGAGGATATTAAGAGGGATATTAGGACCAATAAAGATTGAACAAAACGAATACAGGCCAAGAATGAACTTTGAGATTATCAACCAAATGAAAGGAGAAGATATCATCACATACATCAAAGCACAAAGAATAAAATGGTTAGGTCACATAATGAGGGCGGACAAAAAAAGAGCAATAAGAATAATAACTGAATGGGAACCTGTAGAAAACAGAAAAAGAGGAAGACCCAGAATAAGATGGTTGGAAAAAGTGGAAGAGGATTTAAATAAGCTGGGAATAAAAAACTGGAAACAAAAATGCACAAATAGGATAGAATGGAACAAAATAGCGGAAAATGCCAGGACAAACAGAACTCTATAGAAGAAAAATGAGAAAAAAGGGGAACTAATCCATCCCAAAAAGAAGGATTAAGAAAGCTTCAAAAAAGAAGCAGCCAAAACTGTTCACGGTTATAGTGCGTGATATATTATTCCAAGAGTGTCGTTTTGTATGCTTATTAACTCAAGTGACTAACAAGGATAACATCAACAACAAATTCAGTTTTCTTGTACGAACAGTTTTGATACCAACTTAACGTAAATGTCAAATGTACATGTCAATGTTGTTTGCAAATAAAAGACAAAAGTTTAATTTACGTAACATAGATGTACGCACATAAAAGCATATTATTTTCAATAAAACTTAAAATATAATAACGTAGCAGATGAATTTTGGTAAGTTATTCTAAAATGTTGCAAATATTTGTACGTTAAGACCAATGAACTCTTCCAAAGAAAGGAAGTAATTGTTCCAATAGTTTTCTACATAAAAGTGGCGGTTCTAAATTTTTGACGGCATGGGGTGTATATAAACGATGTAAAGATCAAAGTATTAGATGCTAAGGTTGCCTTGAGTAAATATCACCGGGCCCGAACACTGCACTGCACTGCTTGTCCGAACTAAAGTAAATTTGTGAGTTAATGGTTATTTATTTGATTTATTCATAAAGATTGAATTTTTAGAAATTCTATTAATCATTATGCTTTGAGAAAACATTCGAATTCCAAAATACGGAAGCATAGTTTCAATCATCGGTGTTTACACTTGTTTGTGTAGAAGATTATTATACTGCAATTTAAAATTATTAGTGTATTTGATGTAATTGAATTATAGTACTTTTTATAAACTTATTCAAAGTACCGTTTTAAACACATTATAACCCAGTGTTTCTTATTTATTCAGTACATTATTACACCATAATGTAATAAAACGTATGACAATTTGTCGATTCACATTTAAGCATGACTGTGTTGAAAATAATTTATTGTTATAAAATATAATGTTAGTGTACAATAACATATATGTTATTAATTAGATTATTATTAATTTTTTGGGGAAAAATATTTGCGTTAAGAATTCAATTAAAAACAAGAAATTATTAATGTTCACTACTCTTCATCTTCTGTATCTGTGTCATCGTTTGGATTTATAATAATTGGATTGACTTGGACATCATAAACTTTGTCTTCTTCCCAACACTTTAGAATTTCAGCTTCCGCATGTTTAATCGTTTTTAACCAAACTGAAGGTGAAACTGTTTCTAACGCTTCTTTCCACATCTGTTTGACATTATCATCCCCATAATTTTGGTTAAGAGCGTATCTAATGTAACATGTTCACGATTAATATACATGTAAAAGCATTAGAAATAGTTTTGGTGTCAATTTTCAAAGCATCGCTAACCCTTGCATGCACTGCTGTTAATGGTGTTAAGGGCCCGTTGTTCTGTTTTTCTTTATTAAAGTATTCCACTAAGTTATGGATCAATTCGTCTATGGTAATTGACCTACGAGGCATGTTGATGTGCTACAAATGAAAACATAAATGTAATTTTATTATATTTAGAATGTACATCAGTTCTACATACATAAAGACAAAATTTACATCAATTGGGGCTTGTATCTTGATGACGCAGATGGTTAGCGCGGTACTCTAGCAAAGTACAGGTCGTAGGTTCAAATCCTAATCGAGGTAAACTTTTTATTTATGTATTGAATAAAATTAGTAATAATTTTTAATAAATGTTATCTCTTTCTGTAAAAATCTTTACCTTAAATGAACACTAGAAAGTAATGTGGTTCTGAAAAGAACCGATCTTTTAAAATATTAACTCAAGAAGCAATGAAAAACGAATAAGAAATAAACAAACCGGCGCGCGTACGTAACCTCAATCAACAAATAATCAAATAAAGAAGGGTTGGTATCAGTGCTCATATTTTTTGCTTTAAATTACAGACGACGCGCACAGTGGGCCAGAATCCCTCCAAATTGTAGAAAAACGATTATAATTAATTTTCTCATTATTTTTATGGAAAACATGTTACGACATACTTGAGGAAGTATATTTGAGTACTTTTATATAAATACCCCTCATATTTACCTTCACTGATTGTACGATATATTGAAGTTTTTGGTCTTTGGTCCATGAAGCCAATGATGGGGAAGGTGATATTGTTTTCGTCAAAAAAAAATGAGATAACCGCACACAAATGTGTCGTTTGAATGTTCCTTGGTATAAATTAGCGATTTCTTCGTTGTGTCCCGTAGACATTTCAGTTTCCGAAGTAATAGGAGAAGTAACGTATAAATATTAGATCATTCATCGATCCATATAGGTATTATTTAATCTATGTAATACTATAGCTTCAGGAAATTGTAATAACAAAGAAAACTATTTTAAACTACACCAACATCGTTGCCTACCTAGAATTTAACTTATAAAAACTTTAATAAAAACAAAAAATTAATCAGATTCACTATCAGAGCTGAAACAATTTAACGACCCATTTGGTGAACATGATTCTAGGAGATCTACAGCTTCTGGAGTAAAACTTTTCCTGTTAGCTTCAGTTTTTTTTCTTAAACTAGTTATGACGGGATCCGATGAAACGGAGAGATTGTTAAATACGTCAAGGTTTGTTGATCTTCTATCACATTTGCGTGAATTATGCTCTCTGTATCTGCGATACTCTTTGTTTCGCTTCTTCTCTTCGGAACTGTCCAATCGGAAGGAGTGATGCATTTACAATTGCAACACCATGCACAAGAATTTTGTGAATGGTTACAGGCATTCTGTACCAGCGGTAGAGAGATATAAAAAGCCTAGCTGTGTCCAAAGTGCATGTCTCAAACTCCTGTAGCTTGATACTAAATCCGCTTGCAAGGACCTGCAGTATGACATAAAGTCTGTAAATTAGTGATTCATTAATCCCTGTTATTTTTGCAGATATCTTGTAGTTTCGGAAGAAAATTCTTGCTGAATTTCCGTCGTTGGAGGTTCCAGCTCCTTGTTTTGGCTGGTCCACAATGATAGCAAGTCGTTTTTTAAATTCAGTTTCAATTTTTTTATTTTGGTTTTTAATAACTAACTGTGCCTCCTGACCACGAGCCTGCCATTTTTCTATAGGTAGTCGGTAGCTCACCTTGAGAAGACATTCGAAAGATCTAAAAAAAACAAAACAGACATTAATTGATTACAAAAAAGCTTTGCAGGGAACCAACACAAGACACTATACAAGTTAAATAACATCGCATCGGCAAACAAACCTTATCCATGCATACCGAGACGTGATCCCATACTGTAGATAATCTTCAACTATAGGTTTTTCTAGCAGTTTTTCCAACTTGTTCATCTCAATTGGGCTAGCTCCGCACAAGTAACACTTTTGCGAGGAAGTATCGGTAAGTAAATTAATCATTTTCATATCCAACATTGTCATGTATAAGTCGTGCTTTATAAAAACATCTTGAGAGGAAGTTGCAAATTTAGTTTCAGATAGTGACTGAATTGCATCGTTAACCAGACGAGTTTCTCTTTTGAAAATTTCAATATTCTCCTTTAAAAATTGCATTTTTAAAGGACGGCATAGCATGGTCGATGAAGGTTTTGGATTGTTTCAAATAACTACTTTTTGTTGATTGTCATTTAGCGTGTAAAGTTTGTCAGGGTATTTTGAATACCGTATACGTATTGCGTAATTTTGTTTGTAGTTTTATTCACTTAGTTAGATTCCGTATGTATATTTTTTTGTTTGAGAGCTTACTGTCGATAATGAATGAATTTGTTTAACGTGTGTAGCGACCTTTAGGAAAGGTGTGTGGCAAGCTTTAGTTTTTTTGTTTGTGAATTATTATTCGTAATTTAGGTTGTTTTCCTTATTATTCCCCGTTTATAGAAGTTTGAGTAACGTTTATTTGTGTATAGTTGTATATAAGTTTAAATAACGTTTATTTCGTTTGATTTCCTTAAAAATTATAGAAAGAGTGTAGATTTATATGTATATGATGTCATGCTGGCGACATAAAGACGCTTAATTATAGTGGTTCGGCTTAATAGTGAGTATGTTGGTTTTAAGTCATAGAGGAAGAATGTGGGACTGATTGTTTGTACTTAAATAAAAATATAGAGATATTTTTCGCGTTAAGTCTGCTGACGTTTGAGATTTTGGAAATTACCGAGTCCTTACGGACGAAAACGAAGTTTGTGTTGGGGTAACTTATCTTCTCCTTCCGTTTTTTAATTGGTGGAATTAAATTAGATAAGATTTTTTATGAGTGGTGGGATTCAAAATTCCAAGATGGATATTTGGTTGTAATTTGCGGGATTCTGAAACTGATCGCGCTCTCGAGTACTAGTACGGTGCCGCTTGTTGTTACGCTTTAAGGGGTGGTTTAGAACGTTGATGTATTGGACCTTTCGGTGTTTAACGAACGAACTTTTTTGTGTAGTAAGGGTAGTTAAGCTACTTCTGAAGAAGACCTGTAAAGGGATTTTATTAAAACTGTTTATCACCAAAGGATTATACCTAGTGCCGGTTTCGATTTAACGTCATCAAGTTACCTAGAGCTCGTCGTCGTGTTATATTAGTGCTTCGGTGAAACTCATTGGTTTTTCTCGCTTCTGCGGATTTTAAAATTAACGTTCTTAAAGTGCCACTCATTTACCGTACAAAGCGTGTTTAAAGATAAAGAAACGTTCGCAATATATTAAAATTATAGTTATTTAAACAAGTTATTAACCTTTTGGATTGCTAGTGTGAATAAAACCAGTTAAAAGATATAAGTTAACAATCAAGTTGAGCGCACAAATTATTATTTTAAAAGAAGTTTTTTTAATTAATGCAGTAACATTTTAACGCGATTCAATCAAGGAATCGTTTGTGTATAAAAGAACAATAGTCAACATTTCATTCAACATTTCCAGAGCAGGGAGATTTCATTTCCATTATAGCAGTAACCGATCACCTAGTTCATTTTCAAATGTTGTAACACAGAAGAGGTGTAATTCTAGACCTTAAGGTAATATAATATTGTTTTTTTATTGAATATTTTCAAGATTTATTTTTTTGTGTGTTTCGAATTATTTTTTTTATGTTAACGAAGGTTTGAAAGCGGTGCCGTATTTTTTTTGTTAAATTAAGTTGTTGTTTTACTTTGGTTAGTGTAATTAATCTTAGTTCTGACGCTCCGCCTTCACACTTTGTTATTTATTTTAGTATTAAAGGGCAATTGACCCTATTGTAGTGTGGGTAAATAATCCACGGTATATGCATATCTATAGATTAAACAATTTAGAACGGCGTTACGCAGGTTCCTGGCCAAGACATTCTGTCGCCCATTAAGCATTTGTATTTTTTTGTTGTTTATACGCATTATCGTATGTTTACATTTATATTTATCCTTTTTTATTATTTCATTATAGCTTTGTTTAGGTTTTATAAATGTGTTTTAATTCTGTGGAAACCCTTTTGTCTTGCATAAAAGTTTTCTTGCAAATTGCCAGTTTACCGGTAATTTAGTTTTAACGTAACGAAGTTAGTTTTTTTTATTATTGAGTAATAGCGTTGATATTTAGTGTTTTATTTGATTTTTTTAGTTGAGTATTAATTCATTTAGAGTGCATTCTATAGCTTATTTTTTGTTGTTGTTTTGTTTTGATTATTATTTAATGCCTAATTAATTACACTGAGGTGTAGTAACGTAACGTTATTGAGTGATTATCACGCTTTTATCTGACAAGCGTGTAGTGCTATTTTGAAGCCCTATTTCAGGTGGTTTGCTGAGTTGCTGTCCAGCACACCTGGGATTGATTGCGGATAGGTAAGCGTATGTTTTTTGTATGTTTAGACACGCTATGTACTCGTAATTTTGGCATGACGACCCTTATTTTGACTACCAAACATTCTGGCGCCCAAAACCGAACTGATTACGTCTTCATCCCCTATTTTGACTTACGCACGATTTACTATTCTGGATGTGCAAAATTTTTCAACATCTGACCTACACCCATACGCTGGCTAGTCGGGGCAAAACGGCCAATTTACCTGTAATCCCGTTCTACCACCCGTTTATACCGTTACAAGTTGGAGAGGGACTACGCATGTTAGTAATAAATTAGAATCACTAAAGTTATCGTCTTGAAAAGACTGCTTATACTTTTCCTGAACTGCTCCATTCCCATTTAGATATTAGTACAAGTCTCTTGTTTTCATTCTAAATGTTTCTAATTTAAGAGTAGATAATAACCTAGATGTGGTGTGATCTAATAGTGATTGCAGATTAACAACAACACAATGATCTGTCGCAATAATGTTTTGAGGGTAATATCGTTTTTGGCTTCCCTGATATTGTTGTAAGGTGGATAAATATCAGTGTGGTTTTCTTTAGCAGTTTCACGAATGACTTGATAAGCTCTTTTTGACATTCTAGCATCTACTATAGTAGCCAAGGCACGTCATCACTTATACGTTTTATCTTATTTGTCGACATCGACAGGATTCGTTTCTACATTTTGTAATCTTTTGCTGCTCGACTTTCCAACTGATCTTAAACCCATTTTAGAAGCAAACAAAAGCTCGGGGGTCTCAAACTGTCTCAAATATTCTGTTCTTTTATATTTTACGGAATAACTTAACGTTTCAAAATTTTCTTTCGGTCTCCCAACTCGACTCAAGCAGCAAGGTAATGTTATTAAATTATCGAGCCATAATCGATTTTTTTCTAAAAATTTTTGTTTGATGCGACAGGCCTGATTCCACCTTTGTCTAAACTTGTTACACAAATTTTTTGTTAAGCTTTTGATGCGCTTCTCATTTTGATCGTGGCACTTTCGGCAAGAGACAGACTTCAGAGTTTCATTAATTTTTTTGCTGTCTTTACCTCTTTCGAAAATTTCTCTCATTCGTACTCGATCATTTCTTGACTCTAAAATTACATAAACGAACTATGTAGAATACCATCGCCCTTATAGTTTCTGTTAGCTTTCTTATAGTATAGGATACATAATGTTAAGCATTTGTTTTAAAAACCTATTAAGCAGGTCGTTGGATCGCTATTAATTGTAATTTATGGTGTCTGTAACGGACAAGCAAACACACTAACAAAAGTATCATCAACAGGCAGGTACGAAATCGATCTAAAGTTATTCAAATCGACAGTTGGTATTTAAATGCCAGAAGAAGGAAATTAATGCTTCCAGCTGTCTAATGATAAAATGAATGAAAAATTGTAAACTCGGACAAAAACTGCACTATAAAGCATGCAATCGCTGCGCTCGTGCTTTAAAAATCACTCGTATATAAGTGTATAAACTAATGTTAGTTATCTTCTATAAGTGTGAAAATAAATTTAGTAGAATACTTTCAATTGTGTTTTTAGAAAACGCCAAAACAACACAATTAGACATTTTTAAGCAGAGCGATGTAGGCTACTCAGTAATATACATAAATAATTTTTCTCAAAAAGTAGAAGCTACTCATCATTTTTTTAGAAAATAGGATACCTAGGCTTAAATAAAAAAAGATTTGGAATCTCTATCCTGACAGAGAACATTGAGATATTTCAACGGAAACTTTCTATAAAAATTTTACTCATTTCTTTTTTTATTGAAAGTATTTGGTTATCAACAAGAATACACGGAATATAAGTTAAGTTAATAAAGAGCGAACTTACCAGCAAGAACTTCGTCCATAGCAAAGTTCTTAAAAAAGCCTATATTTTTAAATTTACACAAATGTTTATCCGCACTCTTTTTGGAAAAATAATAGCGACGTTAAATGACTAACAAACTTGTCAGACTTTGCAGCGAATATTCTTATCTCCATGACAACTGATTACAGAGGTTCAACTGTTTTGGCGTGCTCCAGAGCCTACTCAATTATTATACACAGAAATAATTTATTGTTTCTCACGTTTATAATTTTGTAATTTTTCAACATTTTGCGTAGACTCTGGCCCACTGTGCGACGGTCAGTTCGTAATTTAATGCATACATGACGTCATCGTGATAAGTTAAACGAATGAGCTTTATTTGCAATAATGCAAATTCAAGTGATTTGTCTTGACTTGACGGACAATAATGTTACTATTACTCAAGTTAATTGCCTGCCTGGTAATAATTAAAACATTAGAATTTATGTACAAGTCTGATATTTAATTCCTCGCAAACCTCAAATCTGATGAAACGAAGTGGCCGTCTAGTAGTAGGTACGTTGTGCTATGTGAATTAGATAGACTGGATGAGGTACGTGTTGCATCACGAGGGGCAGGTAAAAAAATGAAACTACTCAAATTAAAATCAACGAGCGTTGCGCAGCGGTGGTTCAGCCTGTTAATGGGAAAGAACCAACAATAAAACTCACTTTATTGGTAAATAAGTAATTGTACAAATACCTACATTAATAAATCAAATAACACAAAAAAACAAAGACAGGGTTAAATATATAACAGAGCACCATTAAACCAGGTTAAAGTGCGTACAAAATTATAACACTAAGAGAAAGTGAATAAAAAGCAGTTTAGTTACACAGAAACACAATAATAAAAAAACACATGTAGTCACACGAACAATTGGGTCATAAATAATCAACATAAAAATCGTAATACTAAACATGTGGCCCTTTAAAACCAATCATGCCGATCTTTAAGTAAATAAGCAAATAAAACAATAAAGCAAATTACGGCACATATAAAATACAACAGTAAAATTGCACAGATGATAATAAGGTAAAGACAAGGACAAGAGAAAAACGGACAAGAAATTTACACGTACCCAATTGTTTAGTGACCACCAAAGCACTAAATACATAAGTCAAATTACAAATAAATCACTTACAAAGAGAAATCAGCTCACAGGTAAATAATTCTACTTAAACTACAGAACAAATAAAAACAATAGAAATAAAAATTCGAGGTGTTTAACGGTCTGGCCCGGGAGTGTGTACCTACTAGGCAATTGACTTTTACAATTAGTAACAAAAGCGGTATCTTGTACCTGGTCACCAGCACCTCTACACAAATATAAATATAAACAACAAACAACAATTCTAATTCACACAAATACCAGAGGGAGAGGGCCCTGTGCTGTCTTTTATTTTAGCATATTTCAGCTGAAGTAGCCCGCGTACGAATAAGATACCTTTGCAAGGCAATGTTTGGTATTCAATATGTTATCTAGGCTGGTAAATGATTTGCTGCGAGCTTTCCTTTATATAAAATTACCTACTTACACTTGAATATCTATTCCTTTAATTGATTACAGACGCAAAGCGTTAACCCACGCGGTTTAACTTCAAAAAGGGTGACCGTTATTTATAGATTAATATTTGAAAAACACAGTACAACTAACCTTCGAAAGAAAAGACAAATTAATGTTGGGTAATTCAAAAGAAAATGTACACGCACGAAATATTTTAAAGACAAACTGTTTACAATGGGAGTTTCTAATTAACTAAAAATCGATATGGCTCGATTGACACTCTAACTGTAACTAACCTTCCCCCGATTTCAAACATTTTTACTCCCGCAATCAACCCCCATTTTTCAAAAATAATGTAAAAACAAGAAACATTAATTTACGTTGGAACAGTTTCATATCAATTATTGCCCATCTTAATTTTAAAAATATGCACCAGTCTGTAACAACCCTACATGTAGCTCTCGATTGTTCCATGTAACAAGCAAAGATATCTTTTGATTGCGATCTGCGCCGACACAATTACTTATTAAGCCAGTGACCTTTTTACATCAAGAATCGGCGCATAAGAAATTCCAATGATTCGTTACGTCCCTTCAGTAAAGCATTCTTTTAAGCATACACCTACTAGTCAGATCCTAACATGTGTTTTCCACATATTAGTTACATACATTCTCACATTCCTTACATAAAATATATAAATGAAATCTTTTGAAAACATTAGTTATTAGTAAATTACGACGTATTATGAAGATATAGAAAAAATCCACTAATTATCTTTTCTATCGCGGTAACAATGGCGATTTGATAAACGTTTATTACAATAGTAAAATTTTCTCGGTCCGTTACGTACAAAACATGTAACATTAAGGGTTCCTGGAAATGAAGGATGCCGACTATAAATTTATATATATATATATATATATATATATATATATATATATATATATATATATATATATATATCGATTGTGGAGGAATGGGAGAATTTCCAATGGGCGTATATTTAGAAACAACACACTAGCCACCAATAAGTTAAACTTTCTCGAGGAAACACCAATGCCATGTCGGTCAAAACCTGTACCATATGTAATTGTTGCGGATGTAGCGTTTCCATTAAGCCACCACATTTTAAAACCCTTTCCCTTTAGGAATATGACCAGGGCACAATACATTTTCAACTACAGGTTAAGTAAAGCAAGAAGGGTGGTTGAAAATTCTATTGGTATGCTAGCTAACATATTCCGTGTTTTATTGAACACTGTCAATTTATATCCTAAAAAGGTAGAAACAATAACACTAGCCAGCGTTGTTCTACATAACTTTTTAAGAACCACAAGCCCTAACACTTATAATATTCAGGAGAACAATGACAGAAGACTGAGATTTCAATATACCTTAGGTCGACAAGCAGGGAATAGGGCAAACCAATCTGCATTAAATAACCGTCAAGAATTTTTAGAGTACATAAGTGGTGTTGGAGCTGTTGATTGACAAAAGTAATTTATCATAGAAAATATAAATAAGGAAAAATGTAAACTTTCTCCATTATCACTCATAATAAAATACTTATCTTTTTTGGGTTTTTTAATGGTGTATTTTAAATTATACAATCTAAACGTTTCGATAACATTTACAGTTATCTTCGTCAGTAGTAATATTTGTTAAAAATGTTGTAAACAATTTTGTCAAAGTTGAAAAATTAAAACAAAAATACTTATCTTTTTTGGGTTTTTTTAATGGTGTATTTTAAATTATACAATCTAAACGTTTCGATAACACTCACAGTTATCTTCGTCAGTAGTAATATTTGTTAAAAATTGTTAAAGATGTAAACAATTTTGTCAAAGTTGAAAAATTAAAAAAACCAGAAAAGATAAGTATTTTAAAAATATAAATAAGTTTCTAAAGTTTAATTAATTATAACAGTTAAATAAAGACTGTTTTTGAAGTCTGATTTTTGCAACATCTATATATATATATATATATATATATATATATGTAATTATGGTGTGAATGGGCAAACCAAATGTTGCTAGCGAAGATGGCCTGCGAAGGTATTAAGGAGTGTATTTCGGAGGCACACTTGCCATGGTAATAGCGATAGAACAAGGAAAGAACCGAAACTATTCTTCTATGCTCAAGAAGTCAGAGACGGGTCATTTATAAGTCTGATAGCTCTTTTTTGGATGCGGTTTACTACATCAAGGGCGTATTGGGGAGCACTGTCCCAGATGTGGGAATTGTATTCCAAGTGAGGTCGAATTTGAGCATTATACATTAAAAGGAGTGGTTGGGATGTGAAGTACTGTTTAGATCTGCATAAAAAGCGCAGTTTACAGGCAGTTGTTTTGCTGGCTGACAAAACGTGGCCAACCCACGAAAGGTTCGATGACACGGACATCCCTAACATAGACATGAGTTTGACAACTCGAGTTCTAAACTATTCATATTTACAGCAGGAAATGATCGGTCTTTCTTAGCGGACACAAGGCAACACTGCGTTTTGTCGGCGTTGAACGTGAGTAGATTATTCCTTCCCCATTCGAGGACACGTTCCAAGTCACTGTTGATTGAGGCTGCCGTTTTCACCTTAACGTCCTGTCTAGACTTATTGTTGTGGGAAAACTGAGAAGAACTACAATGTAGAGTGCTGTCATCTGCAAAGCAATGAATCGGGTTAGGTGTTGAGGAAATGAGGTCATTTATGTGCAGCAGGAAAAGTGTGGGAGCTATCACTGGTCCTTGGGGTACTCCCGCGTTAATAGTAGTTTCTTTCGAAAAGAAGCCATCGACGACAACGCGTGTACCTCTTTTGGCAAGAAAGCTGGATATCCAATTGATGAGCGTATCGGATAAGCCGAACGAAGTGAGCTTGGCAAGTAGATACTTGTGACAAACCTGGTCAAAAGCTTTTGAAATGTCTAGAGCTACCACGACTGTTTCACCGGACCTCTCTGATGTGTTATTCCAAAGTTGAGTGACATGAAAGAAGATCACCCGTTGGATGACTCTGTCTGAACCCATATTGGTGGTCGTTTCAAGAGTTTATTGGACTCGAGAAATGAAATTAGTTGGTGGTTGATGGCTTTCTCCATGATTTTCGACAGAATGGAAGTGATAGCTATTGGTCGCTAATTTGAGGGATCGGTTTTGTCGCCCTTTTTAGGAATAAGCTGGACATTTGCCAAATTCCACGATGAGGGAAACTCTCCAGATGACATGGAGATCGAAAAGAGTTTGGACAATACAGGGTACTAGCTAGGGGTAGCATTTTTAAGGACGATAGCTGGTAAGGGCCAGTCGCCTTGTTTGAGTCAAGTTTATTGATAATTGATTCCAGAAGTTTGCAACGAAAGTGGATTGGTTTAATAGCGTATAGGGTAGATTTGGGCGACGGCACAGTTTTACCAGAATCATTGAGACATGAATTTGATGCAAAGTAATCGACAAAGAGGTTGGCTTTTTCAGCAGTATGACCTACTACAGTTCCGTGGCGAGACGTTATGGGAGGAAAGGAAGATGTACTACAGTTTTTACTGATGGCTTTAGCTAATGACCAAAATTTACGACCACATGAGACTAATTCTTTGCATTTACGTTCTTCAAACATATTTTTGGCCTTGGTGATGATGCTTTTGCAACTATTCCTTGCGGCAGTATAGTTTGCGTGATTTTCGATAGATTTATTTGATTTCCATTTGGTATAGAGTTTATGCTTTTGCGTTAATGCATCAGTGCAAGCCCTATTAAATCAGGGTTGGGAACGGGCATGACCTACACGATTATGTTTTTTGGGAATGTATAACTCCTTACATTGAAAGAGCAATGTTTGAAGAGGAGGACCATTTAAAGCAATACTCACGCCAAGGGAAGGTTGCAAAAAAATCTCGCAGTTTGCTCCAGTTAGCTGATTTAAAACACCACATAGTTCTATCTGTTTTTCGAGTAACAGTGGGATTGGGTACAGAGAAAGTTATTTCGATTAGGCAGTGGTCTGATTGACCAAGTGAGGAAAAGACTCTTGTTTCATAGACAAGTGGGTTAGTTGTATGGAATAAGTCCAGGAGATGTGTAGTATGGTTAGGGTTGTCAGGGATTCTGGTTGTTTCGGAAATTATTTGTATGAGATCACAGGATAGAGTAAATGCTTCTGCACTATGACCTGCGGGATAAGTAGTAGATGAATTGTGGGCATTAAAATCTCTCAAGATGGAAACTGTGATAAGATGTAGTCCATTTTCAGACTAAGGTAATCAAAAAGATCTTGGAAGTTGTTATCATTGGGAGACTTATACAAACAACAGTAGAATTTCACAAATTGGGGCCCAGAATGTTTGAAGCAAATCGCGTCAAATTTGTTGTTTTTCAAAGCGGGCATCCTCTTACAACCTACTTTGTCCTTGGTATATGCCTTTAAGGCGAAAGTTAGAGTGGAGGTTGTATCTGGGAAATTGCAGGTCAGGCTAATCAGTGCTTCCAGGGGAGACTTGTGTTTCTGATAGAAACGGAATCTCCGATTGCACTTGTTCAAGGTGTTGGTGAACAGCATTAAGATTCGACCTGATACCACGTATGTTGCAGTAATGAATCCGGATGTTTGTACTTTCGATGACCGAGGTCGCTTGAGTCCTGCCCTCCCGGGCATCCGAATGGGGCAGAATTTTATTCCTGGCAGATCTTGCTCTTCTTAGTCTTGATTTTGGCATTGACGAATTTTTGCCTCCCCCCCCCCTAATTCTTGGGACGGATCGACGAATCGATGTGAGAGTGTGGGCCTCTCGCCCTACTCACCTGGCGTCTGTTTTAGAACTCGGCATTTAAGGGTTTAGCCGTTACAAATCCACGTTTAGCAAGTGCCTGTTGGTGAGTACATAAGGAATAAGGTGGTGGTATTGCACCGGGCGGCTTTAGGTATACATGCTTTCCACTTATGCAGTTGTAGAATATTAGAGCTGAGAAGGAAGCATTAACTAGTTTACATTGCATCTTACAAGAAAAAAAAATTTTTTTTGTACGATTGCTGAATAGAGGAATTGTACTGAAAACAAAGCAGGATATTCATTAGCCCAATTAAAATATTCGTGCATAAGTTGTATAGTACCCCAATCTGTTTATGATTAGTTTCGTAGGTGTTGACATCATTAAGATTGAAATAAATTGTTTACTTTGGTTTATTATTCAGGTTACGACTAGCATATTATTCCCATTTTAAACTAATCAAATCTGTTTATTATTGTCGTGAAACTTAACTTTTCTATTTGTTTTAACTTCCTTATTATTTAATTGAAGGGTAATAATAAATAACTATCATGACCCTGTTAGCCCTCCCGACTTTAATTGCCTACTTTTAGGTTCAATTAATTACAATTAAGATTAAATATAGTAACAATGGTAAAAGTTAGATTGCATTTCAAATTTCCTGTCAAAGAAAAATATAATATAAAATAATGTGAAACACAATGTTATAATTAAACTTAAAATTTAATATAGTACCAAATATAAAATAGCAACCATAGATATTATTTACGCGTCTTTTTCATTTATTTAAGGAAGCATTTCACACATTACAAAAATTCTACTGTTTTGATTATTACTATTTTCGTTTATTATTAATATTCAAACCGACAAAAATCTATTAATTTAATTACTTCGTATTTAAATTAAATTAGATTGTTCCCTACGCGACTTGCTTTCATTTATTTAAGAAAAGAAAAAGTATTTAATTTAGAATTCCGATTACAAATTAGAGCTAGTTATTTGTTTATTTTATCTATTCGTATGCTTTTCCTTTATACTTTGGATTACGGATTCGATTCAGTTATTTATTTTTATCATTTGATAAAATGATACTTATGGCAATGCGTACGTCTGGGTTTGTTATAGAAAGGGGTTTATTAAATACAAAGCTGTGCATTTTTATGAATCACATGTGGTCTATTTTTCCTACAGTTAGAGGTATGTATTAATGACTATTTCATACTCCCCGCTGGCATGAGATAAAATAAGTTATTTTATCGGTTCTCTATAATTCATTGTTATTACAAAAATGTTTATAAGCTTCTGTAGGTGCTCCGCTTACCAGAAACTTCTTGCATACACCGACCTCCTTTAAATATTGCGTCCTTAAGATGTGAGAACATCACTTTTACTTAAAGTAGCATACATCATGGGGTATTTTTCTTTCAGCTGTTCTTTAATGTAATCAACAGCTCCTGTCCGCGGGCTTTCATTTTTGTATTCTTTCAACCTGGTCACGTAGAGCACTGGCTGCCCTTCATAAAGAGTGATCAAATCTGTAGTGATATCCCGTGGCCAGGTGAAAAACGTATTTTTAGAAGTGGACATCTTTGGCAGCTTTTAATTAAAAACATATGCAATAGTTGATACTTCACAAATTACGCAAATGTTAAATGCTCATCAGAGGTATGGAAAATTGAAATAGTTGCCGGAAAACTTAACGATAAGTAAAAGTATAAAATGGGTAAAAAGTTATGTCACAATGTAGGACATCCACGCACGCTTCACCGCCTTGCAGAGCGGAAGTACCAACTTAAAACAAACATCTACTGACTATTGGCAAGGAATAAATCCCTGCAAAGTCACTAGAAATGCACAATTAAACTGCTGGGAAATAGAACAAGTTCTAACTACGTGCATCATGCATCTTGTGATTTATCTATACTTGTGATGCTGCAACTTTTACAGTGTGAACCAAGAAATTCATGCGCCTTGATGCTGCAACTAAAAATGCAGCATGGAAATGCACAAGTGTGAATACCACTTTACAGGATTAATACCTTTGAACATTAACATGAAATTGTAGTTTTAGGAATCGTTATTTAATAGACTAATTAACAGTGCTGCCTGGATGGCAATAGTACCAAAATCACTACATTATTAGCTTAGCCCAGTCAAATTAGAATTACAGGGCTGATTTTAATATTTAAAAATGAAAGTGACTAGGGGCACGTGAAAATACGTGAAAATTATAGCCTCAATCTGTCTAAAGATGGAAACAAAAAGGAAAATTCTAATCTACTGATCATTTCAATGGATTGTAGAGTAACGTAGCTTAGAACCTAGGTTACCGTAAATTTTAATTTTTCTTTTTATTTCCATTTTTTTGACAGATTGAGGTTATAATTCGCCAAATTGCCGGCACGTTAGCGTTCTTCCAGTCACGGCCATTTAAAATTAATAATTTAAAAGTAAAAATTGAGGTTATACAGTAAAGTCTGTACGGGAGGCTATTGTCCCTTGAACCAATTTTACAAATATGCCTCTTACTAAGAAATATGAAAGATTAGGAATTTTTTCTGACAGTGTTATACCATAGACCATAATGTAGTGTACCTTGGATTCTTCACAATGTTATCGAAAGAAATTGAACTTATTTAAAATTTTACTATACTATTCTATAAGTACTGTCTAAAGTCTACATGAAAACGTATTTGCGCAGCCTGTCTGCTAGAAGGTATAATATTTGTAGGACAGGGAAGTAGCATAATCACATTTTCTGAGTTTATAAATGATGTCTCTGTACTTGATACAAAATTTCTGATAGATGTAGTCCCTAGAATATTTTCGTAATATGTAACTTCATATCCACCCTTAATGACTTGGTTAACTATTGCCACAAAATATCCTATATGCTTTTTGTCAGTAAGTTTCACTAATATGTAGTGTTCCTTCTCAATTTCGTCTTCACCGATTCGATTCTCTGCTTTCTCTAATTCAGGCTTCTGGATTAAATTTGAAAGAAATTCGTCTTCGCTAATTGAATCATGTAACACTAGTTCTGTATTGTCTTTTTTATTACTAGAAGAGTCCATAATCACTTGTAAAGATCCAGCCTGACTTTACTAAAATTTTTGTAATTAATTATTTGTTAATTGCCCTGCAGTAATCAAGTTACATAAAGTTTCATAATATTGAAACAAATTGCAAAAGATTGCGCGATATTGCACCACAAATAATTATTTTAATCCCCTCCGACGTAGAGATCTAAAAGCATCAAATACTCTTACGTTAGAAAACCCTCCGAAAATCACAACCAGAGGCCCTCTACACAGAAGCCGGACCCACCCACAGCGAATTATCCATAAAAAGACCGCGACGCGATACCGGAAAAAGAAGAAGAGAGTATAACCCAGACCGCGCGCCTGCCGGTCTTAGTCTCGTTGTGTACACCGCCGACCTGTCGATTGCCGCATGTATCTTTAGTCGCGTTACTTCAACGCAGTCACCTGTAAATCGGGGTCATACAATCACGCTGCTGGTTGATATACGCTAAGGTTAACCGCAGGTAAGTTTTATTGCACCACATTACCTAAAAATTGCACCCGACACCCAGAGATACGACGGGCTGTAGAGCCCGGAAGTTATCTAACCATTCCAGTACACACATCAGAAGGTGCCAAGACGGGCTGTAAAGCCTGGATTCATCTGTCACAAACACTACATACAAACACCAATCAGAAATGCACGACGGGCTGTAAAGCCTGAAGTCACCTTCTACCAACATATACACAAACCAGGACGTTGTTACTGCGGGCTCTAACGCCCTGAAGTCATCTTCCATTTACTCCAGTGGAAGAAGGGTATTCACTCTAATTCTACCACTTCCCCCCGAAGATCCATTTATACAGCACTAGACGGGTTAGTCCCAGATTCTTATAAATGGCCCTTCACTAAACATATATTACACCTACAAACACCAATACGCCTAACACCAGGAAAAATTAGCAATACAAACAAGAGACGCAAAGACCTGGAGATAATCTCAAAACCAGACGCCGTATTTTTCGAGTTCCTCCAGCTAAATAAAGACGAACCCGCGGTGCTTTTCCGTAATAAATTGCATCAAACGAGACCAAGCGTCTCGCGAACCGATTACAATTTGTTAGATATCCTTCTAATAATATTCCTTAATAAAGGAAATCCGGTAAGATAAACATTCCTGTATCGCGAGTAAATTTTCACGCAACGGAAAATCATCAACTATTTCGTTTCCGAAGGTCTGACCAATTTACCAGCATCATAATAAATTACAAACGTTATACGTGTAAAGTCTTTCATTTTAATCAAGAGAGTAATCGTGTACATAAGAAACCTGTATTCCGTCTGAAACAACTCACATAATTGTTTAATTTCAATCACGCAGTACTAAAACATCGTGTAAACCCACCTCAGTTTAATTCGTTTTCAACAATTAATAATAAGTGCGATATTGTGTAAAGGGTGTATAATACACTCCTGTATAAGAGTGACTTTTAATAATAACTAAAGTAAATAAGTTCGGGATCAACTCCGCCTTCCCTGTAGTTAACAGAACGAATTTCGTTTATAGGCAATTTATACGTGTTTAACAATAATAGACGTTTTCTTATAATAAAGATTTAACGTGTCTTATCGCCGGACATAAGTAATTGTTAGGTATTAATCAATGTAAATACGTTATTAATTAAGTAATCCTGAGGCCATCCTGATCAGTTAGAGTAAATAATCGAACGCGCACGAACAATTTGCATTTAGAAACGTATAAATATCAACCTGTCCTTTGTGAAGAATTCCAAGTACTGAATTCCTATCTATTCAGTCTGAAAGCAAAATCACACATAAGAATAGTCATGTGCACCAATATTACTTTAAATTATTCATTTTTTTCTTTGACCTGCTTCCAAACGCGAGCGCGATCGTTGTCCTCGACTTATATAATACTGAGAATATTACGCCACGACACCCGATAGCAAACATCGCTCCCGTTTACAGGGCCGGCCTAAGCGTTCGTAATAAATTACAAGCAAAAATTGTTATTGTTAGGATTTCTGCCATAACACGCTATCAATTAAACCGCAATAATTTATATTTCCACAGAAACTTAGGATCCAGTGATCCGACCACTACCGTCCAAGGGGGGACCAACTAGAGCGGGCGGCCGAAGGGAAGAAGGATACTCCGGTTAGTCTTTTGTTAATTTGTTTAGTTCCCATAGTTTAGTTGTTTTATTGTATGAAATAGGAAATATACGTTTATACCATTTTATTCTAATTATTCAAGGTGAACAGCGTTAAGCCCAAACACCCCATAGATACGAACCACCCCTGTCTTGTTAAAACAGACTGAGCTAGTCAGAGGCACATTAAAATAAACTATTTTAATTATTGTAAGCAAAGTGGCATACACACTTTTTTCTTGTCTGTTCAATACGTCTTCTAATTTTGCGCAGTTGTTTAGCTTCAATCTCGTTTTTGACTGGTGTATCGGTTAGAATCTTGATTTTTCCTTTTACGAGGGCGTGTTTTTAAGTTATCTACCTAGCCATGAAACGAAAAAGTGACAATATCAAACGAATTATTAAAAATTGCTGTCACTGTTAGAAGTACACGTGCTAAGTTGTGTTTAGTTTGTGCGGTTTACAGAGATTTGAGACAGTCTATTTATTGATAAAATGAGTGAAACTAAGATTAAACATCCTGACAAAACGCGGCAATGGTCCAAAAGGAATTCATGAAAGAATGGTTGCTGTGTATGGGGAAAATTCACCATATTATTTTCAAGTAAAATATTAGTCTAAACTCTTTCGATGGAGTCGAGAATCAATCAATGATGACCCAAAGTCCGGACGACACGTTGAAGCTCGAACTGAAGACATTGTGCGAAAAGTCGAAAATTTGGTACTGAAAGGTCGGCGTGCAAAGATCTGTCATTGCCAATGAAGTCGGTAAATCCGAAAAAGGTGCCCTCAAATTTTTGCATGACCATTTGGGTATGAAGAAGGTGTCTGCACGGTGGATACCCAAATTGCTTACACCTGAACAAAAACTGTACAGAAAAGAAGTTTCTCAAGAAAATTTGGCCGAGTTGGAGAGGAACAAACATTTTCTTCCTGGAATTATCACCGGGGTTGACACTTGGATACCTCACTGGGACCCTCCTATTAAACAAGAATCCAAGCAGTGGGTTCATAAGGGATCTCCACCGCCAAAAAAGGCCAAGACAATTTTCTGGAAAAAAATCGAAGGCAACTGTTTTCTGGGATATGAAAGAATCTTGCTTATTGAATATATGCCGAGGGGTTTACCATAAATGAGGAGGTCTACGGAAACACAATTAAAAATTTAAAAACTGCTCTGGAAAAACTTGTTGCTACACGACGCTTGTCGGGTTTATAAGGCAATCAAAGTTCAGCAGATAATCAATGACTGTGGGTTTATAGAGTTAAGACATCCACCTTATAGTCCCGACCTAGCTCCTTCTTCCAAAAATTTTAAAAAGCATCTCAGGGGAAAGCATTTTGCTTCTGATGAAGAACTCAAATAAGCTGTTGAAGAATATTTTGCAGGGTTGTAACGAACCGCAATTCCTTACTACAGAATTTTTTAATTAATTATTTAACAATCAGCCCTCGTAAAAGAAATGATGTAAGATTTCTTAGTATTTAATATTACTCAGTACCTACTTTAATATTTCTTAGTATTTCGTTTGATTGCACAACCAAAAATTAATTTGTTTCCCCTCCAACGTAGATTTCATAAAACATCGAATGTTTTATACGTCAGAGTAATCTCTGCCAATTACAGATAGGATTCCCCCAAACGGAAGCCACCACCGCCTACCGAGAGTCCCCTATAAAAACCGCGCCGCACACCTTTTGAAAAGAGAAGAAGAGGGTTTTTTATCCGATCCTAGCGAAGAGTTCCATCGCGCCTCGTGAACGCATCCCGCCGCCGAGAATTATTTAGTTGGTTTTACCAGCTCCTGTATTAGTTAGTCCGTTAGACTAACTCCTGTTCCAGAAAACCTGCACGTGACGGTTGTTTTAAAGTAAATCGCCGCAGACCTAGTGATAGCCGCCGCGAGTTTAGCTCCCTGTATTTGCAAACGCACACCGCGAAGCTTTTGTAAATAAATAGCTATCCTCGATCTTTGTGATTAACGACACGTAAGTCTGTAGAGTAATTCATTACACACACACACACACACACACACACACTCTAAACCCTCAGGCAGCGACGGGCTAAGTCCCGAAGCAGTCGGGTGTGCACACAGCATACACATACAAATCCCTCAGAGGGCGACGGGCCAAGTCCCGAAGAGATCGGGTGTACACACAATATACACATACAAAAACCCTCAGAGAGCGACGGGACAAGTCCCGAAGCGATAGGGTGTGCATACACCACCTACACATACCAAATGTGTTTCGACGGGTCAGCCCGAAGTCACCTAGATCACTACACTCTACCATACACCTGACGACGGGAGCTGGATAGGACTGTACAGCCCTGCAGCTCTCATCATTTACTCTCACTTTCAATCCAAACACCTGCAATCACCAGCTCGCTGGCGAAGACCGAAGTGCCTGTAATTACAAACGAATTAAACGTAGAGTATCCGTCAAAGACCTGTAGAGAAGAAAAACCGTACATCGATAACCACGCGCTTTGTAATTGGGTTTCAAGAAAGCAATCAATTGTTTTCCACCAGCTTATTCCGTAAGTATAAAAACGCCTTCAATAAATACGCGTTTTGTGCGTATACACTTAGGTAAATTACACTTGCATCTACGTGAGATTTCGTTAATTTACATAAAAGAAATCACCACCATAAAATTACATCCCAGAAGATAACGCGCAAATGTATTAATTATACAACCAAACATGTATAATCCGCCCAGCCTAAATTCAATGCGAAAGTAAACCTCTGAAAATATTAGTATTATCGAACGTAATAGATCGCGAAGGTAAATTATTTCACGAAGCATACGCGCCTATCCGTCTTCCAGTAATTACTAAGTTAAAGCAGCAAGCAAGTAGGTCGGTGGACGATGGTCACTAGTGACCTAGATCTGCGCAACCCCCGTTTTAAATTAAACAGTAGTTTGTTTATTGATTCTTTTCTTTTGTAGACAGGGCCGTATCCAGCATAAATAATTAATTAAACGCAACGTTATTAATCATTTAAACATTACGTTCCTTATTGAGTGTAACTAGGGAGTATT
This sequence comes from Vesta saturnalis, assembly GCA_036346205.1. NCBI lineage: Eukaryota > Metazoa > Arthropoda > Insecta > Coleoptera > Lampyridae > Vesta > Vesta saturnalis. The sequence continues at coordinate 264,593 of JARFJB010000023.1, read as the reverse complement.
AATATTTGTTTACAGAAACGGTTTCGACAAAACTAAGCCGCCTTCCCAAGTGAGTGGAATAGGATATCCAAATTCTCCGTACCAACCTAGTGGATGCCCCGACGCCGCTGTCTAAGTATTAAATTCCAATTGTTTTCTCATTTTTTTCTCAATTGTATGTTTATGTTGGTTGTTCATAATGTTATTAGCCTAGTTTAAGTGTGAATACGTTAGAATTGTACATAAGAGGATAATATATATATATATATATATATATATATATATATATATATATATATATATATACTATTAAACCGTTTTACTATAATTATTTTATGTGGACAGTGTAGAGCTAAAGTTTAAATCTTCCGACGAACCCACCCCCCTCTTTAGTGTCTAATCTAAAGACCGATTGCAGTTTAGCCGCGGCAAATATAAAAATTGTGAGAAAGGACCTTACAGGGTTACCGAGGAATTTTTTTTCTGAGGGTATGGGGCAATAGAAAAAAAGATGGAATAAGTATATTAGTGTTGAAGGGAGTTATGTAGAAAAATAATTTTTTTTTGTTCTCTTATGTGCTTTTTTTCATGGCTAGGTAGATAACAAAAATACGCCCTCGTACTCTGGTTATCGTTTCTTTTTTAAGTAGAGGCGCTTTTGGAAAGGGGTCTACTATTTCAGGCGAAATAATTCAGGCTTCCACTGCACAGAGTATTGATTCAACAGTCCTTTCTGTACCGATAGATCCAGTTTCACACTCTTTACTATCGTTATTTTGATCAAAATCATTTTATTCGTATTGGCGATTTGTAACATGAAACTAAACATTAATCTCTAAACACGTTTTCATTGTACGGATATATGCCGGTAATGGCGAAGTCATTAACGATATTTGTTACAGTAAAAGCTTTTGCAAGAGCCTTGCCAATAATTTCAGATATATCGTATAATGAAATTGCCTGGAGTATTAACCATCCATTCATTGCAAGCCCTACTACAATATGTGTTATGTGGTTCAAATACGGTATGGTCAAGTGAATGTAATTTACGCGAAATAATAATAAATTAATACCATTTTCTTTAACATGGTTTATCACTGGTACAGAAATGTATATCTCCTGATTATCCATGGTTAATAATACTGTTCTCTTATGAAGGTTTTACATGATCAATAAAATGTTTCAAATATCCAAAAAACATTTGACCACCCTGACTTATTAGCACATCCAACTGACCTGGTGGGTCTCCTTTAATCGTATGGTCTTCAAAAAATACACGTGGAAATATTAACATTCGGGGGGGGGGGGCATGATTCCAACCGCATTTACCAATTTACCATAGGTACCTTTGTAAGGTTCACGCCACGTTCACCAATCTGCTTCTGTCCTTACTGTGCCAACATTGTACACTTTATCTGTAGTAAACTAGAACCATTCATAGCAACTTTTTAAGTAAAGAGAAATGTCCTAAATAGAAAAAAATGAAACAAAAATTGTGGAAAACAGCCGTTGGTGTAAAATTCGAGATCAAAATTTCCACACAAATCATAACCTATTGTAGGTGCAATAGTTAGCGCAATGCATAATAGTGCTCATAAGCAAATTTTTACAATAGACTGGGTAGTATGAAATACAAAGAAACATAAGTTAAAAGAATGATACTCTTGTTACGCGCGAAAAAGGTAGTAGAATCGGAAGTAACGGATAAGAAAAATGTACCGGAAGCTAAATAGGAAAGGGGTGGGGCGCGTTATTAGTTTTGCGATTAGGATATCTCGTAATGCATAAGACACAATAGAGGAAAGTCATAAATTAAATGGGCGCTAGTTTGTTTATAATCGACAATATCGGGATCTAAATACCTATATGCGAGTATTCCAAAGCAAAGTTCAAAACAAACAAAATACTTGCATACTTAACGTCGCATAACCACGTGAATCGGTAAATTAAAAGCCTTGATCCGGCGTTTCCTTTAAGGCTTCAAAATATTTGCACATAATTAATATAAAATGACGTGCTAAAAACCAGCTAATCAGCCATCAACCTTATTTACTCTAATTTTACTGTAAATTAAATTTTAGAGAAAACTTCACTTCTTAACGATCCTGAACCTGTATCCGATATTGATCGCTAATCGCGATAATCCACACTTGAAGGAGAAACCCTTCTGCAAGTCTCCCGTACTGTAAAACGTTCAGTTTATCCTGTACCTGAAAATCTTTATACTAAATCGTTCCGGAAGGTTTAAATACCTTATCATTGTCATTATTAAAACCGGCCCCGACCTAGAGGCACCCCAGGTAGCTACTTTTGACGGTATCGAACCCAGAAGCGCAAGGAGCTACTAACCGTGCCCGGATACAATACGAAAGTATTCATTTTCAATCCCAACGAGTTTTAGTCACTCGTAAACCCCATCAAATCTGTTTTACTAAACTTTCCGCTAATTACCAAGAGTAATTAGAAATATATTAATGTACCGTAACTAAGATTATCCTGTATACAGTTAGTTAAGAAAACCCTGTACAAATTGGTTAGTGTCTTTTAATTCTACGTTTATAAATATTAGACAGTAAAAGTTGCATTTTATAAATGCACTATAAAAGCGTACTCTGTATAAACGAATCCCTTTAAAAGTATTGATTTTTCTAGTTGACCTCCAAACAGGTATAAAGAGCGTTACCCTTAAATTGACGTACACCTGCCATCGCCCTTAAAATAACTAAATAATTTTGTCCCCTACAGTTACCTGACAGGACCGTATTTAAAAACATTTATTTTAAATAAATTGTTAACTAAAATGCAACCATATAATTAAAGATTAGTTCCTTGGAATGTGTAAACACCTTGCTAACCGTATTTCCACAGAAAACGTAAGGAGAAAAACGGCCCGAGGATCACCACCGACCAATCCCTGTACCAAAAAAGCGCCCATCCGCAGACAAATCCACCACGTCCTACTCCGATAGAAGTGATTTATTTATTTTTGTTTGGTTAAAATACCGTTCAGTTTGTTTATTTTGTTTTATTTGTAGTTTTAAGTGTGAATATCTAGAATTGTAAATAATAGGAATAATATACGTATAAAACCCCTTACAGCTATATTGCTAAGTGTGGACGAAGCGGGTAGTAATGATCAACCCCAGTAGTAACGAACAACTTTCCTTTATATAATTAAAAACCGGTTGAGAGCTAGACCGTGGCAAATTAAAGTTAGATTTAATTACAGTAAGCCAAAAAACCTCAACCGGTAATGGGAATCGAACCCACTACCTTCCGAATGCTAAGCAGATTGTGTTACCATAACTCCACTAGGTCGGTTAATAACCTATAGGCGTTATACTCATTATGGAAATAAAATCATTAACAATCCCATTACAGTCTTACTTACCTCGTTACAATAGTTATTTATGTATACATGATTAATATATTAAATAAATATTATTGTTATTGAAAGAAATACATTTCTAATTTATGATGAGCAAGTTACCATGAAAACGCCTGCAATAGCAGGTATAACATATTGATAAAATTCATAGCTGGATCATAATAACGGTCGCGGGTTATGTTTAAAAAGACGTTTACGTCAAAGAAATTTGGTTTTGTAATTGCCATTTTACGTCATCGTGCATAAAATAAATTATTCAATCCACAAAGATAAATATTTACGAAATCGAAACATCGCGTATTTAGACAATTCTGGTATCTTACATCTTTTTTTGCGTCAAAATAGCCGCGTCCGACCGAATGTCCATACCCGTTTTAGTTTCTACTAATTTCTATTCCGCCAAATTGTTTAAACGTTGAGGTGAAACAATTTTTCCTGCCTTTGTTATTTAAATTGAGAAATAAATTTTTTGTTCAGTATTCAGTTTATTGAAGAGAAAGTATTGTTCGTCTTAAAATTAATGTCCATTGAATTAATAAACATGAATCTCATAACGGAAATACTTTTATTTATGAATAGGTTGAAAATAAATTGCAAACGTATTAAAACATTTTGTGTAAATATAACATGAATCGTATATTCAAGTTTAAAATAAGTTTACAAAGTAACATTTAAATCTGTTAACTAATTTTAATGAAGTATAAATTAGTATATACTGCAATAAAAAATTTAAAATCGAATTCAGAAATTGAGAAGATAACGAGCCGCCGCTGCTTATAACCTTGATCATGTTTTGAAGATGAATATATAAAAATGTATGAATTATTTATAAATTTAATTATGTAAATGGTGAATTAACATGGTGCACAATTAATTGGTTATAATTGGAAATTCAGAAAATGTGTAAAAAAATAAATGTATGTTGAATTGGGACAGTACTATGAAATAAGTAGTGAAGTTCTAATATACTTAAAGCTTTCCTATACTTGTAAGCAGACAGGTATTTAATGGTTCGTGTAAAAAACTTAATTACTGAAAAGGAAATAAATTGGTTTGTCAAGTAATCAAAGTACAGAGTTTAGAACATTATACCTCACTTACCTTGGAATATATTAAGTGTTTGTGCGTATAGTAATTCAGAAGGAGATACCTGACATTGGATTATGAATTTCAATTAAGTAAGAGACCTTATCTTTCTTTATATAATATTGAAATGCCAATGGTTGCATGATGATAGTAGATTTAATTTTTGAAATGCATTAAAATTATTGAGGGTAAATAGTGTAGGAACTCGACCATTGAATGTATATGTACATAGTTTAAGCAGCAATGTATATGTCTACATCTCAATGCAATAAATTTGTTACAATTGTGCTTGTTTAATTTAAATTTGGGTAGTTTGATTTTATCCTGGTGTTCATTTATTTTATTTATTACAAATCAAAGTAGATAACATTACTATATTAAGTTAGAAAGAAGCACATGGACTAACATAATACATAAGAGGGTATAACATTTCCACTTCAGAACTTTATATTAACAGGTAGATTTGAGTAATCAGATATTATTATATTGGAGGATTTAGAAGTAAAATCTTCATTAATAGTATTAACTAGTAATAACTTTTAATGGAGTTGATGATTAAAATTATATTTAAAGTGGTTCACATAAAGTAATATTGAGATAGCCTGATTCACAATTTAAATTAAAGGCACCTTACCAGAATTGGTCAGGGTTAATTTCTATTAGAAATTGCATATCATTGTGTCAATAACTAATAAATGAAATGTTTTGAGCATTCTAGAAGTAAACTTGGGTTATTTATTATAATTTAAACTATTCACATTGAGTGTAAATTATAATTGCATTACAACCTTCTATAAAGGAGCTAGCCTGGGTAAATGAATTTTTTCTCACAACGTGCGATTTAAGCAAGGCCTTCGACTGCGTTTCGCAAGATCTCCTCATAGGTAAATTTGTGCATTATGGAATAGTAAGGATCCCTTTGGATCTCATAAGATCTTCTCTCTAATTGAATGTAGTTGGTAGCTTATGATACTGGCAAACGCTCGCAACTTAAAGAAGTTAGACATGGTGTCGCAGGGATCCGTTTTGGGGCCCCTACTATTCAATATTTACATAAATGACCTTTGTTATTACCTGCAAAACTCTATTGACTGCTTCTTATTTGCAGATGGTACCAGTCTTAAATAAACACAATAATTTTGATACTTTCATGGATGCCAAAGACATTTATAAATAAAGTTAAAAATTGGTTCTCTGCTAATAATTTTCAGCTAAACTAAACTACGACCCAGACACTAATAATACAAGAAACACTAAACTAATCAATGATAAAAGTTGTAAGCTTTTGGGTATCACTTTGGATGAAGGGCTAAGTTGGAAGTGTCATGTTGAATCGCTAAGTCACTCCTTGTCTAGTAACACTTACCTTATAAAACAGCCTAAGAGTACAGTGAATATAAATGTCTTAACATCAATTCACTTTGCCTTAATTCACTCACATATGAGTTATGGGATTATTCTTTGAGGAAATTGTGTTTATTCCATAAACCTAATGAGCAATGCAGACCTTTGTTTACAAGACTCCGAATCATGATGTTACCATCAATGTTCGTATATTATTCGCCGTTAGAAATACATTTAAAGCAAAAAACAATTTTTGAACATTCAAACCATCATAACTACTTCACTTGTGGGCGCGACAATTTAGTTGTACCTTTATTTAAATTAACTAGATCCATCAGTAATAGTTAGGACTATAATTTATATAATAAAATCCCAGATGAGATTAAAAAATATCCTGAGAATAAATTTAAGACTGTCATCAAAATTTTTTCTGGAACATCCCTTCTATAGAGGCACATTATAAATGTTCAGATATGTGTCTGAATGGAGATACGTCGAATCTAATGTTTTAATTGTGAATACCATTAGTTCTTTTCAATATATTATTTTTTCTCTTTGTATAGCAGTTTTGAATTTTGTAAATTTGTATGTTGGTATGTGCCCACCATATTACCATTTCTTTTTGACGTGCTAGGCATTTGAAAATTTTGTAACAAAGCGAATAAACTAACTATCTATCATAATAAAACACTTATCTTTTGGGGTATTTTAAATTATACAATCTAAACGTTTCAATAATACTCACAGTTATCTTCGTCAATAGTAATATCTATTACAATTGTAAAGAATGTTAAATATCAATTTTGTCAAGAGTTGAAAAATTAAAACATAAACATCAGCCTGCTATCAACATAACAGTTTGAGAAACGTATAAAGCCAAATATAAAATTAAATTTTAGTAAAGAATAAAACGATAATAATTGTGCTTTACGTTTCCTTAATTTTTCAAATTGTCTGATAGAACGATAAATTTCCCCCCATAAAGGACTGAAATATGAAAATGTAAAGTTTCACCATTATCACACATAATAAAATACTTATCTTTTAGGGGTTTTTAATGGTGTATTTTAAATTATACAATCTAAACGTTTTGATAACACTTACAGTTATCTTCGTCAGTAGTAATATCTGTTAAAATTAATGATGTAAACAATTTTGTCAGAGTTCAAAAATTAAATAATAAACGTTAGCCTGCTATCAATATAACAGTTTTAGAAACGTATAAAGCCAGCTATAAAATTAAATTTTAGTAAAAAATAAAAAAGTGAGTGACGATAATAATTGTGCTAAAATTTAATTTTATATTTGGCTTTATACATTTCTCAAACTGTTAGGTTGATAGCAGGCTGATGTTTATGTTTTAATTTTTCAACTCTGACAAAATTATTTACAACATCTTTAACATTTTAACAGATATTACTACTGACGAAGATAACTGTGTTATCGAAACGTTTAACTTGTATAATTTAAAATACACCATTAAAAAACTCCAAAAGATAAATATTTTATTATGTGTGATAAAGGTGCAAGTTTACATTTTCATATCTACCTATCAATTAGCAACATTACGATACAGAATTAACCACTTTTCTTTCAACAAAGTTGAAGGTACATTACAATTTGTCTCCCGTGTCAGCATAGATTTTCCATTTCATTACAATTTGACGCCAAATCTGGTGGCAAAAGATTAAGTAGCACTTTAAGTATTCACTTTTAAGAAGAAATGGCCAGTGAGTCATTGCAATGTCCACGTAAGTTAACAAACAAACAACACAAAATAGTTAATAATTTTATTGTAACCAAGAATACAGTGTTTGTAATAACTTTATCAAATCAAAGTTCTGGAAACTTGTGGCTGTACAAGATTATTTCTTCATGATATTCTTCTTGTTATAACCAAGAACACCGAGATACGTGCCTCTCCTCCCAAGTGCTCCATTATTCACTAAAATATTATTTCAGCAAATGCACCTGTAGGTTTTAAACAACAATCGATAAGCAAAATTAACATTCACGAAAAATGTTTTATTAATTAATTTAATTAATTTCTTTTTATTATAATTTGTTGTCTAAGACATAATAAAGGTGTATTTTGCTTAAAATCTATTAAGAGAAATTAAAGGTGGTTCACGATTTATTTGTATTAAGTACATTGATAAGTACGAAAAGTATAAATTTTGGGACGTATTTATTAATTAATAAAATAGAAGGTTAAATAAAAAAAAAGCTTAACTTTAGCTTGAATGATGTAATGTTAAATTAATATCAAAATATTCTCATCCTTCAACATACACACAAAGACCAGTTCTGGACAAAATATACATAAAACATGAGTGATTAATCACTCTCAGGTTCCTTAAGTTGAGCAAGTAATAGGGCCCTCTGCTTTTCTAGCTCGGACTCGGAGAACTCGCTGCCCTTACCCGTTGCAACAGATTCAGACGGCCTACGATTTGATCGTTTAGACACACTTCGTTCCACTGATGGAGTCCGCTGTGGCAATCACAGAAATTATACAATTACTTTGAACTCTCGCTATTCAGAATGCTATCATTAAATTTTTAATTAATCTTTATTACTAAAAAAAAATAAACGTACAGAAACTTATATTGAGCTTGACACAGTCTTATAACAAAAACATACAAAAGATTCATTCCGAGATCTATCTAAAAAAAAAAATTATTTTTTGATTCGTCACAAGGAAAACTTTAGCATGCAACAATTACTAAAACATGCACACCTTGTTAACCAGAAAAATTAATAAAAACTTAAGGACTCACAGAAACGCTTTTTTTCTTGTGCTTTTTCTTTTTCTTCTTTTTGCTGTATTCGTCTGTGCTATCGACAGATGTGTGTGAATTACTTCTCGATTTATGCTTGCTCTTCTTCACACGTTCTTCTTCTGATTCACTACTTGACGATTTGTACTTTTTATTCTTTTTAGATTTTTTTGATTTCCTCGATCTTGAGTGATGGTGACTACACGACTCCTCCATTTCGTATTGAAATTCCTATAAATTCTTGTTACAACTCAGTAAGCGGTGCAAAATACTTTACCTTATAAACTTTGATTCTTTCACTATCAGAAGAGAAAGCCTGAAATTCTTCCTCATTCTCAAGTTTCTGTTTCACTTCTTCCCACGATAATTCAAAATCGATATTTAGTTCACGTAGCAAGCTTTTGAAACTAATTTCTAATTTTTTCAAACGTTTCGATTCTTCCTTCAATCGTTCTTTCTCTTTCACTTCAGCCTAGAACATTTGTAACAGTATGTGAAACATAAATAAACCAAACTCACCTTCTCCAGTAATGAATTGTATGTAAGCTTAACGTTACCCGCATCAAGACTCGCACTCCTCTTATCTTCACAAACAACCGTTGCAAATTGCTCAAAAGACGTATCAACCTTAACTTCAAATTCTCTCTCTTTCAGAATATCACGTATAATCTTCTTCTCATCGTAAAACCTTGCTTTTAAGTCCTCCACGTAAAATTTAAACAAATCGAGAGGTGTTGATCCACTTTGCCCTAGAAGGTAAACAATTCAATTTATAAATCAAGCTCACAACAATGACTTACTATATTGGTAAAACGTACCCAACATTGCTGAAAATCGAACATCTGCAGATATTATAGGATACAACTCCACCCATAGAGACATCGAGGTCAATTTACCTTCTTCGTGTAATGCATCGAGTAAGGCTAAAAATTGATCTCTGTTTTTACGGCACTGCCTCTTAAATCGCCTCTTCTCTCGTTCTTTATCTTCAACTTCGTCCTTCTCGAGCTGACGAATATGCTCCTCGAATACAATTAAAGCATCCTCTTTATCCATCGCTAAAGAAAAATTATACAAATTAAATAATATTAAGAATTAGTTATAATCTTTAATTAAATGCCAAACTTTTCAGACAACTACAAATAAGTTATTAACGGGAGATAAGAACTTTACACAAGCAAATCTTGTTACAGAAGAACCTACACTAACAATATTTATAACATGTTATTCATAAACTGACATATTTGGTTCATAATAGTTGCGAATACCATATATTGCGTAGTAATACAGATTTTTTGCAAGCTTCAATTAAACCGTCAGTGTTGAAAATTCAGCAAAAGTATTAATTTCGTAATTAAGTGTTCGTCAATAAAATAATGTGTGGCACAAATTCAATTGATTGTGGTTACCATATTGACCACGTCACTAAGAAAGTCCCTCTTACATTGAGTAATAGAAACCCAAGAAATATTGAAGCTTATCACACTTGTATACTTTGCATAAATGTGCAATGGTTACCGTACGAGTCACATGAGTACTACTATTGGACAAAAGTAGTCATCTGACTAATCACAGCGCTCTGAAGAGACTGCAAATTTCCCTAGACAGAAATGTCTTATTTCAGTAGAGAAGACCACAGCAACAGTACGTTTAATAAATGCATTGTCTCTAACAGATATTTTTAGGGTAATTAGACAGTTGAGACTTTATATAAGTGACTATCGTTGTTGAATATAGGTTCTAGAAAGTTTTGGCGTGATACATTTTCAAAAGTAAGTGGATTCTTTTATTCTAAGGGCCAAATCTTAGAGTTCCTATTACCAGGAATATAATAATAATGAATTTGATAGTGATGATTCTATAGCTGATGCAAACTATCAGAATGAACAAAAGGAAAATGAAAAAGACAGTTTCTCTGATGTCTCGTCAGATAATGAAGTATGAAGATCATGTTACAGAATCTTTAGATGATACTGTGATGATAGTTGAATGCGGACAACATTACAATTTCTCAAAACTTCTTTTAAAAAATATTTAGATTTATCCATTTGAATGACAACACAAATATGCTGAAAAAAGATGAAATGTTCAATAAACTTTACAAATTGAGACCTCCTATTTACCATTTGTGCGAATTTGTGAAACCTTTATAATAGTACAAGCATTCTGACTGACTGCTGATACAGGAATTAAAGTTACAAGGTAAACTTTACAAATTGAGACATTTTATTTCGCATTTGAAGAATAAATTTGTGAAATCTTTTATTCCATCAAGAAATTTGGCAGTCGATGAGAGTAAGGTGAAATTCAAGGGTCGGTCAGTACTCAAAATGTATAAAGCGAGGTTTTAAAATTTGGGTGCTAGCCGACTGACAAACAGGATATACACTAAATTTCAAATTTATGAAAGCAAATCAAAAACTGTTTAGTAGTGTGTCTTGGTAAACAAAATATATATCTTAAAACTTAAGACTTTATTCTTACATGACATTACATTTTTCAATCCCCCGCCTACTTGCCACTAGTCATAATGCCCACACTATGTTGCCATTTTGCCAACCTACATACTATGCAACATCCCCCTTTCTCTAATAATTTTAAGGATCTTATCCTACTACATAATCTTTATACTTAACTGGTAATTTAATTTGTCTTCTAGATTCTCTTACTTTATTTAACATATTGTCAGGTTGCGTTGACGCACCCTGTATGTAGGATGTTATAATGACGTGTATGACGTGTTTTGAGTGCGAGTGTATTGAGTTTGAACGAAAAAAAAAATTTTTTTTGTGTATGCATAATGTATGTGGGTGTATGATACGCCACTGGAAATTTAGGAGAAATATAATTCAGTATGTAGATACGTGTATTTGAATATTAGAGAGACTTTAGTGTTGGAATAATTAGATTCTGATGAATGTAAATGTGAAGGAAATTTGTCGATGGGACGATAATGCTTGCCACTGTATTGCTACTGTTTTGCTACCGTTAGAAATGGAATGTTTGAGGATAAATGAGTGATCTTTGCCAGAAGATGTTAAGTATAAGTGTAGAATGTTTTAGAAAATATGTAGAGAAAGATTTGGTGTGTTTAAGTGTTAATTTCAGAAAGTTTTCGTAATGTTGTGCAATTGTTTTGAGAATACGTGTATGTATATGGAATTCGAGACCTTAGACGGTACTTATTTTTGCAAATGTTGCGGAAGGACATCGAGCGCAGGTTGGAGATAAATGTTAAAAGTTGTGTAATGGTCAAGAGTGGCTACTGAATGAATGTAATGACGAAAAATGATTTCTTCATGAAGTAATTGTAAAATTTGTAAGTAAAAACAAATATGGCGATGTATTGTAGTTATGAGCGTGGTTGTACAGATGGTAGTAGCTATTGGAACTATGAAATTTTGAATGAATACTATTGGAGAATATAACGCGGAAGGAAGACATGTTTAAAGATGGATGACTGAAGTTATAAATAGGAAAGTCAGGGATTGACGGGAGCTTTTTCGTTTTTGGCTGTTGCTCGTGGTGAATGTTGGGGAGACGCGCACGCGAGGTGTAATGTGGATTAGAATGGGTTGAGTCGGAGTTGTATTTGTGAATAATAGTGAAGGCAGTCATTGTTTAAGCAACTGCGTAACCCGAAAGGGGATGAATCGTATAAGACATTCATAAATAAAACTATTAATTAAATTGGGATTGAAGATAAAATTAGTTTGTTTATTTTCAAGAAAGTAAAAAGTGCATAAGCAGATTTATAAAAAGTTAACAGTTATTACGTTAGTGTTAAGTGCAGCGCGTGTTCTTGTACCGATATTGAGTTAAAATTATTTATGAGACCACCTTTAAGTAAACGAAATTTTCGTAATAAATTAAGCCAATGTTAAGGTAATTTTTATGTGAGATTAAAAGTTTATTTGTGTAAGGAAGGCCTAAGCTTTCCTAAAGGTTGCTAGAAATTTTAAGAGGCAACCAAACGTATACAGTTTATTACGTGTTATTGGACTATTTGAATAAGTGTTTGTGAAATTGTGAAGCACTGGTTATGTGGCTTCATGCAATTTAAGGATTACAAATGGACTACAAATAATTGATTTACGGAAGAAAGAAGAAAGAAAAGCGTAGGATTAATGGACAATTTTAAGTAAGGAATATATTTAAGTACTTTAAAAATTTAGTAAAGCACGATTATCTTTTTATTTAGTTCATTTGTGTAATGTTGAGTAAATATTAATTAGCTTAGAAGCGAAAAGATAATCGTTCTCGAGTTATGTGGTTTTGATGGGTTGTTTTAGTATTAAGAATTTTGCAGAAATTGGTAGTGACGTGTGGTTTTGATTCTCTACCACGCTGTAGTAGTATATGTAAATATATTTGTGTTTGTTCCTTTGTCATTTGTTTGTTTTATGCAGGCCAATATATATATTTATCGTTAAATTTTTATTCTGTTGTTTATTTAGCCAGGTATGAGACATAATTGTGACGATTACTTAATTGGTGACCTAGTAGTTTTTGACAAGTTAAAGTGTAGACTTTGCATATTTTTGGATTTTAAGATTAATGAACAACCTGAAGTCATATTTGCCAGGTTGATTGCAAAAATTTTCATGTCAGTTTCATTAGCGCAATGCACTAGTGACGGATCAGCTGTTAATTAAAGTTTCATTAAGTATAATAAAAAGTTGGAGTTTTGAAACCTTAAATATTTATGAATGTAAAATACGATTCAGAAGTGTTATAAAAAGTAAATTAAATTTAAAAGATATCGTTCATGTTAAGAATTTTAAAAATTAATTACCGATCATTGAATGAAGAATAGTTTATTCATTAATAAGTAGAAAATATAACTGTTGGTTACGTGAATGAATTTGAGTGATAAATTTTATTTTGGAAGTTTTGGTATACGAGATGTATTCAAAAGGTTCCTAATAACCTGGGTAGTACTAAATATATTTGAGTTTGAGTTGAATTGTTTTGGACGAGTGTTTGTTTTAGAACCCTCGTGTAAGAGTTTACTGAGTAAGCACAATCCTACTTTCCACAATCAAGTAGGGTTAATTAACATCCAGCTTAAGATAATTATATTAGCAAAGTTTCGATTGTGGTGGCGCCTAGAGACATATTTTCCCGGACTGAGCTGTTTGAATGTAGGTGTAAGGTGTTTGTGCATATTAATCATTCATTTTACTTATTATTTCGACCACGCCCATCTCCCTGTTAGCTGGCTTGGCAACCCGCTTACATTAGTAAGCATACACGACGCCTAGTGCGGTTTGGACGTGTAACAATATCCTTAACATTATCACTATTATTACTTTCATTTTCTAGTAATTCTGATTTATTCATTTCATACCTATTTAATGATTTTCTTAAGCCAACTTTATTTCTACAAATTATTTCGCCTTTAGCATCTTTCTGAATATATGATCTAAGTGAATAATGTTTTTCAACAACTACTCCTTTTCCCCCTCTTCAAATTCATTTCTTTCTTTAGCCTTTCTATCATACCACTTGGGTAAATTTTGCTTATTAACTGAGGTTTTTTAAAATAAATGCATTATCTGGTGTTTGAGGTGTTAACAATTCGCTCAGAATAATAACTTTGTTTTCAAACGACTGCCCATTTGCAATTGAGCAGGAGTATACTTTAAATGTTCAATAACGGTATTTCGATAATTTAGTAAGGCAATATCTAAGTTACATCCCTTTCTCAAAATGTTTTTGGCAATTTTCACTCCACTTTCTGCCAACCCGTTAGATTTAGACTACTTGTGCTAATTTCAAATCCATATTTTTCAGCAAACTTTTTAAAACTATACGAGCTATATGGCACATTATCGGCAATCAATTGATCAGGGATACCGTGTTGAAAATACTTTCGTACATTTACTTATTAATTCATCCGCACTCTTGAATATAAATGAGCTCGAGCCATTTAGAATAAAACATTATCAGATAGGATTTACTTCCATATTCACACATTTTTGAACATAATTTTCTACGTTTTTGCCTAATGTAGGCTAATAAAAAATTTCTTTTGTCATAGCTTTAGTGCTATTTATTCCACAATGATCTTCATGTGCTAAACTTAACATATTCTCTCTTAATTTATATGGAACCAATATTTTATCTTTGTAAAAAAAATGTTTTCAATATTATGTATATCATACCTTAACGTAAAGAAATTTCCTAAACTTAAGGGGCAAAAAATGAACAAAAATTCGAATTTGAGATTTTGCATTTTTTATCATCTGGAATTCTTGTGCTTTAATTTAAGTTTTGTTAAATTCTGACCAGTACTTTTCAAGAAACTAATATTTTAGCAAACGCTTACACTACACAAATTAGCCCACTATTATACAGTGTAAACGCATAATATTGATTTTATTACAGTATACATACATTGTACAGTGCTCACTTATCTTTGTAATTTTTATTTATGTGTTGGCTACACTGCTACTCTGTCAGCTGACAATTAGGTAAACATTAGTTTGTGTTATTTTGACTTTAGACTGTAGTTTGGTGTTTTGAGGTTAGAACTTAGAAGTGCGTTTAGTCAGTGTATTTCTTGTGAAAATGCCTAGATATTCTTCAAAAATTTTTAAAAAACGAAAACTCGTTTTTAGTGGCGTTAGAAAACAAGTGGTAGCAAGGATTGAAACTGAAAATTCTTCTGCTATTATAAGTGAAACTTTGAACCAAGCTTTAGACCCTAGGCCTAACACTAGTCTTAGTAACAGTAGTAGTAGGCCTAATACTAGTGCCTCAAAAAGAAAAATAAGCCCTAATTTAGGTAAATATGAGTTTTATAGGACTGATGATGAAAATTCTTGTTATGATCTTGTATCCATGGAGACTGCACAGTTTGATTTCAAGTATTGCTGTTTGCTCAAAGTGTCATGGTCAACTTTGTGTTTTCCCCAGTAATTGGCAAGGCATGAGTGTAAATATCAATCTGAAGTGTTCTTCTTGTAGTTTTTTAGTGTCAGAAAGTACCAGCAAGAAAGTAGGCCTAACTAATATGACAGATTTGAATGTACGATGTGCATAAGCCTTTCGCTGTATTGGAAAGGGCCAAGAAGCGGCAAAGAATTTTTTCTCTCTAATGAATATGCCGTGCTCTTCTGAATTCAGGGCTTACAACCACATTTTACTGCAGGCTGTACAGGCTGTTTTGTTTTCAATCGATGAGTGATGCTGTAGAAGAATGTGTAGGCTTGCAAGAAAATGAAAACCGTGACATTACTGCAATTTTCGATGGTTCGTGACAACGCAGAGGTCATTTATCTCTCAATGGCATAGTAACTGCGATACGTACACTAACTAGTAAAGTGCTTGATGTTAAAATTATGTCAAAGTTTCGTAGATGTAAAAATAGATTGGAAAACCAACCTGAATCAAATTGCATTGCAAAATTTTCTGGTGTAAGTGGTGGCATGGAAGTCAAGTCGACATGTTTCGTGAGTCACAAACCAAGCACAACATAAGATATAAGTACTTTCTTGGTGACGGTGACAGTGCAGCATACCCTTCCGTTGTTGTTGCTGAGCTATATGTTTTAAATTACCTAATCTTAAGAACTGATCAAAATTCAGATGTGTTTACAAATCTTATTTATTAAAATTAAAATTTGACAATTCATTGAAAAAACAAAAACAGTCTAAATTATATAAGTAATCACTGGTATATTAAACAATCTCAACAATATGGACCTGATTTCTCAATAGAGAAACTCGAATGTGTGGGCCACCTGCAAAAACGTATGGGCTCACACCTTCGAAAGTTGAAATCTCAAGCTGGGGAAAATAAACTAGAAGATGTGAAAACACTTGGAGGTCGTGGCCGGCTTACAAATGAAGCAATTAATGAAATTCAAACCTATTATGGCCTTGCCATTAGAAGAAACGCTTCAAATTTAGATAATATGAAAAAAGCTGTTTGGGCCGAATATTTTCATCTGGCTTCTACAAATGAATCTCCAGCCCATGAGTTATGCCCTCCTGGACCAGACACGTGGTGCAAGTACCGCAAAGCGATGGACAAGGAAGAGCCATATGACCACTCTATTCATACCCATTTCCCTAAAATAGTGATGGAGGAAATAAAGCCCATATTTAGAGACTTATCTCAACCAGAATTACTCCGCAAATGCTTATACGGTGGAACCCAAAAATGCTAGTGAGTCTCTCAACAGTTTGATTTGGGCGCGCATCCCGAAAGCAACCTTTGTCCACAAAAATACCTTGGAACTTGGCGTGTATGAGGCAATCTGTACCTATAATGAGGGAAATATAGTCAGATGTAAAATCCTAGAAAAGTTAGGTATTGTTCCTGGAGCTTACTGCATCAAGAGAATGAAGTTTGTCGACGCTCAACGAGTGAAAAAGACAGAAAAGGCATTGGAAGCAATTGAAAAAAAGTGCCGGCAAAAGCTAACAGCATCTAAAAGAAGGCTGGAGGATATGTATGAAGAAGCAGAGGATCCAGACAACCCTAAGTATGGAGCTGGGATGCATTAAAGTAAAAATTTTCAAAAAATGTTGCATTTTTAATGTTTTTCTAACTTTCGGCAGATTTTTCCGCAAACCAATATTTTTAGCACTTAAGGAACGTTTTCTCAGGAACGGTAAGAGATAATGAGATGATTTTTTTTTTGTTTACTTTGTCTAGTCTTTCTGTACATTTTAAAGAGAGGGTTTTTCAAAATTCCTAGTACATTTTTTAGAAACTTGATTTACATACAAAGTTTTTAATTCAAAAATATAACTTTTTTTTAAAAAATATAAAATTCTGGTTTGTGATTGTATTTAAAAACCCTCTGCTCAAAATATGTAGAAAAGTGTAAACTTACAGTGAAAAAAAATTCAAAGCTTTTACTTTTTATTCAAATGTACCTTAAAGTTGGGCAAATTAACATGTAAAAGATAGGACCCCGCGACCCCCCTTAAACTATCAATTTGTTTGGGCCACCCTTCCTTAGAAAAATTTAACATTTGTTTTAAAATTGGATCATTGACAGTTTCTTTTTGAAATTCCAATTTTTTTGACTTGGACATATGAACAATTGAGTGTACACTGTGTGCAACTTCAGTTAATGAGGGATTATTCTTTACTTCCCCTTTTAAAAAATTCCGTGATGGTAGATCTGCCACATACATTCCACTTCCTGGCAAATACTTAATTTCAATATTATACCTGAGCGATTTTAATTTAATTCTTTGTAGCCTTGGTGATATAACCTCACAAATGGCTTTTTTATTTACGGTTACTAGCGGCTGATGGTCTGACCAAACTATCAATTTTCTAGCATATAAAGTCCTGACAATTCTAAAAGCGTTGCACGTGACATACGACGTAAAAGCAGTACCAATGTAATACTAATATGTAGGATTTTCATTAAAGGTAATATTCTAGGGTAAAATAATTCTACAAGTTGGCGGCATCATAAATAAAATTACAATTTTGCAACCAAGACATCTGTCATTTTTGTCGTTTATTATTGTGTTTGTTAGTTCCATTTCGTATTTTATTCTATTTCGTTTTTGCGAATATTTTCCATTGTGTGACCTCGTCTAATATATGTCCCAAGCATTTAGGTATTCGTGGAAGGCAACTGGTTGGTTCCTGGTTGATTCGTTAATAGATTTCTTTGAAAAAGAACGGGATGCAGGGGGCCCTTTTATTCCATTGACTTCTGTAAGAGAGGTAATGTATTGTTTTATAATGTGTGTAGTTAATTTAATCGTAGTCTTGTTGTAGAGGGTAGCTGTAGCCTTAAACGTCAATATTGTTAATAGAATATCGCAGTCTCTTAAAAAGAATGAAGTACTTCAACCAGTTGCTTCTGCCAGGATGCTATTCAAAATTTGATTTACAGAATGTATGAGAATCGTAAGTGGATATCAATTTATTGGCATTGTAGCCAATGAATTTTTGTTTTGTGGGCAAACATATTACTGTACTTTACATCCTGTATTACGAGGTTTTCAATGGAAGAAAAAAGATCCTCGAACAGGTTTAATGGAGCTACCCGATACTGTTTTAAAACGAATACGTTTCCTCAAATTGTACAATCGTTTGAAACACGAAGGGTTATACGAATTTGTTTCTCTAGACGAAACCTGGATATTCCAAAATGGCACGGTATATGTCAAAAGTTTGGTTCGAAATAATGTTCATGGTATATTTTATTATAATTTTTGTCATTAGATATATCGTTCTTCATGCTGGAAATAAAAATGGCTTTATACCTGGTGCGGAACTGATATTTAATTCAAAAACACCAAATTCCGATTATCACAGGGAAATGAACGAAAGAATTTTTTACAGTGGTTTGAGCACCAGCTGTTACAGAATTTAAGTCAACCATCCGTTATTGTAATGGTAATGCACTGTAGTTATCAAAATACCGAACAGTTCGTGGAGAAATGGTGCTATTCAAGATTGGTTGACGGAACAAAAAATTCCAAGTAGTTGCCGAGTATGTATAAAGTATTATAATATTATTAAATAACTTTATGTATAATTGTAGAAACAAACCACCAAAACTATTGTTGCGGATCGGCTGGCGGAAAAGTATGGTCATAGAGTACTTCGACTTCTTCCCTATCATTGCATGTTTAACCCGATTGAACATATATGGGGAATCACAAAACCATATTATAATAAACACATAAGGTAGGGATGGAAAATCAGTTGAAAATTGCTTAAATATGTGGCAAGAAGCATTAGCGCAAGTGACACCAGAAATGTGGAACAACTCGATCCAACATACTGAAGGTCTTGTTCAGCAATGGTGGGATCGTGAAATAAGGTTCGATCATGGTGATATTGCACCTATAATAATTCGTATAAATCAAAATGAATCAGATAGCGATTATGAAGATATTAGTGATTAAGTAATTGAACATCGTGTGAATGATTTCTTTTTCATCGACTGGTCATTCTAATAGTTATTTAAGGAAGGCAGTGACTATAGGCACGTGAAAATTGACGAATTATAACCTCAATATGTCTAAAAAAATGGAAATAAAAAGGAAACTTAAAATCTATGGTAACCTAGGTGGATTGTAGGGAAACGTAGCTTGGATCCTAGGTTACCGTAGATTTTAATTTTCCTTTTTATTCTCAATTTTTTAGACACATTGAGGTTATAATTCGTCAATTTTCACGTGCCTATAGTCACTGCCTTTAAGGAATTTACTGTGATTGTACCCAACTTTTTCAGTGCAATTTGTTTTAATTAGTTGTACAGTGTGTTAAAATGATACCTATTTGTAGTAGTTATAAGTCGGAAATGTTAAACTTACTTTTTTTATAAATTGGACTTGTCTCGTAAATAATTGCTCTATTTTATTTTTACTTATTTAACACGTTAGCGCTATGTACGCGTGCGTGGGCAGGTGGGGCTTAATAACATGTTACAAACGCACATGAATACTTTCCACTGATACGTTTAGTCCCTTTGTTGTAATTGTATTTGTCATTCACATAACGATAATTTCAGATTAAACAAACAATTAAGAAACTTTTAACTGCTCAAGCTTTTTATTCCTTGGATGCATTTTGTGAGCACAATTTTAAGTAAGCTAAAATTAATTTAGGAGTCACTATTTTATATTTTATTCTAACTTTGACATGTATAAATGGATTAATCCCATAATCACGCAAATAAACTAGGAAACCAATTACGTTTATCCTAAAGGAACTGTAAAGAACCATAACCTACAATAACATAATCCATATGACAAGGCTGTTGACATTTTACCATACTGATGACGTGCAACGCTTTTTGTTTTGCCCGAACTTGACAAAATTATGGAACTTTTTAACTACAAATAAAACGACTAAATATTCTTTCTCATTTTGCGCGAATCTCTGTTCGGTTTCTGTCATACAACGGGATGCATAACTTACTACTTTACCCTCTTGCATTAAGCATGCCCCTATTCCATCTTTCAATGCATATGTTTGAACACTAACCCGTTTGTTTTCATTAAAATTTACTAATACAGGTGCCCTTGACAAAGTTTCTCTACCGGATCCAAATACAACTGAATTGATCCATCTGGTTTTTCTATAATTACTGGACCATTCTACTAATCCTTCACATTTTTCAACAATTTTCTGATTTTCTAATTCTAATAATTTTTTCTTTAACTTGGCTTGTAATGAGATAGGCACCCTCCTTGGTGGTTTTACAATTGGCACCGCTTCAGTTTTTAAATTTATCTTACATTTCTGTTCAAATTTTCCTACCCCTTGAAATAACCTCTCATTAACATTTATGAAACTAACTTTATCTGTAGCGCTTTTAACACTTAACTCTCTGCAGTAATTCTAACTCTATGCAAGATTGAAGTCCTAGTAGAGGCACAGATTTACAACAACAAATTCAGTCAATTTTGACAATGAATTTACATTACATAATAAATTTGCTTTACCCAACGGCTTAATCCTTGTACCTCCATAAGCTTCCAATACAATATTTGTTTTTTATACCTCTGGGTTACCTAGAGACCTCACGTTCTGAGCAGATATCAAATTTACTTCAGCCCCTGTATCTAATTTAACCTCAATATATTAACTTTAATTGTCTCTAGCCAACTCGGTGTATTAACTGACTTTAAATTTGCTAATTTTATAGTTTCAACATTCAATGAGGTTTCATACGAGCATTCACCCACAAATCTTTGACTTCTTTTACCATTTTAAATGATTCTTATTTCCACACCGACCACATACTTTTCCATAAGCTGGACATTCATTGAGGCCATGTACATGGTTACACCTAAAACACTTAAATTTCTTCATCTTCACATTCCTTGAGTTTCGTTTAAATTTTTCATTTTCATTACTTTTGTCTTTCCACTGTGAATTGCCACTTTTATTTTTTATTATATTAATTTTCATTTCTTCCCCTTGGATGATTTGTAACTGCCCTTTTGTCACATTGCTGGCTCTGCATACTTCTATACACTTTTCTAACTTTAAGTCTCCAACATTTAACAACCTCTCCTGCAACCTAGCATATTTTATGCACAACACAATTTTGTCTCTTAAGATTTCTTCTTCTTTGTCTCCAAATTCACAACTGTTAACTGACTTTTTAATGTCTTGTACGAAATGATCAAAGGATTCCCCTTCTTCCATTACTTTTTTAAAAAACACAAATCTGTCATATATTATGTTTCTCTTTGGATTCATATATTTCACAAATTCATCTATTACTTTTTATAATTCTGTTTCTCAGTATCAGTTAATTTTAAAGAATTGTAAACATCAATACCATCTTCACCCATAACATTTAGTAATATAGCTACCTTAACTGCATCTTCCTTTTTATCTTTGCCACTCGCTAACAAATATATTTCGAATTGTTGTTTAACCCGTTTAAAATTTGTAGCTAAATTTCCTTCAAATTTCATTGGTGCCGGTATTGTTCTCCATATTTCCTTGTATAACTTCTTTGTACAATTAAAAAATTCACTCACGTTCACCACGTCAACCTCACTTACATAAAAAAATTTTTTTATTTTTTTTTGGTAAAGTTCAAGCAATCCTCCACATCGACTGTGCCATGTTTAGTGGCTGTGTGTAATAAAATACTTATCTTTTTTGGGTTTTTTAATGGTGTATTTTAAATTATGCAATCTAAAGGAACAAAAGTTACACATTTGAGAGGATGTATTTATGGTCTTTGTAGAACTCGAATATCTCCTTTAGTTTTTGAGATATTTGAAAAAATTGAATTTTCTGATTTTCGTTTTTATTTTTTTCTGACCTAATTTGAAGAGCTATCAAGAAAAGAAGAGCACATTTTCATTGCCACTTCAATTTTTTATACAACGTTTCGTTTGTTAGCAACCATCATCAACTTCATTTTTTGAAATACACGAAAAAATTATTTTTGCCATATTTAAATTCTTTCCTTGATTCTGAATTCAACGATATATCACACTTTATATTTTAGATACGTTTCGGATGAGAAAATTCATATTCAATGTAAAACATCGAAAACGCACAGTTAAAACTAATACTAGAAACATTAGAAAACCGTAAAATTATTATAAAATTATGTTTTGTAATTTTAAATGATAGACAAATAAAATACAAATTTATTTTAAAGGTTAATAAACTCACAAAAGATGTTCAAAAAGATTCCCGTTATTCTCTACACATAAATAGCATATTCTAACTGTAGCATCTAAAACATTCTTCAGCATTTGAGGAGTAATACTAGCAAACGCTTCGAGAACTAATCTTTGTAAAATTTCTTCGTTTTCAATATCGTTTCCATAAATGTAATTTTTAATGTATCCCCAAAGAAAAAAATCCAAAGGTGTTATATCTGGAGAACAGGCTGGCCACAGTACATTTGCATGAGTGCCAATACATCTTTCTGGAAATCTAACTGATAGGTATTCTCTGACAACTCTGGAATTATGTGCTGGTGCACCGTCCTGCATAAACCAACAACCTTCAACTTCTTGGAAAGGCAAATCATTCAAAGCTATCTCTAATGCATTTTGGAGTAAAATTTGGTAACGTTCAGAATTTAAGGACTTGTGGTAAATGAAAGGACCTATAATTCGAGTACCGAATATAGCAGCCCACATATTAAATCCGAAACGGTGTTGGTGTTTGGCCGTTTTGTACAGACGTGGATTTACTCTTACCCAATAATGAGCATTTCTACGATTAAAAATTCCATTATTATTAACCATACTTTCATCGGACCGTATTATTTTATTCGGAAAAAATTCATTGTCTTGAGATTAACGTGTATACCATTCGCAAAATATTCTACGTCTTTCTGGGTCACCTGGTCGAAGTTCTTGGCAAATTCTAAATTTACATGGATGTACTTTCTCTTTCTTTAGAACGTAATGAGCTGTGGAATGGGCTATGCCCGTTGCCTCTTCAATTTTCCTAGTAGAAACCTCTGGATTTTCCGTTACAGCTAATAAACAGTATTGGCTTCTTCTTCATTGCAAGGTTTTTTGCGAGATTTTACAGGTTTTTTTTTAGATTCTTTTAGATCAACTGCTAATGTGCGAAAAGTTCTTTTGTGAGGTTGACGCCTTTCTGGATATTTGTTTAAATACATTATTTTGGCTTCAGAACAATTACGTTGACACAAAATCTAACACGTCAGTATATCGAATTTTTCATTATTTGAAAAATGTACTACCATATGTTTTTAGGTAAACACAAAATGTAATTAACTCAAAGACCACCAAACAAACGTAATACGGACAACAATCAATTATGACAGGTAGGTAAACAAAATGCAAAGCCAACTTATTTTTAACAAATGCATCACTATGACGGAAGATGTATTTTAACTGTTTAATTAATAGTATTTTCACTAAATACATACTTGTGAATTATTTTATTCACAACAGGCATTAGAAAATGAGAAAACATTATTTTATAATAATTTTACAGTTTTCTAATGTTTCTAGTATTAGTTTTAACTGTACGTTTTCGATGTTTTACATTGAATATGAATTTTCTCATCTGAAGCGTATCAAAAATATAAAGCGTGATATATAGTTGAATTCAGAATCAAGGAGTGAATTTAAACACGGCAAAATTAATTTTTTCGTGTATTTAAAAAAATAAAGTCGATGATGGTTGTCAACAAACGAAACGTTGTATCAAAAATTGAATAACAGCATTAAGTACAGCTAGAAAAGTGGCAATGAAAATGTGCTCTTCTTTTCTTGATAGCTCTTCAAATAAGGTCAGAAAAAAATAAAAACGAAAATCAGAAAATTCAATTTTTTTCAAATATCTAAAAGAGATATTCGAGTTCTACAAAGACCATAAATACATCCTCTCAAATTCGTAACTTTTGTTCCATTTAACCGACCATCCATCTCTTACCGTTTCCGAGATCCCCATAGTGGGCATACTTATCTTGGACACGGTGTATATTGTACATAATGATTATTTATTTAGATAATAAAACTATTTGTAAAACTACAGTTTACATTTACTGAGTGGTACACACCACATTTTGGAGCCAAGTTGAATTAAAAACTTGAATTCAACAAACTGTAAACATTTATTATTTATTCGATATTAGGTAAATAATAGTATGTAACTAATTAAGTTTAAAATTTTATTATAAAATGTTACTTTCATTTCATTTTGTATCTGATATGTATTTTCTTTAATGATTACTCTGTAATTGGGTTCTTGTACCTGTAGAGTAATAAACATTATTATTATTATTATTTATAGATAGTATAAAATTTACTTTTCTTTGCTTGTTACAATTCCATTATGTGAATGAATCTATACACTGAAAAAACGTACATTGTAAAAGTACATAATTTATCATTGGTAATCTAACCATAACATTACACAAATAATATGTAAAATGATTTTACATAATTTGCCTAACTTATGTAAAAAAAGCGACTCACGCTTGCGGAGACTCATTTCGAGAACCGATATCAAAATTACAGTATATGTTATGTAATTTAATTGTTTTACCTAACATGTAATGTATTGATTAATAATTTAATAGTTGAATAAACGGATGGACACCATCTGTAAATTAAATAATACTTATATAATTATAGGTACCTAGTCGTAATTTATTTCGAAGAAGCACATGGGCAAATACTCAAATTCTTAAATTATTTACTGCTTATTCTTTGCTGGGCGGTCTCAAATAGTTCAGGTAACAGAAACAATTTCTATGTACATTAACGCGGAATTTAGTTGTCCCTATATGGTGATGAACAGCTTTAATTAGTAATGGTAATAATCCTGTGTCTGCAAAATATTGGGAAACAATATCTAAAGCATCTCTCTTTTCTTCTTTCTTCTACAAAACTGTCAAAAATAGCCATTAACATTTTCCATGTGTAAACTGCTTGAGATAAAAATGCGCCTTTTTGTTGTATTACGTCAAGTGCTATAGAAATTGGTTTTAGCAACTGTAGAAAATCTTCAGACATCCTTTTAATATACATATCTGAAACTTTTTTAAAAATCACTGGATCAATTTCTTCTTTAGGCTCTTCACATGGTAATACAATCTTGACCATTCATTTACATAGATCTCAAGACAATTTGAAAGTGTATTTCATCGAACATCTTGCGGTACGACCAGTTTCTGCCCCACATTTTTCTTTATACCGAGCATTTGGTAAATGGGCATTCCTGAAGTATTTCACAATTTGTACTATACGTTCTTTTACCTGCAATGCTTCTAAATCTTTGAAGAGCAAACTAAGCAAGTGCGCCGGACAATCATATGTAATTATAGGACAACTGAACAACTCGGAAATTTTTTTCTTCATACTGACCACATAACTTATATTTCATTCAGGAGCTTTGACGATAGCTGAAATCTAGATGGACGAACGTAACCGGGTCTTTGCATTTCTATGGCTTTCCGAATTTCCTTATTTTTTATCGCTCTATAACTGCAATTTGTTGCGTAAACGGCTTTGGCTATTTGTCTGCCCAATTCTTTCTTCTTATCTAGTCCAGTTTGCACAAGAAAAGAACCCAAACGACCGCTAATTCCACTAGTTTCACATTCACCTACACTTCCCTTTTCACAGTTCTCGCTTCTCCATTCCTTTTGCAACTGAATAATTTCATTCTGGCTAGTTCCAGGCTGTGACTGACAATCACCATAAAGAGTTTCAACATCAATGATATCACTAGTTTTACTTGCACACATTTCCCAGTGACTTTTTAGTCTGTCCACTACACCTTGAAATTTTTTACCACACTTTTTACACACTGCGCTGCAACCTAGTTTGCCAACCACTTTGTTTTTTACAAAATGTTACCAAATACTAAGTTCCTTTCTGCCCCGGCTTGTCATGACTCCAAATGTCCTGCTAGATTACCTACAGAACCAAAAATATTACTAATAATTAGAATAAGTGCGTGTCCTTTATATAGCCGAGCGTTTCCTCCAGTTTTTATAAGTTTCAACAATTCCCCAAACTTGCAAAACTGTGCGAACAAAATTTTCACATTAAGACTTGCCAAGTTTTGCTTCCTATCTGTACTATTGCTGTCTGCTAGGGTTGCAAAGTTTAATAAACAGATTTTATTAAACGAGTATTAGAAACTTATATTAAAAATCTACAAAAATCATGATGTATAAAGGTATTTAGTTACGTAAATGATAGTTTTTAATTTTATTACAAGTGAAACTCTACCCTAAACTACTAAATGCTTCAAAATAAAAACACATTTTCATTGTTGTATATTCAATAGAAATAAGATTTATAACCCCACATGCAGTGTGCAGTAAATAAAAAAGCTGGCCTAAATCAAGACCAGTCAAAAAATGTGTAACAATATGAAAAAACGAATAGATGTTGGTTTAAATAATAATGGAGGTATTTAATAGAATTAAAAATCCCAAATTAAAAAATGTTTAATCCATTGTACTGTAACTGTTATATAAATGTAACTTTATTATAATAAAATTTTAAATTTCTGGAAGTAAAGTTTGATTTCATAGGCAGTGGAAAGTATTTTGTTCTGGACATAAATTAATGCTCTCACGGTAGATGAACTGAATAAAGACGTTGATGCCAAATAATTATCCACTACAAATGAATCCATTAAATTTAACAAACATTATTACAAAATAAGAAATTCAAAAATTATGTATGTTACTACAAATTTTTAAAAACTGCATAATATGTTTGTGTCTAGATCTTGGCCCACAAATACAAAAAAAAAAAAGTTATTACAAAATGCAAAGCAAAGATTATAAATTTAAAGTTTTATTCACTGCCCGAAATTTCAGAGTTTGTGTCATCATCAGATAGCCCAGTATTAATTGTGATAATCAATTGTTCAACTTCTTGATACATCAATCCGTCTCGCTGCCACATTTCTTCGGCTATATGATCTACATGTGTGTGATGTTTTTCCCAATCTGATTGGCTTATTTCGGCAAAGGCTGTTCGCACTAAATTTTCCATTTGAAGGCCACTTTGAACGACGTTATGCATGGCCACCTTGTGTTTTGCCATACTCCATATCAACTCGATGGGATTTAAGTCGCAATGATAGGGTGGTAAGCGTACTATAGTGTGGCTATGGTTCTTCAACAAGTCGTCAATATAATATCGCTTAGCTTGATTCTGTGCCTTAACAAATGTTATTAATTCAGCCTTACACATTTCACTGGTAGTGGAAACCCCAATGCTTTCAAGCCAATCACGAATATATTGCTTTCGTGCAGTTTGGGTTGGGGGTTTATTGATTTGCACACTATGGTATTGTAAAGATCCAGCTTAACTTTATTAAAATTTATGTAATTAATTTTTTTAATTGCCCTACAGTAATTACGATAGGAACAGTTGTTTAAAATTAAAACCCATTACAAAAGATTGCGCGATATTGCGCCATAAATAATTAATTTCAATCCCCTCCGACGTAGATATTAAAAAGCATAAAATGCTATTACGTCCGAGAACCCTCAACCAATCACAGCCAGAGGACCCCTGCATAGAAGCCGGATCCACCCACCGCGAATCAGCTATAAAAACCGCGGCGCTACCGGAAGAAATCCTACTTTTATCGCGCTCCTACTTTGTTACTCCGCGATTCCGCTATCCTGATACTCTCGCGTCTTCAGCAGCCAAAACCGAGATGCAGACCGCGCGCCTGCCGTAGTTAGTGTCGTTGAATACGTCGCCGACCTGCCGATTACCGCTTCCGTTTATCCTGAATCATCGTGCATTTTTAATCGCGTTACTTCGCCGCTGTCACCAGTCAATCAGCTTTGTACAATCAAACTGCTGGTTGCGATACGCTAAGGTTAACAGCACGTAAGTTTTATTGCACCACGTTTCTAAAACATTACACTGCAGACACCTAGAGAAAGGACGGGCTGCAGAGTCTGAAGTTATCTAACCGTTCCAGTACACACACTAGAAGTAGACGACTGGCTGTAAAGCCTGAAGTTACCTTCGACACCCATACACACAAACCAGGACGTTGCTACTTCGGGCTAACGCCCAGAAGGCATCTTCCATAAACTCCAGCGGCAAGAAGGGTACTCGCTCAAATTTTACTGCTCCACCAGGGAGACCCCTTAGTACAGCAGCCGACGGGCTGGACCCAGAATCTTAGCAAGGGCTCTCCATTAACCAGATATTACACATACAATACACCGACCTGATCCTGAGGAAAATAGCAATACAAACAAGCGACGCCTTGACCTAGAGGTAATCTCAATACCAGAAGCCGCATTCGTAGAGATCACCCGCGTGATCCTCCAGATATAAAGACGAACCCGTGGTGCGTCTACGTGATAAATTACATTAAACGTACTCCTGCGTCTCGCAATCGCATATAAATCACTTACTTGAAACACCTGCATTCCGTCGGAAACAATTCTCAGAATTGTTCAATTTATTACACGCAGTCCTAAAAGGTCATGTAAACTCGCTTCCGATTAATTCGTTTATAACAATTAAAAAAGAAGCAATCTTTAATAATTATTAACGTGAAAGATCGTGATAAACTCCGTCTTCCCTGTATTTGTTAGTTAGAGTAAGTTTCGCTAATAAGAAAAGTATCCGCGTTTAACAAAAACAGACGTTTTTCTTATAATAAAGAATTAATACATTTATTTCCGGGCATAATTAAATGTTAGATATTCATTTCATTATTGTAAATACGTTCTCCATTATTTAAGAAATCCTGAGATCAGCTTGTTTAGTTAGGTTAGATAATTAAACGCGTACGTACAATTTGCATGTAATACATGTAAATATTAACCTGTCCTGTATAAAGCATTCCGAGTACTGAGCTCATATCCAGTCAGTCTGAAAGCCAAATCACGTATAAGCATAGTCATGCGCACCAAGGTTACTTTAAATTATTGATTTTCTCTTTAACCTGCTTAAAGACACCAACGCGTTCGTTGCCCCAGCTTATCTAAAATATATAAAATTTTACATAGCGCCACCTGAACAAATACCAGGTTACCGTGTACAGGGCAGGCCTGAACGGTCATAATAAACAAAATTAAATTGTCATTAGTAGGATTTTTGGGTCATAACACACCAACCATTGAACCACAATAATTTATATTTCCACAGAAACGGCCCAGGATCCAATAGCAACCACTACCGTCCACGAGGGACCAGCTAAACGGGCGCTGCTAATCAGGACATCCCGGGTAACACCCAATAAGATTTGTTTTGTTATATTATTGTCATTTTTGTTATATTATTGTTATTTCCTGTAGGTTAGATTATCTTCGATTTATAAACCAATAGGTAATATACGTTTAAAATAGTTTTGTTGTATTATTCAGAGTACAGTGTTGAGCACCACGATACGAACCACCCCCGTCTTGTTAAGACAAGACCCGATTTGAGCTAGACCGAGGTAAATTAAATTAAATTTAATCATTGTAAAGAAAGAGGCGTTACAGTATGGTGTATTATCCAATACCATTAGGTGGTAAATTTGGAATTAATTGTTTTTCCACCCACTGCATAAAATTATAATGCTTCATATCATTATGGTAATCTCATTTGCTTTTGGATTTAAATATTAACAACCCATTATTCACAAATCTGTAAGCACCACCTGCATGTACAATAATGTATCGTTGACCTGATCTATTGGTTCGGTTTACTTCTGGCTGGTCTTCAGATTGCCAACACTTGTTGACACCATATGAAGGATGGATATAGGTTTCATCCAAAAAAGTTACCGGTTTCTTGTTTTCTCCCAGAGCATTATTCTCTCGCAGCTTGCAAAAGTAGCAAGAACACCAAGTAACGATATCGTAGCGTTCAATTATTTTCTTTTATTGTGGCATTTTGTAAATTTAATTCCTACATTTAGTAATTGCTTTCGAAGCGTATCTTCCCCACCAGCATAATTTACTTTATCCTTCATTTTATCAAACAATATTTTTATTGTTGGAACTTTCTTGTCCAGGGTATAAAATTCCTGAACTGTCCTTTTTAAAATGACTAAGTCACAATCATCAAAAACTAATTTGTTTGATCCCCGCTTCGTTTCTGTTAAGAAGGTGATTTTATTAATTGATTTTCAAATAACTGCTTTCCTTTCTAATTCTCATTATAGTTGGTAACGATTTACCGACAACAGCAGCAACTAGTTCGCTGGCATCCTCCAAAGGAAAACTCCATTCACCTGCAGCTTTCTGTCTATCAAACAATTCAATCACATTACTAATAATGTTTCGTGCTTCGGATTGAATACTTTTCTTCGATTTAGGTTCCATATTTCTAACCTAGAAGACAATTTATTAAAAATAAGATGTTAGCTAAAATATTTATACATACCTATTTTTACAAATACAACTAGCAATATTGCTTTGAAAAAAGCAGATTTTACTAACGAGTAACGCAGAATAAGAAAGAAATTAACACACAACTACAAACAATACTGTCAAGTATAAATTTGATTTGTGAATGTACTAAAATAAATATTATTGTGTGATTGGTTAAAAATCTTGCTGCTTCAAATATTTCAAATAAAATTCTTTTAGTTCACATCTTTTCCGACTATCTTGTTTGCTTCGGTGCGCTGTATTTTGTCTGTTTTGAGGGACTTGTAGCGTAAAATCCTTTTCGTCTTGAAAAATTAAGCATTTTAGGTCAACATTCAAAAACCTCCTGTATAGACGTAAACTTTTTGATGATCAACGGATTTTTGAGTTAAGTGTAATTGCTGGGGTTTGCAATATTTTGTAACATTTAATACCTTTGAATAACTTGTACAGATCTGCGACTGATTTTTAGCCTGGCCGCTATCTGACGCTGAGACAAATGGGTCTCTGGTTGATTTTTCTGTGACAACGGCAATTAACACACAATTTCTGAATTTTCATTACTTGTAGCAGTCACGGATTTTCCACTTCCGGGTTTCCTGTAAACAGATCCAGTTTCCTCTAGTCGGCGAATAGCACGATTTATGCTAGAAGGTAGCCATTGTTTCCCTGGAACCTCTCCGGTAATTCTTTCTCTGCGCCAATTTTTTTATTAAAAAATTCGCTATTCTTTTATGTTTTGAAATAAACGTTTGTAATTTGGCAGGTATAATTAAAATAAAGACTAAAATCCATATCTGAAAACGTTCCAAAGATGTGCAAACTTAAACAGGATTCGTTTTTTTCTACCCACCCAGTATATAAAATATGATTAACCATATTAGATCAATACACGATTAAAAAAACCCAATATTTCTCAAAAAGTTTATTTTTATTACATGTCTCCATTTTAGCTGGTATACTAATTTCTGTATTTAAAAGATTTTTGTATTGACCAACACCGAGTAGTGACAAACAAAACTCCACTAAACCAGGTCACTTTATAATGGCAGAGTAAAGTGTGAACATGTTATGAATATATTTCCTATCCTCGCCAAGAGTGTTTACCGCTATGTCATCACATACAATCATATGGTGTAATATGAAAAACATGAGTGAAAATTATTTTCGTTATAATAAATTCTGATTAGAAAATGTATCTCGAGATAGCAGCATTTGAAGCTGCAGAATTTCAAAATATAATTACTTATTTATTGTGATTTATTTTGTAAAAATTAGAGAACGGTTATTAATGAATAACAAAGGGAGCAGTGATTTAAAGTGTGTAATAAATGATGATTAAAAGCAGTGATTGTAGGAAATAAGGAAAGTCAAAGGATAAACAATCAAATGGAGGTTATGTAGTGTAGTATTAGTCAAATGAGAATTAAATTCATATGCATATAAAACAAATTGATTTCCTGTTTTTAGGTTTACTCTTTCTACAACATTTGCTTATTTAATATTGTATGTCGATTTCGGCAAATGCACTACAAATGTTCACCATTCTTATTTAATTCACTGTTTTATATGAGAAGGCAGTATAAACAAATTAGATAGCTAAATTCATAAATTAAGTAGCGGTAAAATTAAATACCTCCAGTTCATTTTATTCTACCTACTAAAAGTTTGACATTTAATAAAAAATTTATTGAAAGCCATTTACTCGAATCACACCACTTACCAAGTAAATTTACATCATTTTTAAAGGCAGTGTTCCCTAACAATAATGCCTGCGCCTCGCTCCAAGTCGTGTCATAATTAATATCAGCCATATTATCCAATACTTCGGCTAATTTTTTCATATTACGTTTCTTCAAAACCTTGGACTCGTCTTTCTCTCGTTTTGCTAACGAGAAGACAACATCCTCATAAATCTCTCTTCGATCAGAGTCCGGAACTGTTTGCCATACCTCAAGGTTCATAAAAATCTCATCACATCTATAATACTTTGTTGACGAGTTAATTTTGTCTGAATTTAACAAAAAGTCCTCTAAATGTTCTTTGGCTTTTTTCGCCTTCAGTCGATTTTCCTCTTTCTCGTCTTTTTGTTTTTGCGTCTTATAAGCATTAAAAACTTGTTTTTCTCATTCAATTTTTTAAATGTTTCGTAACGTGGATCATTAATAATTACTTTTAGGCACTGTTCCCATGAGGCGTTTGACGCAACATTGTTTTCTTTTAATAATTCCTTAAATGCTTCCATTGCTTCCTTTTTATCTCTGAAAACTTTAGGTTCTGGTGTTGAGGTGCGCGATTCAACAGGTGGTTGAATACTGTGGGTTGACAGATTCGAATCTTCGTCAACTAGAAGAAGTTGTCAAAAACGTACATTTGTAAATAAAAAACTTACCTTGTTTCGGTGGAGGAGTTGGAAGATTAATTGCGGCTAACGTCGCCGCCATTGAAGATTCCAAAGCACTTTTACCACTAGGACTTACACCTATAAATATGAAAATGTAAACAGAATTTGAATATGTACAGACGTACTTGCTGAGTTAGTGGCGATAGGGGAATTTTGTGCAGGTGTATTTCCACTGGTTGTTGTCTGAACTGAAATAGGACTTGAAGGATCAACAACAGGTGGTGTTATTGGACGTTTATTTTCTTCTTCTGAATTTTTTTTCTTAATTTCTTCAAGCTCTGGAGGTATAATCCATCTTGATTCCTTTGTGTTTATATTGTGATAGTATACTTTGCCGTTATCAGCTGTGTACTCTTTCCAAGGACATTGGGATAGTAGAAGCTAAAAACAAGCATAAAAATCTTTAACTTAAAACTGCTTACAAGTTGAATATAACAGTTATCTTTCATTTATCTGTGCTGAATAATTCAGAGTGTTTCACAAAGTCTTAACCTTACGATCTCTAACAGCCTTAGAATTGTCACCGTGTGCAGAAATTGTGGTAGAAGATTATGTTATTCTTAGCTTTGTCATATTGTTATTAAAAATTTAGGTATTGTGATGTACCACAACTTGTGCAGATTTACATATTTTATTTTATACATTACAAGGCGGGCTTAACTGAAACCATCTAGTAAATATGGGCGACTGTTGTATATTTTGATAGTAGAAATAAGGTGTACTTGCAGATAGGTTTTAAAAAATAATTGAGGATTGTTGTTGATCTTTTTATGGTTTAGAGGGAAGAATGTTTTTTTTATGATAATAGGTAATATTATTAATGGTATAATGTTATTATTTAAATGAAAAAGTAATAAGATTATTATTAATTGATTTGAAGACAGAACGTTCTCTTATAAATTGAAGTAAATAATAATTGAATTTAAATATGAATTGTCTTACAATACCATGGTAACAGAGATTATTTCATCCACTATAAATTAATATCAATGATAATTTGAAAGTTCACGATCTTATTATTGAATGTAGAGGTCTCTTGATTTCATTTTGATGTATTTTATTTTGACATTTTATACCTATAATGTAGCATATTTTAAGATGGTTATTTACATGCAAATGTAGTAGAGGCATAAGACGGCTCCCAGGTAGAACAAGTTAACAGCCACCTTGGGGAGGTAACCGCTGTAACACTAAGGTATGTTTATCGTTGGAATACCGGTACGTGCCTGGTTTGAAATATGTTACCTTTTGGTTTATTAATTCTAAATGCAGACTTTTAACATGTTGTGATGTTTGACTTATACTACCGTGAGCTAACTGTGTAACATAGTGATCACCATTTTAGAGGTACAGGCCTGCATTAAATGTAATAATATTCCCATATTGATTTATTAAGGTTAAAGTAGGGCGATAACAATTTTGATCTTTCAATAAGTAATAAAATCTAAATGCGTATTGATCTACGTACTTATAATTAATACCTGTATTTTATTTGTTATTATCATTGTTGTAGGATGCGGAAAGGTTTTTCCTTTGTAGCTCTATTATTTATATCTTTCTTGACTCTGTCTATATTTCTACTTCTTACTTCCTTATATGTCGAGGCAGTACACAAATAACTGTCCGGTAGTACGACGATACCGTTATTAGGGAATGCTACATCGTCCTGGACACGATTTCGCCAGTAACCGGTCTGCTCGCTGTGGTATTACTCAAGAGAACAATACAATTGCCTAGGATCGACCTGGCTACAAGGGGCGGTCAAGATCGAAACAGACAGGCCCCGTTGCTGACGACTGTGCAAGCAATGGATGGCGAGTCGATACGTGGAATGTTAGAGGTATGCATGGTAAAGAATTTGAAATTGTGAATGTAATGTACGAAAGGCACCTTGATATTCTGTGTGTATCGGAGACAAAGCGCACAGGAAAAGATGCTGTGGAGATGGACGGTCAGGAGTTGATATTGAAATGCATGGCGCAAAAGAGTCGCGGTGATCGTAAGTGAAAGAGCGAAAAGAAGTGTTAAATAGTACGAATTGGTATCTCCCCTGGTAATGTGGGTTAGAATGAAAGTGGAATTTCGAAGAATTTTTCTTATTGCGGTGAATGGAGAAAGGGACCAGGAGCGTGAGAACTTCTGGAATGAAGTAGAGAACGTGTTGAACGTACGTAAGTCAAACGAAAGAGTGATGATAGTGGGGGATATGAAAGGATGGGTGGGTGTACAGAGAACATACTGAACGCGTACTAGGAATGTTCGGAGACAGACGAGTCAATGAGAATGGTGAACGCCTGGTGAACATCTGCGTGGAGAGAAGCCTGTTTGTATCCAATACGTGGTTTAAACATACAAATGTGCATATGTATACATGACAAAGAGGTTAATCTAAAAGTATTATAGACTTGATAGTGTATGATCAACGGCTTAGAAATCTGGTGAAAGACAAAAGTAATGCGCGGATCGGAGTGTGGATCAGACCACTTTTTGGTTGTATCGAGAGTGTGTTTAGGGCAAAAGTGGGCCGGGAGAAGGAAAGCAAATGTAGTGCGAACGTCCAGAATTAGGGTAGACAAATGGTGCGAGAATGAAATACGCAGATGCTGTTAGTAAAGAGTTGAATGTGAATGAAATAATGTGGAACAAAGAAATAAAAGACACTGACGTTGAGAGTGCATGGGTAAGCTTGAAAAACTGTGTTGTCAATTGTGCCGTGCGGATATGTTGAACAGCGACTATATGTAGACAAAAAAATGTACTTGGTGGAATGAGGCGGTAAAAAGGGCGGTATGTAAGAAAAAAGATGCGTGCATCGCATTGACTACTGCAAAAAAATGTGACTGAAAAAAAGGCGATTGTATGAGGTGTACAGATTAAGAAACAAAGAAGCAAAGGAGCCAGTGAGAATAAGTAAAGAGGAAGGCTGTGGAACGAAAGAAAATGCAGAATGATTTTGAGGGAAACAAAAAACTCTTCTGGAAATGGGCCGAAAATACAAAACGTGGCCCAAAACAGAACACTGCAGGAGTGATGAATATGAGCAACGAAATAGTATGGGACAATTGTGAAGTGAGGAAATGCTGGGAAGAATATTTCGGAAAGCTGTACAGTAGAGGAAAGTAAGCCCGAAGGATTAAGTAAGGAGAATGTGGAAGGAATGGTGAATGAAACTGAGAAGGATATTGAAATAAATGAGGTAGAGAAAAAGGTAGGAAGGGTGAAAAACAGCAAGGGAGCAGACGTAGATGAAAACACTGGTGAAATACTAAAGTATGGGGGTGTAAAGCTTATACGAAGAATGTGTGAATTATTCAATGTATGCCTTATGAGTGGAAAAGTTCCAAAGGATTGGAAGAGACCGAATAAGAGTGATTGCAAGAACTACAGAGGAATAAGTTTGCTCAGCGTGCCAGGTAAAGTATTTGGAAGATACTGATTGATAAGAGTACGAGAAAGTACAAAAACTAAGATTTGGGATGTGCAGGGTGGCTTCATGCCAGGGAGAGGATGTATTGGCCAGATGGTTGCTCTCCAGCAGGTGATCGAATAGTGTGTAAGTGTAAAAAGGAAGATGAGCTATGCGTTTGTAGATCTGGAGAAAGAATACGACAGAGTGAATAGGGAGAAGCTGTGGGAAATATTAAATGAATATGCGCAAATAAAGGTCTAATAAACGGAATAAGGCCGGCATACAACGGTAGTCGAGCATGTGTTAGGATGACAGGAGGTGTGAGTGAATACTTTAATATTGAGCAAGGCGTGCTACAAGGGCTGTGTGATGTCACTGTGGTTGTTCAATGTGTACATGGATAAATGTGTTAAGACAAACATGTACCGATACATATGGTGTAATGGTTGGTGACGTAAATGTACTTCTGGTGTATGCAGATGACACAGTCTTATTAAGAGACAGTGCGGATGAGCTACAACTGCTCTGAGGAAGATTGATACAGTCTGTTAGTGCATGGACCTAAAGGTAAACATGAAAAAAACTAAGATTGTAGTGTTCAATCGGGAAGGTGAAAAGGAGAGTAGAATATTTACTCTGCAAGATGAAATTGTGGAGCAAGTGGACGAGCTGGTATATCTGGGTAGAATGTTTACTGCAGATGGCACAATGGAGGGCGAGATTGGACGAAGGGTCAATGCTGGAATGAAAGTGATTGGAAGTATGTGGACGATAATGAGACACGAAAGTATGAGCCTAGCTGCGAAACGAGCAATCTATAATGGTGTGTTTGTCCCACCAGTACTGCATGGAAGAAAATATATGTGGGTGAGGTTAGAGGTAAAGCCGTGCCTGGTAGGTCGCCTAAAACTTGGCTGAATGAAGTAGAATGTACGATAAATGAAAGAAAGATAAGGAGTTTTAAAAATAAAAGGGCGTGTCAGAGACAATGTATGAATCTTGCGGAAGCTAGGGAGGTATCCGGAGAAAGGAAAGCATGGAGAAAGATTGCGAATTAAAAATAAATAAGAGGCGGGGATTGTTTTGTCTACCCCGCAAGCGAATGGCGTGAAGGTTAAGTTAAGTCTCTTTTCCTCATCCGCACTACAGACCGGAGAACTACATTGCACTTGTTTATAAACTTATATGCTGTGTTTTATTGTTACCTTTATTTTGTCCTTCCCTAGATACCGAAACACATAAATCCCGTAACAACTCTTTCATACAACGTGGGTGATCTTACCTCCTTTCTTTTTAAAAATTAGATGATCATTTGTTTTAAGTTCCCGTATTAACTTTGTTTTTGCATTCGAGTTGCGCAGTCGCTACATGGGTACATTACAGTATATTCAGTAATGAAGTTTGGGAAGCACTGATTTAGTCGTGATTGTATGGTTTATTTGGCGTTAATTGAGTTTGTTAAAAATTGTTGTCAAGTATTCGCATTCAGTTTTATACAATAGAACTCCAATTATCCGAATTCATTTGGACCAGACCCGATTCGAATAATCAAATATTCGGATAATTGCATACAGGTCGGGAACCAAGCTAAAAAGGTACATATGTACATCATACATTGAAAAAATAAACAGTAAGAGTAAACTGCTGCTTTAGGGGTAAGCTTTGTCAGTAAAATGTATTTATAACATTATATGACTAGTAAGTGTGCACATTTTAAAATTATTCTTGACTATACTGAGTGTTCCAAAAAAGGCAGAACCAGACAAAGTTAGTATCTTTTGTAATGGAGTACCGTGTATATCATTTGATTTTTGGATTATACGTGCTATTATAAAACTTCATTTATATAAGTTTCATGCATGAAAAATTTACGGTTTTTGAGATAATTCGAATTTTATTAAAAAAAAATCGCATTTGCAGGCATAACTTTATTATTCTGTACCGTCTTGTGTTTTGTTGGGAAAACTTTTATATTTGGACCAAGCTTACGCGTATGTTTTGAAGAAGAAATATTAGAGACGTGGTGTTCAAAATATATGTTCTAACCTGCAAAACTTGAAATTCAAAATATCACTTTTCTCAAATAGATAGAATAGTATATTTTTACGCCGTGTTAAAATGTTTGAGTGGTTTTGATTTTTCTATATCATTCAATATTTCAATGGTTTTTCGCGTCATTATTTGCAGTAGCCATGAAAACAATTTCCATGACAAATATTTGACCTGTTAAACAGTTGTTGCATTTTGGTAGCCATTTAAGGTGGTGAAAGATATGTGTTTAATAATAAAATAATGGATTACTTTAAAAGTGAATTAATTGATATGGTTTGTGTTAGGAAAGGCCCAAAAAATTGCCTTCTTGCTAAAAAGTTATACATAATGAAATATCATGCTCGATGCCAACCCTTGAAAATTTGATTCTACTGGGTAGATTATGTAAAACGCAAAGTGGTAAATAGAAATAACAGTAAATAAGAAAAAGGACTTGAAATTGTGTTTCAAATTGAAGATCTACATGTCAGCAGTCATCAGATAGCAATATGTGAAACGTCACAATCAAGTACCAATCGGACAACTAGAAAATATAAGTATTGTAACGGGAATCAAAAGCTAAATTATACTAGATTAGATATTTATATATTATTTTTCTGGATAAAGAAATGATTATTGTTTATTTGTATTTGAATGTAATTAATATTAAGATGAAAAGCTTGAGTTTATTTCAATAAGTTATCTATATATTCAATTTGAAAATATTTAAAATGCGCGGCATTTGCAAGTGCATTGATGTGTTGAATGAGACGCTGTCGTAATAATGATGTGCAGTTTTTAAAACAGCCGCTTAAGTAAGCGATCAAGAAGAGTCGCATCTGCTAAGCAATCAGAGTTGGTTGAAAAGCGATTGCTGCAGCTTGATTTATGCTGCAATTAATATTGTAAAAGTTATAATGAAAATTCAGTTAGTATTGTGTTAAGATAAATATAAATGTTTTCTTACTAATGCGAGGAAAAGCTAAAAAGAATTAAAAGTGCAAATGTTGTCAATTTGGCGATAATAAAGAGATTGCGTAATAGTTTACAATAGTGTTTTAAGTGCGTATTGAAAGTGTTCCAAGTTGATGTTTTGATAGCGAGTGATAAATGTACAATAAGACAATCGACCCAGTTAATAGATCGATATATAAAGTACAATAACTAAAAAACATGTATGATTAAAAGAATGGTCTTTCGTAGCTCGCTTGCAGTTTGTTGCGCACGTCGTTTGTGGTTAAAACGGAACAATTAAGTTAAAGCTGGATAGAGTAAATACATCGGGCAATAATTTACCAAAATTAGTAAATTATGGGGAAGAAAATTAGAAGCGTATTCAGCTAAAACAAAGGTATAAGAAAAGATAAGAACAACAAAGGAGAACGATTCCAGAGTGCCGGCAAAGTGACATCATCGGAAGAGAGGTCTATAACCTATTTGAGGCCTCTTCACCGGTCCAAGAGACGCAAGCATTACATAATCAGTTTTTCAACGAAAACAACAAATAAGAACCATTTTTGTTTGTGTTAATAAATAAAAAATAGTAAATGATATCTTTATCAATTGAACCCATTCAGTTTTATCAAACGTAATAAAAAAATAATCATTTTCAGTTTCACAATAACAATATTCAATTTTATTCAATAATGTTGAAATTGTAAAAGAGTTTAAAAGAACTCAGATCTTATTCTTGGTAGCTGGTTAAACCGACAAAAGTAATATCCAAGGGTATTACGCCCGTTGCAGTATCACACTTACCATATTGAATTACACCAGAAATGATGTAATAAACTTTTTCCAGTGGATTAGTGCACAACTTGAGATTAATTCAAACTTTTTATCTTATTGTTTTCTGAAGAGACAACGTTTAAAAGCAATAGTACTGTAAATTGTCATAATATGCACTAATTCGCATTAGGACAATACATTCTAGATCCGACAAATGCAAAACCAAAACCACTGGTCCATAAATCTTTTTTGTGGGATTCTCCACAATAGAATTATTGGATCGTTTTTTTACACTCCCTTGACTGGTCGCATCTACCTTCAATTCCTCCAAGAAGTTTTGTCTAACTTCCTTCATCTGCTTAATAGTGATGAACTATATAATATGATGATAATTATCCTCAAAAATGGATTGGGCGTGGAGGTTTTGTTCAGTGGCCTCCAAGGTCGTATGATGTTACCCCATAGATTTCTTCGTATAGAGATACATTAAAAAACGTGTATGTCACATCTCCCACTACAAAAGAAGATATGGAAGGTAGGATACGAGACGCTTGTGGAACGATAACATTGGAAATGCTGGAAAACGTGAGAGAAAGCATAGTAGAACGACTAAATGTATGTATTCGGCAGAAAGAACACCTTTTCGAACATATTTTACGAAGAACTCATTAGTAACAGTTGGATTATCCAATGACTTGAGAATGTTTCTTTATGTTATATCAAGTTCTTATGATAACGTACTGTTGGAGTTAATTTATATCTATGTTAGTGTGTAGTATTTAATGCGACTGCTTGTCTCTCTCTCAAATGTCATGGCTTCTTCGAATAATCACAAGAAAATCATTGAAATATTAAATATAAAAAAATCAAAATAACTCAAAAACAGTGAGAGGTAGGTATAGGACATACTCATGAAGAATTGTGTGATTTTTGAAGATAATCAAGATAATATTGCACGTACGCCCCCTGAAATACGTGAAATTGCCAAAAATACGGTCGCGAATTTTCTCACATCAAAGTTTTCCACTGGACGCATCCTGTTTTTGACACATTTTGTAAGAGTGCTATGCAAGACATAACTATGGATCAAGCTTTGCCAACCTAAAAATTGTCATAAAATGTTACGTAAATGAATGACTGTAAAGACATCCGAGATGATGACGTCGCGTTTCTTAATATGTCCGTTAAAGAATCAAAATGGAAGCAAATTACAAAAAATTTCTTAAGAATCTTTTTCACATAGTACCTCAAAAATCTAGAATCACAAAATTTTATAAAATTTTGGAATTTCAACCGCTAAAACACACGAGTTTCTTAGAATCTGCGACTCTAAGATTACAGAGTCTTGGGCTCGTAATTTCTTAAAACTTGAACCTCAAAAGCACCCTGAACCGGACAGCACCTAACAACTATTATGAAAGTTTGAAATTTTTACCTCAAACTACATTGCAAGAAACTCTAAATTAATCTCCAAAGCCGCTGTCGTGGAATCTCTTAAAACCACACATAACCACAAAACAAACTCACTACCTCAAAACATCTTAGATTATGAGCAATTAAATAAATCCCAAAATCTCTCAGAATCTTAGAATCTCTTTCGTACAAAGCTAACAACCACAAAATTACATAAAATCTTGTAATTTCTACCTCAAAATACCTTAGAAACTAATTAAAAAAATCCCAAAACCAGAAATTCTTTACATTTGAAACAGTTATAAAATTTTGAAAACTGATAATCCCAAAATTTCAAAATTCCAGAAGATTATAAACCCCAGATCTTCTACAACCGCTATATAACCTCAGTCTTTCAAAATCTATTAGATTATGATTTTCAAAAATAGAATCATAATCCTTTAACCACAAACTTTCTTAAAACCTGACTGTCTACCTCAAAAAACCTTAAAAAACTCTAAAATTTCTGAGTCGTGGTTTCAATATCTCTTAAAACCTCACAATGTTGTTGAACTTCACGAACTCTCAAATCCTGAGAATTTCGTAGAATCTGAAAGCGAAAATTTTAAAACCTCAAAATTTCAGAATCTCACCAACTCCCAAAATCTGAGAACCTATAAGGTTCTATAACAGTAGTTAACAAAAACCTGAGAAACCCCCCAAATCTAATTCTTAAGTCCAATAAAAACCCTTAGAATCTGGTAATGCTTAAAATCTCAACTACAACATTTCATAGAACCTTAAAATCCCTATCTTAAAATGTTCTGAACTCTTTAGGCGCTTAAAACCTCAAAATCTCCGCCTGGAAAGATACAGAACTTTTGGTTACTAAATCTCTTAAATTCTAATAAATTCCGCAAATCACTATGAATCTTATAATCCTCAAAACCCGAAAATCTCCTACAAACACAAAATTTCATAAAACCTTGTAATCCCCTAGATCTACAAAATCTTATCTGACTTCAAATCGTTGAATTCTCTCATAATTTTCTACAACTGCAAATTTTTGAAACTTGAAATTCTACCCTCATAGTTAACATCAAAACCATAAATTACCCAAAACCTGTCAAATTTCCACCATTACACCATAATCTCTTAAAATTTCAAAAATTACCTAAACCTCACAATATCAGAGTCTGTCAAATCTTGAAAACCTGAAAATCTCATCCCAGTCTCTTTCGATCTGAAAATCACTAGTACCACAACATCAAAACTTCCAAGAACCTTATAATTTCTACCTCAGAATCCCTTAGAATTATAAAAAGTCTTAAATTCCAGAACTGCAGTCCCAAAATCACAGAGTAAATTTCAGTACAACCACCAAACGTCTTAAAATCCCCAAACTCTTTGGAACTTCAGAATCAGTGTAGACATTGTAAATCTTACACATTCTGAGAATCTAGTAAAATCCCTAAAGATGAAAATTTCTTAAATTCTCAGTATAGCTCTCAATATTAAAATCGTCGAAATTTCAGAATATGTAATGTCAAAATTAAGGACATCAAAACATCTGAAAATGTCAAAATTTCGGAATCTCAATCTAAATAGTATCAGGTTAAGTACTTGTGGTAAAACACAAAAATTAACGTTTAGGTAAACATAACATAAGAACGAGATATATAAGCAAAACTTATAC
Source organism: Vesta saturnalis (assembly GCA_036346205.1). Lineage (NCBI taxonomy): Eukaryota > Metazoa > Arthropoda > Insecta > Coleoptera > Lampyridae > Vesta > Vesta saturnalis. The sequence continues at coordinate 221,041 of JARFJB010000023.1, read as the reverse complement.
CAGGCGAATGAAACCACCCATAACAGTATTTTTTTAAGAACGGTAAGTCGTAGAAAGTTGGTTTAAAAAAATTATTATAAAGCCCATAATAAACAATCGAATGGTGATATTATTTCTCGGAAAAGTCAACATCCTGACTAGTTTACTCCAGAATGTCTCGAAAGTTTTAAATGGCACCATAGGTAGAAAAAGGTATTGTTGAAAAGATTGTTAAAAAAGAAGAAAGTTTTATAGGTAGAAAAATTTATTGTATTACTCCCACCCCTTTTCAGTGCCTAATTTTTGAAATTCGTTGTTAACAAACAAAATTGAAAAGTCGGATTTTAATATCTAGTTACCGAATTAAACAACGTCACACATGTTTTAATGTCAATAATCGCATGTGTTGTATTAATCTATGGTGGAATCATCCATTGTTTAAACCGATAATTTATTGTTTATTATTGATGTGTTTGTAGACACAAAGTTAAAATTTAATTTAGCTAAAAAGTGAGTTAACCCTTTCCGGACGGCTGACGCATCTTACGCGACACCGAGGAAATCTGCCGCCTGGACGACTGTCGGTTTGGGTGCGACGCATATAGACTTGGTACACAGACTGCTGCCGCGCTTTTCTGTTCATTGCATATTTACCTAGTATATATCGGAAAAATCACTGGCGTAACACTAATCGAGAATCTTGGTTCATCTGGTCGTGTTGTGGTCAAACTTTTGGAACCACATTTAAACAAAAGACATACCTTTTATAGCGACACTTACTATACTAGTCCCTTATTATCAATATATTTTATAACCACAACACCAATTCTTGCGAAACTGTCCGTCAAAACAGAAAACACACGTCTGAGTTTAAGAAAAAACTGAAATGGGGTTAAATCGACTGGAAAAGTAGCGCGAACTTGCTACCCTTAAAATGGAAGGATCGCCGGGATGTGGTTATGCTAACAACTCTCCATGAGAATGAAGTAATAACTTAAAAAATTGATAGGGTAACTCAAGAACTTCAGAAGTGCGTCATTGACTGTAATGGACAAATGGGAACTATTGATCGTTCGGACATGATGATAAGCAGTGTAGACTGGACCCGAAAAACCGTGAAATGGTACAAAAGCTATTTTTTCATACACTGGATTTAAGTATCTTGAATACACATGCGTTGTATTGCAACCAAAACGACGAAGAGGTTCCATTTCCCAAATTTCGTCTAGAAGTTATTCGCCATTTCATGGTGAGGTTGTTACGTGGCGTTACGACCTAATGCATTTTGTCTTATTGCCAGATACCCAGCAGCAAACCCAAGACCTGTTCGGCCTAATGTTGGCATTGCCAGACTGATAGAGAAACATTACTCGGAAGAAATTGGAAAATTGCAAAGAAGCCGGTGTATAGTTTGTGCACAAACTAAAAAGAATGAGAAAAAGCTGTAAGGACACAAGGTTCATTTGTAGAGAGTGTGATGTGGGACTCTGTATTCCGTGTTTCAGAATTTATCATGAAGAAAAAAATTTAGTTATAAAAAAGATTGTCTCAGTCCAATGTGTTATCTAATATTTTTGTTTTTTATTTGCTCTGTTATTTAGAGTGTTTGTTTTTGTTAATACATTGCACTTTTACAATAAAAAATAGTTTTAACATTTAACTACAAGGAAACGCAACTTCGGAGTAGTGTCGCACATAGTCGAAAGACGCCTGTGCGACAAGGTCTAAATCCCCGTCCGTACGGAAAGGGTCAACTAAATTAGTGAAATTGTGCCGTTTCCAAATTTAGAAACTTTTGATATGTTAAGGGTTTGGGAGAATATAGACAAAATTGCAGAGCGGCTGAAAGAATGTATACGGAAAGATATCCTCAACGTGCCCGTCAATCCTTCAATGTTTTTCGGAGATTGGTAGCACGTATTTGTACCAAAGGGCAGGTGCAACCAACACACACTCGTGGAAATAGGATTATACGACATGCACGTAAAGACATAGAGTCTGATGTTCTCACTGCAGTAATCGTTGATCCGCATATTTCAACAAGAGGACTTAATTCTGGAATTAGCCAATACTCTATATGCAGAATTTTGAAAGATTGCAATTTTCATCCATACCACATTCGTAGGCACCAAGAATTAAATGAGAATAATTTTCAAGCTCGAGTCATTTTTTGTAATTGGTTAATAAATAAAGGTCCACACTTTCCTGGGATAGTTTTATGGACTGACAAAGCTAATTTTAAAAGCATTGGAGAAGTCAATATTCACAATGCACATTACTGGTCGCAAACAAATCCTCAGTGTCTACAAACTATTGACAATCATCTTTGGAGTGTTAATACGTGGTGTGGTATACTTAAAGGAAATATCATAGGGCCTTATGTTTTCGAAGAAACTCTGAATGGGATACGATACGCCGAGTTTTTAGCCAACGACTTGGTCAACTTACTGGAGAATGTCCCTATTTTAACGCGAGCAATAATGTGATTTCAGCAAGACGGCTGCCCAGCTCATTTTTCATTGGTGGCCAAGAACACACTAAATCAACTATTTCCCAACAGATTGATTGGTAGAGGAAGCGTAGTGGCGTGGCCGCCAAGATCACCAGATTGTACGCCCCTAAATCTTTTTCTTTGGGGTCGGATCAAGGATATTGTTTATAAAGAAAAACCAACAAGATATGATATGAATGCTTGCCATTCATTAAGCATTGAAGAAGTACTTGAGCCATTGATAGTGTAACTAGAAGAGCTCGCCAGGTGTTTAGCAGTAAATGGAAGACATTTTGAACACTTGTAACATTGTCTAACTCGGTAAAATCCTACTTTTTAATTTTATTGGTTAACAATGAATTTCAAATTCAATAATTTTAGCCGAATATTACTTAATTTTTATATAAAACTTGCTTCTTTTTTAACGATCTTTTCAAGAATACCTTTTTCGACATATGCTGCCATTTAAAATTTTGCAGACATTCTCAGGATGATGACTTTTCCGAGAAATAATATCACCATTCAATTCTTTATTATGGGGTTTATAATAATTTTTTTTTAAACTAACTCTCGAAGACTGACATGGGTGGTCTCATTCACACTGTATAACAAATTACAATTATTGTTAGATATGGGTATATAAAATGGAGAAAGCTTCTAACAGTCTGAGATTGGTAACGATCGAGGTATATAAAGATAAACCACGGATGTAGGTTTTTATATTCTGAATCAATCCGTCTAATTTGTGGAATTAATGAAAGAAACCTAATGCAAACCTTGTAACTCTATTTTATATGTGAAATACCTCCATTCACAAACATTTCTAGCTTTTCCTTATTTTATAAGCAAAATCCAGAAAAATTTATGAAGTAGAAACATTTCCCTAAAAAAGAAACATGCACAAAAACATAAACATGGTAATAATATCGAAAAATATTAACAAGTACATACTACCTGTTGCTTTGCACCTAATCTTCAGGTCACTAACTTTGTCGCTTTATTTTATTTATTAGCAAAAGTACAAGTAATTATTAAAAAATGCTTCTAAATTTATTAGGTTTACTTAACATGTTAATGACATGTAGTAAAACATTACTACATTCAACATTAATTATGAACCAATCAGTTTATTGTTACTGTATATGTTTGTTAATGGACTAACCTCAGATGCCGATTTTAACATATCCGGTTTTTGCCATGAGCTTTGTTTAGTAAGCGTATTATAATAGTATGTTCGTCCATCAGGTGCTTTGTGCTCTGACCATTCCTGTCCAGCTGCAGATGGAGGTGGAAATGCATTAAACCCGGGTGGCGGTACACTAAATGGTGGTATTATCGACGGAAATGCAGCCATTGGAGGCATATGTACGGGAGGTATCATCGGAGCAGTCGGTGGTGGTCCATAACCAGGTGGTGGTATATTAGCCAATGTCGGATCCTTATTACAAAACAAAAGCGATTAATATATACAGCAAAAGGTAACAATTAGCAAATTAAGCGGTATTCCTTATGGATTAGTACACACAACCTCACAAAATTAAAAGCAATGTTTAGCATACCATTTTTCAATCAATCTATGCAAAAATAATCTGGTAAGGCACTACAAACGTTAAATTAATATTATAACATTAATTATCACACTTAAACCAACATTTTCGGTCATTATTCATACGGTAATTAACAAACATCATTCATAACATAACCTTAAAATGATTTAACAGTGTTGCAAGGCCAGTTGATACGTTCAACTCTCCTCTCAACGTTGCCATTTATAACGACACAAATTTTAAAACCTTTTTTATAAAAATTTATTTACATTTCAAAAGGAATTAAGCCCTTAAAATTTACCAATTTTAAACCTATAACTCAAATAAAAATAATCTCTTTCATTAAATTACTAGAGAGATCAATTTGTTGAATGTGAGGAAGAGCCAATGGCCAAAGGTCATTCAAAAGCGTTTTGAACTTTAATTAGAAGCATTAAATAAAGAGTTTTGTAGATAAAAGTTGAGGATTCCTTACATTTTAACAGTTTTATTAATATTTGCAAATTTAACCTAACTTTCATTCTTCATAAGCATGATAAACATTTGCAAAACTCACTTCGTTAACCATGTTAAGAATCAAATTAACACGATAAAAGTAAGTTATTGTTTTTTGTTTACGAAAATCTGTAATGTAATAGATACAGGTTGCTGCAAGCTTATCCACCATCCCAAAAAATGTACTTGAAGATCAAATTACAGCACACCAACAAAAGGCGAATGGCGCAGTTTATGATAAGAAACCCTATAAAATAACCTTAGAAGCAGGTAATATGCCTATAAATAGTGAAATTAATCTAATCGTGATTAATGATAGGTAAGAAATACTTCTGGTGTTTATGTGGTAAATCGAAAAATCAGCCGTTTTGCGATGGCACACACAATAACGTATACTTAAAAATAAAATTAAGGTAAGCATGTAACATATTACATACTCATTGTAACTGTACTTTTTAGGCCAGTGAAGTTTATGGTAGACGAGACTAAAGACTATTGGCTTTGCCAATGTAAACATACAAATTTACGGCCATTTTGCGATGGCACACATAAAACAAAAGTAGTACAAGAATCATCATCAACAGTACGGCAATAAATATTTTTTTCACGTAGTAATAACTATATTTCAATTATAATTACAAATTAAAAATCTAATTTACTATTTATTATTCCTAAGTTTCACTTTTACTCTTTGACTGTGATTCTACATTGGTTATTTCATGATCAAGTCTTTCCTTGGCACGTACAATCTTTGATTGTATATAAAACGAGCCACCTCTTTCCCGTTCGTTCACTTTAAATAAAAAGTCATATTGTTTGGATACTTCTGCATTATTTATATCTTTAACGTTTAATATTTGTTTAGCTTCCTCTAAAGTTAAACCATGTTTTAAGTTATCTAAACGTTCAGCTCTACTTCTAGTGTTGCCTAATCTTCGTGCTGCTTCTTGGGATGCTTGCATTTCTTGTTTAACAGCTCTTGCAAATGCCCGTGCTACCACTTGAGTGCCAGTTATTATTATTTGTGCTATGAATCGAGCCATTTTTACAATAATTTTACATTATTTAAAAAAATTCTTGCTTTCATAACCTTTAAATTTATATAAGTACAATTTTTAGGTTGGTAATGCTAAATAATTAAATTTTTGAATTTTAATCAAAGATCTAATAAATTATTAGATATTTCATTTTAGCCTAATCTTTTACAATTGTTCGTCAGAACTCGATATTTACGAATGTATTGAATAGATTATGTAGCTACAAATTTATATATTAATAGCAAAGCTTAATAGATATTACCGTGTATTCGTTTCAAAGAATATTAATTTTTTAATTTTGCATAAAAAAAAAAGGAAAATAAGTTATATTTCAACGTTTCGCCAAGATCCTGGCTTTTTCAATATATTATAGAATAAACATTAACTCTTTCAGTCATGATATCCATCCTAATAGACATTATAAAATGAAGATGGGTCGGTGATAAAATGGATAGATGCTTGCCTTTCACCCGACCAGCACAGGATCAAACTCGGCCGAGGCCCGAGGTACCCGTTTTTCTAAAACTCGGATATGAAGTAAAACTGTAGGTCCCGTGGCAATACGATGATTGACCCGTTACAAATCTCTAACTAACGGTGGAGTTCCTCTAGTATAACACGTGTCTATTAATGATTGAAGCTGACGTCATGTCAAATCTAGGAAATTTCTTTGCTTAGTATTTGCTACACTGAGAATTATATTGTAATATCAATCGGTTTCTACCTTTTTTGCCATAGTCGCACGTGACTGTTCTCCATTAGCTTTTATTATAATTTTTCCGTTCATTCTTCATTCCCGTATTAATTTTTCGTTATATTCACAATCAGTTATTTTCATAACTCCAGATTACTTTTTGTTTGGAAACATTAAAGACAATATTTATAGAAATAGATCGCATAATTTAGATGAATTAATGGAGGTAGTTGAACACGAGATTCAGGCTATTATACGGAAGAACTTCAGCACGTTTTTGATGAATCGGAGAATTAATTTATGTCTACAGCATCAGGGTCAACATTTTTTGTAATTATAGTAATTTAATGAAGAATGTTTGTTTGTATTTTTGTCAGAACAATAATTTTAAAATTTATTTTGTTAAATAATAATTGTAATTAGCAAATATTCGCAATAAACATTTGCAAAAGTAGGGGTATTCTGTTTAATTTTAACAATGTTTATAATTGCATCAAAGATGATTACCCCATAGGACGCTAATGTCAATCATTGCGACCGAAATGAAGTGTAGTGGTACTAACCTTGTAAAGGGACGCCGTCAGATATCCCGATTTTTTATTATTTTTAATTAGTTCCCGAAGTTTATTAGCAAGACGCCGTCCTTTATAAAAATTTTCCTATCATGATTAATTATTTGCTAAGTAAAATACCAGTACTGATTCACAGAATTTAGTAAGATAACGTGACGCGCTAAATGCACAGGTGCAAAGCATCATAAAAATTCGTAGAAGTTCTAGTAAAAGTTAAACAGATTTCATAACGTTGCATAAAATTGCACAATAATTAATCATGCATCCTCACCACCAAAGTCTCGTAACCACCTTCGCGAATTCTTTATAAAAACGAGGCACGCGCTGCTGGAGAGATAGTCGTAATAGAGAGATAGTCGTAATAGTCGAGATAGTCGTAATAGTCGATATATAGTCGTAATAGAGATATAGTCGTAATAGATATATAGATAGTCGTAAAAAAATAATATTCGCGTTCGCGCCGACTGCTACCTGTTGTAAACCGTCCGCCTGTAACCGTCGTCCGAGTAGAGATCGCGACTCCGCGACCTGATAGCATCACCGAAGTCAAAAGGTTAGAGTTGCAGAGATCTAACGTTGAAAGTACGTAAGTTGAGATACCTGGTGACCGGGATATGCAGGGTTGTAAGCCCGACGTACTCTTCTGTTACCAGACGCACTCTTCTGTTACGACACATACACACCTACACTGTGGAGTTTGAAGGGTAGTAGCCCGACATTCCATTTGACCGACCGAGATCCTATTGTTTAGTTTAACGGGTGGTTTGCCCAGATTTCTAACAAAGGAGATCCACCTATACACACCTACACTGTGGAGTTTGAAGGGTAGTAGCCCGACATTCCATTTGACCGACCGAGATCCTATTGTTTAGTTTAACGGGTGGTTTGCCCAGATTTCTAACAAAGGAGATCCACCTATACAAATTTACACAAACACCACAACACAATACACCTCGACAAACGTACCAGCGACCGCCAGAGACCTGTAATTAAAACCTCGCCGGAAGATTAAGCTGAACACCTCGTAAACACCGTTAATCCAGTAATATAGAAACGTAACCGTAAACACGAGACGTGTCCGTCAGTATTAAATAACCACCGTAAAGTAAAACAAACCACCACCGCCTCCACCATAAAAACGTAAGTTAGACGCGAAAGAATTTACTTTAACATAGAAAACGAAGGTTTTATATTTTAAAAACGGCCAACATAACAAAAAGCTTTTAATTTTTATTTTGTTTAAATAAAAACCGGTATACTAAAATTAATCTCCTAAAAGTAAACAAATAATACGCCGCCACCGTACACCAGCTACTTAAATAAACGAAAAGCTTTCATTTATTTAAAAAGGGCAAAAATTGAATGTAAACGTGAATGAGTTTATTTTCATAAGAAAAGCAGGTATAAAACTTTACACTTGTAACCGACCGCTTTAAAAATTAAAATATTGATTATTTCTTTAAAGGCAGAGCGTTGAACTCAGTGTCTTATCGCGCACGTGTTTATACCGCGTTATCTTGCTACCTGCTTCTGTATTTTATACAGGGACGTATTTAGGTAAAATTATTTATTTATTTCGACATTTAACCAGTATAAATTAAAACAGTTAAAGGACGTAAACTAAAAGTCAAAACCCCAAACCTTCTATTAATGTTAAATTACAGAAACTCCAGAGGACCACCTAACCATTAGTACCTGGACGAAGGATGTCTACTTAAAGATAACAAAGAGGGAGTTAACCGTTATATTGGACACTCGAGAGCCGGGATCACAGTTCAGTATATTTACCTGTATCTATATCTTAGTTGAAAATTAAATAACCATACAATATAGAAGTGTAATAAATAGGAAATAAAGTTATATGTATATGAACCTTTGTAATCTATTTGTTCAACGTGTTGAGAGCCTGAATAACGAACCCCGATCCCAATTTTGCAAGTACAAAATTCCGACTGAGCTAGAAAAGGGAAAAGTAAGAATTATTAATTAGTAGTCATAATTAAAGTAAATGTAACGAAGAAGTGAGATAGTACATTTGACACCCGAACATTAGTAGCTTTTACAACCTAACCAAAATTTGCTACATGACGTCAGCTTCAATCATTAATAAATACCCGTTCGTACTTTTCACGAGTCAGAGCACTTGAGTCACTAATATTAACACCGTCAGAGGACGCTGATGTTGTCAAAACAACAGTTTGACAACTGTCAAATTTCAGCTTCAGGGGTTATGTTTATTTTATCACAATAATAAAATTTAACTTTTATATTTCTTTTTGAATGTGTTATTGATGTTAGTTATGATGCAACTGCTCTGACTCGTGAAAATTGGTAGAGGTCAAAATTCTAGTGACCGGTAGCGCTAATAACCATTAGTACTTGATGCGCAAAGAGATGCCTGCTTTGAGAATGAAATTGTCAAAGGATGCCCGACATTTGCGTTAGTGTCTAGATCTCGGCCCACAAATACAAAAAAAATACGATTACAGTGCCACCAAAGGGCGAGTAGTGAAGTCATCAGCCATTTGAGTAAGTGATATTTTGTGTGTTCAGTGTCAAAAATCAAACGACAATTATCTTTTAGAAATAATTGGAAATTGAATACTTTGTTATGGAAATAGGTAAGTATAGACACGAGAACAAGTGTTTGTTCAACTATATTAGAAAAATGACACATAATAGATCGCGTCCATCGAGATGGACAAACGTACTTCGAGAAGAATAAACTTATTTAGAATATTCTCTTTCGGATAGCAATAAAATGAATAATATGCCTTCTCCAAGTAAGAGAAGAGGACGTACACGACTTCTGACTGATGAGGAAATATAGGAATGTCTGATGAAAGACGACGACTCGGAGATCTTATCCTCATCTAACAATGAGGATGACTATATATATATATATATATATATATATATATATATATATATATATATATATATATATATATATATATATATATATATATATATATTTTTCGATAATCAAATACAAGAAAACGAAGTGACAGAAGGTGATTCTGAGAATGAATAGATTTAGAACGAATAATCGAGAGGGAAGCTGGAAGTCACGTAAAGACTAAAAGAGCGATTATGTATGTTTTATGAACATTACGGCGGAATGCAGTTTACTGTCCAGAAGAACATTCTTCATTTCCCTTCGACCACAAAAGAATAAATGAAGAAGTTCATTAGAATTAATATGACAGGGAATTTGAAATTTCCCAGAGCAAGATTCTACTGAGACGCAATATTGAGCATCACATTAGTGAAGGAGAATATGAAGTTCAATAGACTTTCAAAATTGAGGGAAACCATTCATCTGTGTGGATTTTTTAAATATTAGCACATTTAATTTAAATGCTAGCTTTCCACGTATACTCTTTTAAAATGCTGTTATCGTAGTTTCGTTAAAAGGAAAATGAATTAGTTTCGAGAATTTAATTGTTTTGTTGCAGTAAAGAATTTAAGAAACTTAATATTAAGTGCTTTTTAGCTTGAACTTATTTTGTTATCGTGCTGATGTCATAAACCTCGCAGCGCCTTATGTGGTTCTGAGTAATTTATAGTCTATCAGTTCATTTATGGATAAAGTTGTTAACGGGAAAATCATTGAAGATTCATTTGAGACGATGGGGTTGTTCGTTATCTCACTTCTAGTTATTGGATTTTGTTCGACACGCGTATGGCTTGCTTTTCCCGTGAGAAGCGTCCGGTTTGCAGTTTGTATGAGACACTTTCATAAGTAATGATAAAAGATGGCGTAATCTGTGACGGGAGCAAATGGTTTTTTATTTTTGATTCTTTTAGTTAGCGTGTAGGAGTCAAATGACAAAGCTGCTGGAGAACGTTTTGGTTAGTTGTGATGTAGACACTGCGCGCCTATACCTATTAATGCACCCGGTTGCATCTTGAAGATGTGAAAATGTGTTTGTGTTCGTCGATTTATATTGACGTTACCGTGTCCATCGAGTTGGGGGAGTGTTTATGTTAGTGCTTCCCGATCGGTTAGATTCGTTTACACTTGTAGCGGTTTTAAATAATTATAGATACTGCGTAGTGTTCTCGGAAAACCTCGCGCGTAACTGTCCTCAATCATTACGCTGTACTCACAGCTGTTCGAAAATAGACAATAAATTGTTGGATATAAAAGTTCACAGCCGTGGCCTTATGAATAAATTCATATTTTGTGTTATGATAATTAGGTGCACATTATGATCCGTTAAAAATAATTTTTTTTGTTCCTCATTGTAAAACAGTTAACTTTACCGAGCCAGGAGCCAAATTACTGTTTTGTTATGCTCTAATGGATTTCTTAAATGCATTGTGGTTTATCTGTTTATTTGTTTAATATGTATTTTTCTTATTTTAATTGTATTATTATTAAAACTCCACTTATTCTATTATAGAAATAATTATTGATTGCATTCTACATTATTCCTACCAATCTTAACCGTAAGCAAACTCCAACTCATACCTTCCCCTTTAAAATGCTTATAGATATAAATTACTTTGAATTATTCTAATATACAAGTTCCTGTTTAATTTTAAAGCTATCTACTTACATTTTAAATTTATAATGTTGCTTATCCACTACAATGCAGTAATTAGATACCAATTATGCTCTGTTTTACGCAAAACAGGTCATAATTAACATTTCATTACAATAACTTGTTCCCTATAAGGGTGCAAAACTTTAACGGGGCAAAGGGTACATAATTGGTGTCTAATTATCGAGCAAGAAAAGATTAGTTTATTCATAAGACTATAAAGTTAGGCTTGCTGATGAAATTTTAGCAATAATTTATTTCTTATATGGGCGCAAATTTTCATTTCAGAGGCACAAAAAGGCGCACAACTGAAGTTTAATTACTAAATACGAAAAACATTATTTATGCAGAAGTTCACGGCTGTGAAGTTAGTCCTATCGATGTCATTTCTGTAATGACTTATGGAGGCGCAAAATTTTACTTTACCGGTGCAAAACAGCCCATAATTGGCGCCTAATTTCTAAAAAAATAATAATTTATGTAATAGTTTACGGAAGTGAAGTTAGTCGACGGATGTAATTTTTACAATAACTTGTTTCTCATAGAGGCGCAAAGTTTATCTTTAACAGCGCAAAACGGTGCGCGAGAAAAGATTATTAATTTAGCCTAGTCGATATAATTTTTCCAACAACTTGTTTTCTATAGGAACGCAACATTTTATCTTATCGGCGCACAATTGGCGCCTAAATATTATATAAAAAAAATTATTTTTAATCAGAACAAATTATGTCCTATTAGGGCATAAAATTTAATATAAAGGCGCAAATGGCGCGTGATCATCGCCTAATTATACATATGCTTAAATAACATTATTCAAAAATAACCGGGCTATCTTCACATTTTTCTATCGGGTAAATGCATTTTTAGCGGGAGATATTTTTGTCATGGGAATTCAATCGAGAATAAAGGGAGTGAAAAAGTTGCGAGAGCTTGCTCGACTCTTCATTGGTCTATTCTAGAAAATTAAGAACTCCTGATTGGTTTTAATAGACGGAGTGTATTAATCACAATAAATACCATAATTAAATTTTCTGAACAATTACTTATTCGCCTCACTTTTCAGTGAATGCTGATAACCCGATTCTCTTTCTATTACTTCAATAAATTTGATTGTCCTCAACCACCTTCTTCGCTATTTCATAATCATAGTTTCATTTTAAACTTTGCCACATGAGTTAGAAGGGCCCTCATTATGCAATCAGTATAAAGCCAAAGTTAAACATTTTCATACACTCTTACTATTATTCCTCATAATCAAAGTGTTTCACAGTATATAACATTGAGAATCCAATTTTAAAGTTTTATCACATATTTAAAATTAACACTTCTAAAGCTTCACATTTAATTCATTTTTTTTTACTCAATATGAGTAGGTAAGATTGTAGACCACAATTTCAAGGTCTTACCGGCTCAAGGTTACAAAAGAAGTAGGCCATGTTTATACACAACTTTCCCAAGGTCGCACATTTCTAAGAGTACCACAGCTCCAAGGTGAACCAACATGCGTAGGTCGCTAACACTCAACACATTCTCAAGGCTATTTGCGCACTCTACCTACTCAGATAGCCATCTCACTTTTTCAAGGCTTGCTCATGTAATTTTTTACACTTCTCTGATACCACACTTAGAACCAAATTAAAAAAGGTAATGATATGTTAATATATTTATTTGTTGTATGTACAAATGTAATCAGTGTATTATTCAGATGTATGATTTTCTCTAGAAACAAAACATTTTGATTTAGTACAAGTGCAAAAAGTCCTTTCCACTTCTGTATCATTACACCTGCGAGGACGTGGTGCAAGTAATTGAGCGTACGTGCAGTGTGGTGCCCATCGGAGATGCTCCTCCAGAGGAGTGTCAGATGACCGCCATTGGTTTATTTCCTCCTCACATGAAGCATTCAACCGTATCTTGAAATGAACCTGCTGTTGCAAGTGATGGAGGTGAGTGAATCCAGACCATGCTCGATACGTAAGTAAACGTTTATCGAAACAATTGTAATACCAAAGAGCAATAAAATGTAGTTATTACTCTTTGGTAATACTGAGGATAATAAAATATTGGGGTCACGTCACACATCTTCCCACCGTAGAACACAGTACGATACTAACAGGAAATAATTTATTATATACAGTATAAAAAATCGTCCAAATAATACACTTCACCGCAGATAATGCATGAATCATCTTTATATAACTCGTGCAGCATAGTTAGGGGCGCTCTACACGATGAGAACCAGTATTCTTGGTGTGATGTGGTAAATTGCGAACCATCTATACATATGTGTATGGTGGTCAATAACTCGTGAATTCACTTGGTTGCAATGGTTTGTAGCAGTCAAGCAGACATAGCATGAATGCATATGGCCAGCAAGATGATAACGAGTTTGAAGGGGAAATGTGTGTGAATCATATCCCAAATTACCCTTGAAGGCATGATGGTGGAAGTAGCGAATTCGTTTATCTAGGTTGGCAAACCATTCAGTATTCCACAGCCATCTTCATATGTATTCTTTAGCGCTTCTAATGTCGTAGAAGGTAGTAGTTTCAAATTGCACCCAGTTTGGAATTATTTCACATGCTCACCGCACACTCACATTAAAAAGTGATAATGGTTGGTAACACTACCTATCATCCCAATTGTTTTGTACTGGACTAGCAGACACACCGACACTGTTAGAAATAACACGATACTGTACTTCTAAAGAAAGAACTGACCTTGAAAAAACATATGAATAGTTAACCTTGAAGAATGACATGATTGATATCGGTATTGTGTAACCTTGGAAAAGTGGTAAACGTGAGAGTGGGAGGACATTGTAAGTGTGGGAACATTGAGGTTGTGACAACCTTGAGGGCGTGTGAACCTTGAAAATGATAACATTGGAATAGTGGTAAACGTGAGAAGGGGAGGACATTGTAATTGTGGGAACCTTGAAAAGTGGGGACCGGAAAGGTCAAGGAGACATCCTTGAAGTGATTGGTGAGATCCCGCTAGAAACGCCGTGAATGAAGGCCTTGAAACGGTAGGATTGCTGTAGTAACGTGCAGTGTGACGGTCAACGTGAAGCAGGTAACCTTGACGATAGAAATAGTGGGGAAAGTATGATATAAATGCAGAGGGAGTACATGTGAAACCAGTATTGTATGTAATCGAGAACATATTACGTCAAGCGGTAGAAAAGGCGAAGATTGTGAGTGTTATGAATTCAAGTGGATGTCGTGTTATTTTAATTAACAATGTGCAGTAATTTTAAATAAAAGTAAATCGAAGTATATTAGTGTCGGTCTATCACCCCAATTCAATTTTGAACCAGGCGTAAAACTTGGTGGATTTAGGAGTAATGGAGTGGTGTTTGATAAGCAGGAATGGCGGCAATCAAGGGATAATTACAAATTCTTTCTACACCTGAAGGGACATGGCTACCTACAAAGATGGGTTCGAAAATGATATCGTATGAAACTATTAATAAGAAGAAAATTATACGCATCTCTGATTGTGAAGAATCAGAAATCTATTAGGGAGACTTCTTAACATAGTCAGTTAACGATTGGCTTTAGTACCTACCATGGAATTTCCTGCATTTTATAATAAAATAATACATGCAGCAGCGGAAATGCCTGATGTTGACATACACAGGTTAATAGTTCCATTACCAGATATATTTGATCTCAATTTAGCATGTGTTATGGAAATTGTAGAACTTGCCAAGGAGAAAATTGATATTGACGTAGAAATTGCGAAAGCCGTTAAGTAATAAGTGGGGATAACGAACATATCGAGAATAGGGATAATAATAAATGTTTAGTCAATATGTGGATGTGTTATTGTGCAGAGTCGTGGCCTAAGGCTATAGATTGTGTTAGTGCAGTGCAAAGACTAATATGTCAATTTCAATCATTAGAATTTGATGCTGAACATGAAAAAGTGTATGGACGGGGTACGTTTAGTGACGGCTATTTAGATAATCTAGTTTATAAGTATGGTAGTGGAATACGGTTGAGTGAGAAATATTTTCAATCGCATGACGATGGTGCAGAGTGCATTTGTTGTATTAAGCGATTAATAGAAGACCTTAGAGAAATGTTTTGGAACAATTTGTACATGAAATAGAATGTCATATACTGAATTATATTTCAACAGATAACAACACAAGTGAAGGGGGTCTGCATTAATGAGCTCAAAGACGTCGTTCACGATGTAGTGGAATGGGAGCGAAAAGGAAAATGGGAACTGTTAGCTAGAGACTCTGCGCGCTTTAGGAAAAGAATAGAAGAGTGTAGTAAAAGAATTTAAGCTGTCCTGGAAAAGCAACATCGTGATTACGTATTTATGAAACGCTTTAGTAGTGTATAGTATTGTATGTATTATAATTAAAAAAATTTAAAATAAAAAAAGTTATTTATTACATAATAATATTACAATATATAAAAGGAATCGTACATAGCGTATTATATAATGTCTTTGTTAGAAATGCATGAATTGTGAGAATTATCAAACCCTAATCATTTAATGAAAGGATGTCAGGATGTTCATCACTTGGAAGTTCTGGCTCATAGAAACGTAATGTGTAGGTAATTGGACTGGAACGTTTTACTACTGTTACTCGAAAGACTTCATAACTCCAATTAGGCGTGTATCCCTTAGAGAATATGCTTCTGTATTTGCTAATACGTACATAATTTTCCACTTTAAATTTAGGCGTCTTATGGTCAAGAAGTTTATGACATTTTAAATGTTTCAAAATAGAGGTAGAATTTTTTCCGTTACATCTATAGGTTTATATCCGGTGGTTCTATGATTTCTTGAATTATAATTCGCTACAATTTGAGGTAATATTGATAACCATTTATAGGAACCTTGCATACTGAATGTTTTCCACATTATTGCTTTAAGAGTGCGATTTACACGTTCAAGTATGCTACTCTTCAAGTTTGAATAACTGCTGTAATGATTAATAATAAATTTTTTTATTACTTTTTTAAAATCAGCATTACAAAACTCCGTTCCCATGTCAGTTTGTATATGTGTAGGCGTCCTTTGCAAACCACGTAAAAGTTTATTCATTACATCTGCAACGAGTTTGCCATTCTTGAGTTTGATGGGATAAGCTCAGGCATATTTAGAGAATGCATTTATTACTACTAAAATGTACCGAAATCCTTTATTAACCTGAGCATAAGGTATCATTTCTACTAAATCAGCTTGAAACAGATCATTTAAACCTTTAAGTACCACACAACGCCGCGGAAAATTTATGTAGAACTGATGTAAATTCTAAACATAATGAGATTACAATCAATATTTAATATTAGTCAAGTTGCTTTGGTATGTGTGAATCCTTGCGATATTGCAGGCTCACATTCCATTAATATAAGTAATTGATTGTAATCTCATTATGTTTAGAATTTACATCAGTTCTATACATAAAGACAAAATTTACATCGATTGGGCCTTGAACCTTGATGTGTCAGGGTATTTTGAACACCCTGTATACATATTGGGTAATTTTGTTTGTAGTCTTATGCACTTAGTTAGATTCCGTATACACATATATTTTTTTTGTCAAGTTATGTTTTATAGTAAATTTGTTTTAACGTGTGTAACGACCTTTAGGGATGGTAGGTGTGTGGTGAGCTTTAGATTCTTTGTTTGTGAAATTATTATTCCGAAATTTAGGTTGTTTTTCCTTATTATCCCTCGTTTATGGAAGTTTGATTAACGTTTGTTTGTAAATGGTTGTCTGTAGGTTTGGTTGGGGTTTGTTTCGTTTGATTTCCGTAGAATGTGATAGAAAGTTGAGTGCGTTGATTGGATAGTGTGGAATTGTCGGCGTGTGATGTCATGTTGGCGACGTGGGGACGCTTGGGTATGGTTGTCCGGTTTATTATTGGGTATTTTGGTTTTGATTCGTGGAGATTGCATGTGGGCCTTGTTGTTCGTACTTTGGGGTGGGCATACAGGGGCTGTGCAGGATGTTTTTGCTGACGTTTACTTTTTCAACATTTGCCGAGTCCTTGCGGACGGAAACGAATTTGTTTATCGGGGTATCTTATTTTCCCCTTCCGTTTTTTTAATTGGTGGAATTAACTTAGATAAGAGTTTTTATGAGTAGTGGGATTCAAAATTCAAAGATGGAATTTGTTAATAATTTTTGGGATTCTGAAACTGATCGCGCTCTCGTGTACTAGTATTACGGTGCCGCTGGTTACGCTTTAAGGGGGTGGTTTAGAACGTTGAAATTTTGGACCTTGTGGTGTTTAACGAACGTACTTTTTTTGTGTAGTAAGGGTAGTTTAGCTACTCCTGAAGATTACCTGGAAAGGGATTTATTAAAATTGTTCATCACCAAAGGATTATACCTAGTGCCGATTTCGGTTTTACGTAAAGTTATCTAGAGGACATCGTCGTGTTGTATAGTGCTTCAGTGACCTCTTTGGTTTATATCGCTTCTGCGGATATTAACATCATCGTTCTTGCAGTGCCACCTATTTATCGTACAAAGCGTATTTAAAGATAAAGAAACTTTCGCAATGTATTAAAAATTATATTTAATTAAATCAAGTGATAAACATTTTGGATTATTAGTGGAAATAAAACCAATTAAAAGCTAAAAGTTATCAAGTAATTGTGAACGTTCACTTTATTATCACTTTAAAAAGAAGTTAGTAATTAATACAGTAACATTTTAACGAGTTTAGTCAAGAAATTGTTTGTGTATCATAGAACAATAGTCAACATTTTATTCATCATTTTGCCAGAGCAGGGAGAATTCATTTCCGTCATAGCCGCAACCGACCACCTGGTTATCTTCCACATATATTGTAACACAGAAGAGGTGTAATTCTAGACCTTTAAGGTAACATAATATTGTTTTTTTTATTGAATATTTCAAGATTTTGTGTGTTTCGATTTATTTTTTTTATGTGTTTATGAAAGTTTGAAAGCGGGGTCATAATTTATTTTTTTGTTAAATTAAGTTGTTGTTTGAATTTGTTTAGCGTAATTAGTTATAGTTTTGACGCTCCGCCTTCACACTTTTATTTATTTTAGTATTAAAGGGCAATCGACCCTATTGTAGTGTGGGTATATTATCCACGAATTTTGTATTTAGGTTAAACGATTTAGACTGGCGTAAAAGCAGTATTCTGATCAGACATCCTGTCGCCTTTTAAGCATTTATTTTTTTGTTTATACGCATTATCGTATGTCTACATTTTTTTTATATTTATCATTTTTATTATTTTATTATAGTTTGTTAGGTTTTATAAATGTGTTTTGATTCTATGGAAACCCTTTTGTGTTACATAAGAGTTTTTTTTTGCAAATTGCAAATTACCGGCGTTTTAGTTTTTAACGTAACGAAGTTAGTTTTTTTGTTTTATTGAGTAATAGCGTTATTAATATTTAGTATTTTATTTGATTTTTAGTTGAATATTAATTCAGTTTAGAGTTCATTCTATAGCTTATTTTCTTTTGTTGTTTTGTTTTGATTATTAT
Organism: Vesta saturnalis; assembly: GCA_036346205.1. Taxonomy (NCBI): domain Eukaryota; kingdom Metazoa; phylum Arthropoda; class Insecta; order Coleoptera; family Lampyridae; genus Vesta; species Vesta saturnalis. The sequence goes on along the minus strand of JARFJB010000023.1, from coordinate 202,173 downwards.
TTAATGCCTAATTTATTACATTGAGGTGTATTAACGTAACGTTATTGAGTGTTTATCACGCTTTTATTTGACAAGCGTGTAGTGTTTTTTTAAGCCCGATTTCAGGTGGTTTGCTGAGTTGCTGTCCAGCACACCTGGGATTGATTACGGATAGGTAAGCGTATGTTTTTTGTATGTTTAGACACGCTATGTACTCGTAATTTTGGCACGACAACCCTTATTTCGACTACCAAACATTCTGGCGCCCAAACCCTCGATTTTGTCTTCAACCCCTATTGTGACTTACGTACGATTTACTATTCTGGATGCGCAAAATTTTTCAACATCTGACCTACACCCATACGCTGGCTAGTCGGGGCAAAAAGGCCAATTTATCTGTAATCCCGTTCTACCACCCGTTTATACCGTTACAGATGGCGCAGTTGGTTAGCGCGGTACTCTGGCAAAGTACAGGTCGTAGGTTCAAATCCTACTCGAGGTAAACTTTTTATTTATTTATAATAAAATTATCTTTTGAGATTTTTAATGGTGTACTTTAATTATACAATCTAAACGTTTCGATAACATTACAGTTATCTTCGTCAGTATAATGTTTGTTAAAAATTGTTAAAGATGTAGTAAACGATTTTGTCAAATTTGAAAAATTAAAACATAAACATAAGCCTGCTATTAGTGTAACAGTTTTTTTTTAAATAGTTAGTTTTTTTTTAAATAATTAGTTTTTTTTAAATAATTAAAAAAAAAAAACTGTTATACTAATAGCAGGCTTATGTTTATGTTTTAATTTTTCAAATTTGACAAAATTGTTTACTACATCTTTAACAATTTTAATCAACATTATACTGACGAAGATAACTGTAAGTGTTATCGAAACGTTTAGATTGTATAATTTAAAGTACACCATTAAAAAATCCCAAAAAAGATAAGTATCTTATTATGAGTGTTAATGGTGAAAGTTTACATTTTCATATTTTTATTTATTTATTTAATAAAATTAATAATAATTTTTAATTACATATTTACCTTTGAACTTATTCGTTCATAACAAAAACTTATAATAATTCTTACCTTTGTCCGAGTTACGGTATTCTCGGAAATGCCGCATGCGAGAGCAGTTCGCTGCACCATAATATTACATAAATATAAATTTAAATAGTGAAATTTATTAGCGTATCTGGATAATGGAAGTTAAAGGTAAACTTGGCCCCCCGTTATCGCGTTCCATCTCGAAATAATGCAGTATATTCATTAACATTACTTGAGTATGGCTTTTCAAAGATTTACATTTTAATAACATCATTATTTGCTGCAAAATAAATAAATGCATTCAATCAATTGGAAATACATTTCGCATTATAAACTTACCTCGCAGTAGTGAATATTAATAATAATAGTTTTGAAAAAAACTGTTGTTTACAAATGCAATGGAAACTAATACATTACAAAGCGAAAGATAAATTATTATAAATACAAAACACGATGCGGTTATACGAAACGAAATACGAAGAATAATTTGAGGTTAAATAGCCAAGAAGGCATCTGATAGCGTCATGCGCTTTGACTTTAGAATCGACATACGTTTTTAAGTCCTGCATTTAAAATATATAGCAGACGTATAAATTATAAACAGTCTTTCTTTAAGTGGGAACTTCGCACTAAGATAAAGGGAAACAGATGCATTTCACAATAATAATTATATCCCCATTCTCGAGTCCGCCATGAGACACCTCTCCCCGGCGCTACTATAAATCATTATCATAGCGAATTACTATTGAAAACATGAATGAATCACAATCACCACTTTCTAGTGGCACTACTACCGCTGTCCAGACGAATCACCCCAAAACCATCACGCAAATTCTTAAAACAAAAAGTAAAAGAGCCTATCTGGTTCCAAAAATTTAGAGAAGATTCTAAAAGGTGCCATCAGGAAGAAATGGTTGCACAAAAACACTTTGTATCAGTTTTACAACATTTTTTAGAAAAATAAGCGTTTTGTAAACATTTTTAGAAATTAAAATATTTCTTATGAAACAAATAAAATTACAGAAATGTATATATTTGATTAATAGTACATTTATATTAAACTACCAAATTAATTAATCCATTCTCTACAGTTGCATAGCCAATTCATCTTTTTTTCTTCGACCATTTCTGCATCCATTTCTATTATCCTGCTGCTGCTCACGTTCCTCATCCTGATATAGTTCAACATCTACATCATTCATATCTATACACAGCAACTTATAATGACTTTCGGTATAATTTTTGTGTTATACATATTCACATATCGTAAAATTCTAAATCTACCCTTTAGCAATCCAAATGCTTGTTCTATGGCTACTCTAGTAGCCGAATGTTTATAGAAGTGTCTCTGAACTGGTGATAATTGACCATTATGCTTGCATGGAGTAATTAAATTTTTCGTATTGGGATAGACAGAATCACCCAACAAATAATGCTGCTCAAGAACAATATCATGATTATATGACATTAATTTTTTGCCTAAAGGTGATAATCTTAATACTCTGGCATCATGGATACTTCCTGGGCAGCATGAAACAATTAAATTTTAGAAACAAAATTTTACGTGTGATCACAATCTACCTGCATAAACATCTTGCAGTGCATACAGCTTTGTAATATAATGCAGTGATATTTGTTCCTGATCACATATGAGTTTGGCATGTCAGGTGGTGCAACAATGGGAATGTGTGTACCATCAATTGCTTATAATACACCTATCCCGTCTTGTCACTTTGAAAACTGTTCTACTATCTCTTGTCTCTCCTGATTAGTTAATGGCTAAATACTAAATACACTGGCAATTGATACTATGGCGCTTACAGTTTTTTGCAAATACTGCCATGCCATAGAGACTGTTATATCAAATCTATCTGCTACTGTTCTATCATAAAGCAAACCCTTTAGTTAATAAAATAATTTTACAGCTTATATACACACATACCCGTAACATTCTTGATTTACTAGCATACACAGCGCCACTAACAACTATTTTTTGGCATCATTAGCAGGTCGTCCTGTCATATATGTTTCAGATTTTAGTTTAATTTAATAATATTTCAAATGTTGTTTTGGCTAATCGGAAATGGCCACGGAAATCTAAACATGTTTAATATTTACAATAATACATATAACTTATAATTAAAGAATTTAATATTACGTTGCAAATTGTATCTTTTCACAACTTCAATATAATTTTCAATACATGTTCTTTTTCTTCTTTAACTCTCATTATTTTTTGAAATTGACTACAGTGTTCTTCTTCCTCGTCTGAGTCAACAGATAAAAAGAATACAGCAGACCAGTGAAGTGTCCACAAAGGGATATGACCCGCAGCTGTTGCGCATGGGACTAGGTCGGTCATCTTGGTTAGTGCACTCTGTCAAGTTTGTTTTCGTGTCGTTTGTTGATATATTTTTTGGATTATTTTTCTATTTTTTGGCATTTTAAAAGCTTTACAGTGCTCCTAATATTCTATACTGATGGCTTCATGCGTTAGCTATATATTTATACTGTGGTCTGTACAAGCAATGGACGTGTGGATAGAAAGGAATCCACTGGAATAACTTTTCATAGGTTAGTATAAACATTGTACAGAGTCGTCTTCAAAAAAATTATTGATACTTCCATAATATGCATCACTATATTTAGTTTTGTAAATTAAGTACAATTTGTTTTTTATTTTTTTAAATGTACAGTCCGTATAAATTTAATTTTGAACAATCTGCCATAAACTCTAGGAGTATAGTATGTAGTGATTATGGAATAAAATATATAACTGATAAATGTTAATGTTACATGAGATAATTAAAGTATATATTGTTGCAGATTTCCCAAGGAAGCTATCCGGAGAATTAAATGGATTCAGTTTGTGAACAGATTAAATTGGAATCCTTCCAAATATAGCAATCTATTTTAAATAATCATAGAAATTTATTAATTAAGGCAATAGCATGTAAATATATAGATGTAAGGATGTATTATATATATATATATATATATATATATATATATATATATATATATATATATATATATATATATATATAATATATATATATATATATATATATATATATATCATATATATATATATATATATATATATATATATATATATATATATATATTGTGATGTCTTAATATGAATGAGATTATAACTGGCGACTTATAAATTTATGAGGGAAAAAATATTATTTTAAGTTTGAGGTAAATTTGAATTTTGTAGGTAATTAATATGATTGAAATAATATTTAAACTTTTTTTTATATTGTATGTATGTGCACCGGACTAGCTCAGATCTCAAATGGGGATAGAGTTCAGGGAATTTAGTTTGAAGTTAAAATTTGAATCTGGAAATGTGTATAAGAAATACCCTTTATATAATTATATTGAAAGTATAAAAATAATTCTGAATGTAATTTGCTATCAACGCATGCATTGTAATGAACTTAAGTGAAATTAAAAACTGTCAAAGATGTCAAATAATTAATTTAGAAAATTTAATGTTTAGAACCAAAATGAAAATTTAGAAAAAGAAAATAAATTAATACCTTTACAGGTGTTTACACAAGTAAATATTTAAAATTCTTAAGCACAAACATATATGTAACAAATATTAAATTGCAGGAAATTTATCAATGAATGTTTATAATGAGTAGGGTTATTAAGATTTGTGACTCACATATACTGTCCTCACTGTAGATTGATGTCTTCGGATACTCCAACTGGATGTAGGCAATGTCCACTCGATTACAGTTGTTACCATCACCCATATACTGCGAACTTGATTCTTGGTTGTCGAAGACACCAACTTCCAAACTTAAAGATGTTTTCTCCAAAATCGGCAAACTCCAACCACTTATTTTATTTAGGTAACTCTTTATTTAAATAATTTTAAAGCTTAATGAGTGATATCGTTTTAAAATATGTTTAAATAACCAAAATTTTTGTTGATAACACTTTTATTTTTAGCTACCGATTCAATTTTTGTTTAAAAGAAATTGTCCGAAGAAATAAAACAACTTTGACCAAATAAAAATGGGTTTTAATTTGGTATAAACGAAATTAATTTAAGTTGGATAACACAAAAGCAAATCTTTACAAAATCGTGACACAAATTAACACGAACAAAAATATTTTTCAAAAACGACAGGTATCGGAGACCGAACTATTTATTTCAAACCGTCGATATAAAAACAAGTGCTCTCGAACGTATTCTTCGTAACGTAAAACTTCTTGACGAATTTAAATTAGGTTATGAACTTACTTTTTAACACAAATTTCACAACACTGTTTTAACCTTTTACACTTTTGAACAAATTCTAGAGAGAGAGTGATTTCCTGAGCGCTTGTTTTTATATGTTTCTGGTTGTTACCAAAAATTCATTTTTTTTACAGCCATATTGCATAAGTAACTAGGGCTATGATTGGTGGATCTAAATTACAAATTGGACTCAAATGGAAATTTGGCCGTAACTTTCTTATACATGATCGGAATTGAAAATTAATAACAAAAATGAAAACTACGTAAAATTTTGAACAAAAAGACACCTAACAAGCTATAATTCCTAACATTAATATACGAAGTAACCTAATCTAACTTAAATAAGCTTATAACTATTTACACTTACAAGCTATACTAAAACTAATTGCAAAAATGGAATTCTGAGAACATTTTACACTAGAATACATATCTTTTGTGTTGGAAATATTTAATTTAAAGAAAATTTTAAGCTTTTGTAATATTATCTAAAATTCACCTCAGAATTAACATAATTTTGCGGAGAAAAGCGCTGTATCCTTATAAAAACTGTGTCATATTAAGAAAGAACATCTATTATTTGCTTTAAGAGCAAAATCTAAGTCTAATAATGCGAAAAAAGTATAGAATTATGTAAAAAACCTAAAAATTATGACCTAACCAAACTTAAATCTAAAAATGAAAATAATTTATATTTAAAAATGTTTTTAACACTTGAAATGTTATGTTTAAGGTTTGTACTTCTTGTCTTTATTATTCTCACTTTCTATTTGCAATGCATATTGTTATATAGTGTTGCATTGAAAAAGTTTCATCGTCTAACACTCTTATTAAATGTTTCACTATAAAAATGTACGGCACTATAAATGTTTGTATGCCATAATGTTCTAACTGTTGTTCTTATTGTTAAACTTGTAACATAATTTTTGTCACTAATTCGCTTCCAAAAATATGTGCGAAAAATGTCTAAACTGTCCATATTATAACCCTTTTATTAAATTTTTGTATTTCCTGCATTCAAAAACTAAACATACATTATCCCTAACATAATCCTAACTATATAGTCCATGTTTAAATACCTGTAAAGTGTTCACTTGCCAAATTACCCTTGAAAAATTGACTTTTATTGCAATAATTGCAATACTAAAATGACTTTACGAAAATGGTTATATTTAACATTCTTGACAATTTTGTTAGCAGCAAATTGCTTTTTATGATAAAACCAAACTAAGTAAATGATATTCAGACTAATTTATATCAAACAAATTTATTTTAATCACATCGTGAACCAGATTTACATAAAATAGTGTCTTGCACTTGTATAGAGCTAGAAATCACCCCTTTTTATGACCCAAATGTCATTTAAGCTGTCCGATACTTCTATTACCTCTTTCTGAACATCTCAATATATATATATATATATATATATATATATATATATATAATAATAAAACAAATAATTCTTTAAGTATAAGACATCAAAACAATAAACTCACACTGTTTAGAGGACAGTAATTAGTAATGTTAATTTTATTATATACGTGAGTCTTGTCTTAAATAAATACTTTTATTCGCAAACGTCACAAAAGCGACACCTTTATGACTCAATGTCAAAGGTAAAAGTTTTACTTTTCAGACATGGAGTAAAAGTTGTACTTTTGTACCTAGGTATTTTTATTTTTACCAAATGCGCTTATTACATGTGCGTTGTTATGGTTTCATTACTTGCAAAGCGTCTTGATTATCTTATTATTTCACCTACTAATTATGTTTGATCTTTCCTTTCGATCTTTACCAATTATTTTTACGTTTGCGGATAAAAAAGTATATGTTATTCGGAGTAAAGGTGACTTTGTGTGACTCAGCTGAATTATTTGCCTCACTTCGTTCGGCAAAATAAACATTCAGCTTCGCCACATAAGTATCACTTTTACTCCTAATAACATATACTATTGTTTTGTGAATGACATATTTTGAACAATGCCTTAAAGATTTCAATCACATAATTTAAGTTGTTTTTTTCTCTATTTTTCTTATTATTTTTAAGTTTTATTTTAATTTACTGGTTTTATTGGTTATTTACTATATTCATTATATTATAGATAGCAATGGTTTTGTTGATTCTAATTGTAAATATTACTCTGTAAATAATTACATATCTGTACTGTTTTAGGCTTTCACGGTTATCAAAATCAAGTACCTGCTTTTTAGGAGTGTTAACCGAGGTGAATGTATGTTACTCGACGTTTCGCCAGAATCAGTATCTGGCATTTTCTGTCACTTTTTGGCGAAACGTCGAGTAATATAAATTCACCACGGTTAACTCCCAAAAAACCAGGTACCTAATTACATATCTGCCAATTAACTTTATTTTCATTATTATTAATAAAGCAATAAAATAAAAACAAAATTGTATTATTGAAATATTTTTTTTTAAAATAAAGTTCAAGTATGGTGATTTTTAATTCGAATTCGGACCTGGCATATCCGCCATATTGGAGCTAGCAAAAGACACGCCTACCACTTTTCTACAAAATTATTATCCTTGTGTCGTATCCCTTTGTTGACACATCACTGCAGTAGACCAAGCAATAACTTTTGAATTCATTATCTTGTTTTAACCTTACTAACCCTACTAAACGATTAGGGTTAGTTGAAATGGATCGGGTCTATGACTAAGTTGTAAATGTGCCATTTTCCGAATGCGCAAGAACTAACCCGGTCGATTTTTTTTTTTTGTCGTTTATTTGCTTATAGATATACTTTTTCTTATGTTCTACTTCTTTTCCTCGGACAGCTTAGGGTCTTCTCCTCTTCAGCCCTGGTCTGCTTCCTTCATGTTCTTCATAATTGTTGAATTGGTTGGTTCCAATATTGTGCTGTTTTGTGTTTAAAAAAGAAAAAAAAAAATACTTTATTAGGATTTTTATAAGTGTTGGTTTAGTGGTGTGTGTGTGTAGTGTTGTGGTTTGCGCGTTGGCCTTTTCCATTGCTGTGGTCGTCATCGGTGTTGAGGGTCGGACTTCTCCATTTCCATATGCCATTGGTCGTCATCGTTGTTGGGGTCAGATTTCGCCATTTCCATATGCCATTAGTCGTCATTATCGTTGTTGGTGTCGGACCTCGCCATTTCCATGTGCCATTTCCCATTTCCGGAGCTGTGGTCGTCATCATTTACAAACAAGGGGGGGGGGGTAGCTTTATCTAAGTAGGTAGGGAGTGTCATCTAGGATCATGTCAAAGTCTTCTGGTAGGTCGTTTAGTAATTGTATTAGTAGTGCTGGTAAGTGTTTAAATTTCTTCCTGGGTTTCCTCGGGTTGTATAGTCTTTTGCTTGTGTAGTATGTAGTTTTAAGTATGTTTTTAGTTGCATTTGTATTGCCGTGCACTCTGTGGTTTGTGAATTTTGTTTGTAGTGTCTTGATTCTGTCGACGATAGGTTGTATGTCTGCTGTTTGTATAGTCAAGTCGTTGGGGAGTCTGTAGTCTAGTCCATGGATGGTTCTTAGTATATTACGTTCACAGGCAGCGATGGATTGTAGGTTATTGGGTTTGAGGGAGGCGTACAATGGCGCACGGTAGTCGATTAGGGGCCTCATGTATGTTTTGTATGTATGTTGTAAGGTTTTGGGTGGCAACCCTGTCGCGTCCTCGTAATGCTTTTAGTAAGTTTGCGCGGTTCCGTACTTTGTTCAGGTTATTTTGTAAGTCTTGGTTCCAGTTAAGGGTATTCGTGAAGGTAATCCCTAAGTATATTATTTTGTCTTGTGGATGTAGTTGTATGTCCCTTAATTGTAGGTTGATGTTGTCTGATGTTTGTCGAGGTTGTCTTGTTAAGTTGGGGTGTCGGAATAGTATCGTTTGGGTTTTGTTGGGGTTAATGGTAATTCTCCATTTGTTCGCCCAGTTGGAGAATTCTTGTAATTGTTGGGACAATAGTCTGTTCGCTGTTTCACTTTTCCGGTTGGTCGCCCACATCGCAGTGTCGTCTGCGAATTGGGTCATTGTAATGTTTAGGTTTGCTGGTTGTGGAATGTCGTGTGCATAAATTAAGTATAGGAGTGGTGCTAAGGCCGAACCTTGCGGTACGCCCGCTGTTGGCGTGAACGGCTGGGATGTAGTAGTGCCTATCCTGACCTTCACAGTCCTGTCAGGCAGGTATGAAAGAAGGAGCCGGACGAAGTGTATTGGAATGTTGAGCGTTTGGATTTTGTGGATTAGTCCGGCGTGCCAGACTTTATCGAAGGCCTGTTTGATATCAAGGAAGACTGCCAGGCAACAGGATTGTTGGTTGAGTGATCTGGAGACTTCAGTGTGGAGTTTGACTAATGGATCATGGCATGAACGGTTAGGTCTAAAGCCGAATTGGCTATCCGGGATGAGGTTGTTAGCTTCGAGGTAGTCTCTTAGCCTTCTGGATAGAATGGTTTCTAGGCCTTTGCCCATGCAGTTCAGTAGGGAGATGGGTCTGTAAGAAGAGGGTTGTGTAAGGTCCGAACGTGGTTTGGTCGTCATAATTGTGTTTGAAATTTTCCATTCAGTTGGAAAGTACGAGAGGGATAAGCATTTATTGTAAATTTGCGAGAGTAGTGTGATGGCGTTCGGCGGTAGTTTACGCAGTATTAGTCGATTGAGGCCGTCTTGTCCGGGAGCTGTGTTTTTGCCTTTTTTGAATATGTCTGTTATTGTGTCTGGGGATATCGGCGTTAAGAAGGGATCGTCTTGTGTTAGTACAAGTGGGGCTTCATTTCTCTGTCTCAGTCTCTCAAGGTTTTGTTCTAGTTGGGTTTTAAGTTCGTTATCAAATAATGGGTCGTCAGGGGTTGTAAATGTGTCTTGGAGATGGAGACTGAAAAGGGCTGCCTTCTCCTGGTCTGTGGTGATCATGTTGCCTTGGAGGTCGAGTAAGTGTGATCGTGGTCTCGTTTTTTGTTTTGTAAGGACCTTAAACTTGTGCCAAAAGTTTGGGCCATTTCTGTAATCTAGGTCCGATGTTATACGTATCCAGTTTTCCTGAGTGTAGCGGTTTGTTTCTAGTCGTATTTTTGCATTGAGTCTGTTATACTCTGTTTTGAGAACGGGATCTCTGTGCCTTATGTGTTGTCTGTATATGCGTCTTTTTTGTTTGATCATTGTTAGGATATATGGGGGGAGAGGTTTTCTGTTAATATCTATGGTTTTGGTCGGGATCGCTGTGTTTGTTGTGTCGGTTATTAAGTGCGTTAGTTCACGTACGGTGTCGTCAATGTTCTGAGCTGTGTCTAGAACGGCTGCTGGTAAGTTGTTGGCTATGTGTTGGGCAAATAAGTCCCAGTTTGCATTTTTAAAGTCATGTCTTGTAATCATCGTTGGTGTATGTGGAGGTGCTGGTCCTAATGTGGTATTAATGAGTAGTGGGAGGTGATCAGATGTTATAGTGGTTCCCAAGTGGCATTGGTTGCTGAAATGTTGTATGAGTGGTTCGGAGCATATGATGTGGTCTATAATGGAGGTTCCCTGGAATCCGAAAAAAGTGGGCAATGTGTTCTCCGCTCGCCAGAGGGGCAGGCGGAGCAAGTTGTTGGTTAGTATGACTCCGTTGTGGTTGGTAGCCGTGTCACCGAATTGTGTGTGTCTTGCGTTCAGGTCCCTAAGAGTATCAGCATTAGAAGGTCGGCGATGAACTCTAAAAGTTTTTCGGATAGGGTGTTTATCCCCGGTGGATTATAATAGGAGATGGCTATATTTGGTGTGGCTGGGAGGTGTATCGTGGCCGCTACACACTACAGGTGTTGTAGTTGCCGCGGTAGAGTATAGATGGTTGCTGGATATCTGGTGTGTATTAGGAGTGCTGTACCTCGGGTTCCCCCGATTTGGTTATTGTTGAGGAAAGTGTTGTATTGTGTAATATTAAGTGTGCCTCGTGTGTGAAGTTTAGTTTCTGTAATGGCGAGAATTTGTATTTTGTCGTTTGTCAGCAGGTTTTTGAGCAAGGGACGTTTCCGTCGAATGCCCCTTGCGTTAACAGTTCCTATTGTTAAAGCCATTGTACGTATGGGATAGGATCAGGATAGGTTGTTGAGATGGATGTGCTTAGGAATGGACAATAGGAGTCGAGAACGCGACCCGAGTACCCAGCCAGGTGGAATACACGTGCCGGTCCAGGTACGCCATCGCTGCCCGGTCCATCATTTTCAAGACAAGCTCGCGCTTGTCAGGAAAGACGGACACGAGAGTGAAGGCGAACGCTCTCAGGAATTGGTCTATCCTTAGGAAGTGTTCGACCGTGGGGTCGTCTGCTTCGGTAGTGGAGTTGGTTGCGGAGGCGGTTTCCAAAGCGGAGATGCTAGCCGCTTGTGAGGGAGAAGAAGGATTTTCTCGACGCTTCTCACAGTCAAAACTGTAAGTTGCGTGGGAGCCGCCGCAGTTGTTACACCTTGGCGTAGACAATGAGGGGCAGGATTGGCTTTTGTGGTTTCCACCACAGGAAGGACATTTAAAGGTTCTTGGAGTTGGACAGTCTACCGCTTGGTGTCCCAACTGCGTGCAGATGGAGCAGTATTTTGGTATTAGTTTTGGGATTTAGGATGGCTCACATACGTAGTGCCTGGAGAACATCCAGACCCCACGTGCAAGCAGGCAATCGAGGGTGGATTTGGAATCGGTAATGATTCGGATTAGGGATGTGGGACGGTCGGTGATTTTGGAGATGATGCGGATTGCGCGGGTAACATGTGGAAGGTCAATGGAGTCTGTGATTTCGGTCATGGAGATATCCTGGTCAACTCCGCGGATGACACAGGAAAAAGAATTTGGTCTAGGCTTATCAGAGGTAAGGGAAGGTCTAGGGTCGGTGAGTTGCTGAAAGGAGATGGAGGGGGTACCAAAAAGGTGTTGTATTTTTGTTTGGGTTTCGCGGACTGGTATAGGAGCATTGGTGATAAGGAGCGCGGTGTGGTTGTGGTTGAGTTTAAGCTCAGTCCACGGTAGGTTCAGAGTTAAAAGGGTTTGGTAGAGCTGTTTTTGGGATTTGATATTGGTAGGGATGTTGCGGATGCAGTATTTTGATTTGGTTAAGTCGGTTGAGGAAGAGGAAGTTGAGGAGGTGCTTGTGGAGGAAGTAGCGGAGGTAGAGGAAGTATTGGATGAGGTTGGAGATGAGGTAGTGGTCATCGTCTGCGTCATTGTCGGTGTCATGGGTGTAGCAGTTATTGTTGCGTAAGTGCGTGGTGGTGTGGGAAGTAAGTTAGGTTGTGGTCGTGTAGTTGGTGTTGTCTGCGTCGTAGTATGTGTCGTAGCAGTTACGTTAGCGTAGGTCCTTGGTGGTATAGTCGGTGGTAATGTCGGAAAGGTCGGTAATACGTACGGTGTGGTCTTAGTTCCTGTATTGTCAATTCGTCGGGGCAGGTGAAGGAGGAGAGGTTTGCCATGTTTCACCATGGCAATTGTTAGTTGGTATTTGACTTTTGGGATAGAAGATTTTTGTTTATCAAAGTGTTTTTCGGAAGATTAAACTCTCACCAGGGTGCAGCCTCACACCCCGCCGGGTAAAGGCTTGGAAGTTGAGAGTTCTATTTGATTGGAGGGCAGTTGTTAATTAGTTCAATAATTGTACAACAATTTCTAATTTTTATTATAATTACAATTAATTAACCTAGTATTACCTTAATTGCCCTTTCTACCAGTCCTTTAGTTGAATTTACCTAGCTATGCACGTATTGTTCGATTCTATTGTGCGATGCCGGATGGAACAAGATGGCCGGCGATGTCTTCTTCTTCTGCTTCTTCCCGCGCTGTCGGTCCTCGGCTTCTTATATAACCGCCCCTAAATATCTGCTGTTTGCTATAGCAGTGACAACTGCTTATTCAGAAGACGGCGAAGTTTCGTGACCTGCAGACGACGGTAAAAACGATATGCGGTAGGAGCGTACGAATGTATCGACAGACGTTTAAATCGCGTTCGAAAGATCCAAAAAAAAAAAAAGACCCGGTCGAATAAATGAACAGTTTTTAAGCATCGGGTTACTAACCTAGTCGCTCGGAGTTAATTTCCGAAAACGCCTAATAATAGTATATTATAATACGAGTGTATAAGCAAGCACAACAAGTTTGAAGAAAACGAGCGACACGAGTTTTCTTTAATGTTGTAAGTGCTTTAAAGACGCTTATACACGAGTTTTATACACTATTTTTTAGTACGCATGAAAGAATCCTTTCTTAGAATGAGTACCATTTCGATTTTATTCTTTAATTTTTTTGTCAGGTAGTCACATGAAAAATGTGTTTCGTTAGCATGAAGATTTTTGTAAATGTTGTTTACAGATGGATTTAAAGTGATCAATAATTCGAATTGTGCCATTCATTTTCAATTTGGTAATTAATATTGTGTAACAAATTGCAAAGTTTGAATAAAATTTTGAAGTTTATTAATGTCAGAATAATATTACTGTTTCCTAGTAACCAACCTATAAAGCAAAAGTACGCCGTGCTATAATTAGTATAATTGTCGATTTACGCACGCTCCAGCATTTTTAATGGCCATTTATACTTTACGCTATTTTTATTATTTATTTTTTTTTATTGGTGCACCTTGAAATCATAAATACTAGTATTATTACTTCAAAAAATGGAAATAAGAACTAATAATGTAAAATGTGTAAATAAAAATTAATATATCTAACAATACTAACTGTACTTTCTATTTTTATTTATAAAATTAAAAATGTTAAATAATGTTTAAATAAAGGTTTTGAATTTATTAGTAATATTTTGTTTGACGTTACAAGGTACTCCTGTCAGATCAATAATCAACAAATTGTCATTTAGACTTCACGTTTCTCGAGTTGTTGATGTTGCCATGTAACTTTAAAAAACGCACGTTTTTGAAAGTTCGATTTAAACACGCTAAGGCGTGCTTTAAATAGGTAAAATGGGGCACCAATAAAAAAAAATATGTTGCTTAAATTGAGGATATTTGTAAAATCTTGAAATATCATAAAATTGTGTTTTGACCTTTCCTTTGTCTGGTTCCATGAAAAATAATTGTTGCTGTAGATGACTACGTCCGATGGGAAGAACCAAAAGATCGATGTCCCCGCCTACTATGACAGTAGTTTTAACTCTATTGCAGTTTCAATAATTAACACATCGAAACGTAATTTTTTTACACTCAACTTGGACTAGACCTATTGGGGACACCATGCAAAAAAAGCGCCTGGTATTCTACTTCAATGGTGGTGCGGAAACGGATACAGCGCTCGACGTTCAAATTCGTCACTATGTACATCGCAAACGGTTCGTCGTACGTGAAAAATAAATATGACCATTTTTGTAGATAATTTCATGAACTTTCTTTCTTATAACCACTTCAATTGACCCCCCAGCCATAGAAAACGAAATTTTTGTAAAAAACTGATTTTTGTGACCTTTGACCTTGAATAATAATTTAAGCCTGGCCGCTACGTTCTCGATTTTTAATGTTGCTTAACCCTTAACCACCGTCGTGCGGTCACAGTGACCGCTTCCGATTTTCATTGTTTAGTATTTTCCCCTCCTCTTACCATAGCAGCACAGTACCTTCAATCCACATTCTTCTCAGTGTGCTTCTAGACGTAGAAGGCGGTAAGTCCGTTTACAATCGAGCTACGTAAATTTGAATATGGTTACCGGTCACAGTGACTGCACGACGGCGTTATCGTAGCTTTTTTAACATTTAGTTTTTATGATGGATAATCAACCTGGACCATCAAAAAGGGTAAAATATTGCAATGTTTTGGATAAAAATTTTGAGGAAACATGTTTACAATGGCATGAAGAAAATGATAGTGAATGTAGTGATACGGAAAATCTTGACGAAGACATTTGTGAATTTAGTGAGCATGAAAGTGATTCAGAGGTTGAAGGAGAATATGATGAAGCCGAAGGTGGGGGTGAAGTAGAGGGAAAACACTCAAGTGATAAATCTGAAGATGAAATTGAGTAGAAAACAGGAAAAATTATTATCATATTATTATCAAATGGTGTTCTGAACCATTTCAATCTCGCACCAGAATTTTACAGCACAATATTATAATTCAGTTGCCAGGTTTGCGTCCAAGTGCTAGGTTTGGAGATAAAGCAGAACCTCTTGAAACGTGGAGTATGTTGTTTAATGAAGAAATGTTACTTACAATAGGTACTACGATGGACAAACTTAAAAATTGAAAAAGAAAGAAGTAAATTTTCACGAACTTCAAGACCAGAACTAAAAGATTTAGACTTAACTGAACTAAAAGCGTTCATCGGTCTACTATTTTATACAGCAGCATTTGTTTCGAATCATGAAAAAATCGAAAGAATGTTTGCAACTGATGGATCTGGTAGGGACATTTTTCGTTCGGTTATGTCTAAAAACAGATTCTCCTTTTTGTTAATTTGCTTGCAATTCGACGACCCTCATAGTAGAGAGGAGAGAAAACAAAGTGATCCTGTGTGTCCCATCTCAGAAATTTTTAATCAGTTCATTACAAATTCTCAGGCTGCTTATTCTTTGGGTGCCAATACTTGTATTGACGAAATGCTTGTATTCTTTAGAGGTAAATGCAAGTTTAAAATGTACATGCCAGCAAAGCCATGCAAATACGGTCTGAAAATAATGTGCTTGACCGACGCCAGAAATGGTTATTTTTATAATGGCTACATCTACAGTGGCAGAACAGTTAAAAAAATTCAGTAAGCCTACACAAGCGGTTCTAAGACTAGCACTGTGAAGTTATATTAATGTAGTAATTAATAATGTGTTTATTTAATAATAAATTATATAAACTTGTTAAGATTAACTTAATGACATGACCATATATGTTATTGGATAGTTGCCAAGTCACTGACTTGCTGTACCTTGACATCTCCCCTTTTAACAACTTAAAACTAACTTATAAATTTAACCTATCTGGCGGCTTAACCCTTCTACCACTCCTGGTTCTTACTACATTTGAGTTATTTTTTAATCTATTGCTATTTTCTTGTTCAACATCATTGTTTACAATTTGATCACTAAATTTAACTAATGGTTCCAACATTGTATAATTTCTTTCACCATCATCACTATCGCTATTTAATTTTAAGATTGACGGTTTAATAAATTTTCTGTTCCTAACATATACATTACCATTCTCTAATCTAACCTTATACCTACGCACATCAATCCTTTGCAAAATGTTACCTCTGGTCCAAGTTGACTGAGGTTGTAATTGTATAATTACATTTGTACCAGGGAGCAATGGTTTTAATTCCCTAGTGTTATGATTGTAATAATTACTTTGTTTATCTGATTTTCTTCGATTCTTTGATTTATTTTATATGTATTTACCAATTTAGGTCCTAATTTATTTATTGTAATAGGTAGCAGGGTGTTTCTCGTGTTTCTAGACATTAAAATTTGTGCTGGTGAGTAATTTCCTAATACTGGAGTATTTCTTAACTGTAATAATGCTAAGTAAATATCTCGTTTATCTTCCGTACATTTTTTAAGTAAATTCTTAACAGTTTGAATGTGACGCTCTACCATTCCATTGGACTGACTATATCTAGGGGATGACACTATATGATTAAAACTCAAATTATTGGAAAATATTTTAAAAGAATCTGATGAAAATTGTGGACCACCATCTGTAACTACTATTTGGGGACTCCATGTCTAGCAAAAATAGTTTTTAATTTGAATATTACAAAATCACTAATTGTACTACTCAAATTTTTTAACTCTATAAATTTAGAATAGTAATCCACAACTAATAAGTATTTATTTCCATTTATCTCGAATAAGTCACATCCTACCTTGTACCAGGGAATTGGTTTTATATCATGTGACTTTAACGGCTCTGATTTTTGACTTTTTGTGTATTTTTGACACAAACCACACGTGTCTACTATTTGTCTAATTTCATTGTTCATACTTGTCCAAAAGACAGATTCTGCAGCCATTTTAATACATTTATTTGCACCAAAATGACTGTAATGTATTTTATTTAACATTTCTTTTCTTAACGAATATGGTATTGGTATGACTATACTTTGACCCTTAAAAATTATTCCATTGTTAACTGTTAATTCGTTTTGATAAGTACTATATTTCTTGAGTCGACTATCTAAAATCCTACTGTTGTTTGGCCATCCCAACCTAATGACTTTAATTAATTCTACTAATTCTTTATCCTTTCCCGTTTCATTTTTTATTATATTTAAGTAATTATCTGAAACATCTATTTGTGATTGAATTAAGCATACCTGAGCTTTAAGCTCTTCGTCCCAACTTTCAAGCCCTTCAGACTCATTTAAAAACGCTCTTGATAATGCATCTGCAATTACTAGCTCCGAACCCTTCTTATATTTTAATTGAAATGAATACTTTTGTAATTGTATTAATATTCTTTGTAACCTAGGAGGACATTTATTTAGTGGTTTTTTCATAACTCCTAATAATGGTTTGTGATCTGTTTCTACTATAACTTCTTTGCCATAAACAAAATCATGAAATTTAGTTAATCCAAACCATACGGCCAACAATTCTTTTTCAATTTGAGCATAATTGGTTTGAGTTTGTGTTAATGCTTTCGAAGCATACAAACAAGGCAAATTGTTTTGCATTAAGGCTGCTCCCAAACCTGATTGACTAGCATCCACTGAAACTATTGTTTTCTTATTCAAGTCATAAAATTGTAATATTGGACTTTGCGTTAGTTTAATTTTAATATTAGTAAATGCTTTCTCAGCAGTATCATCCCAAATAAAAATATTATCTTTTTTTAACAAGTTTCTGAGCGGTTCATTAGTTGATGCAAATTGAGGAATGTATTTACCTAAATAATTTAGAATTCCCAATAATCTCTGAACATCCTTCTTATTGGTAGGCGTGGGAAACTCTTTAATTGCCTTCAACTGATTATCATCTATTGTTATCCCTGACTCGCTAATTACGTGACCCATGAATTTAATTTTACTCTGATTGAATTTACACTTATCTTTATTGAATTTGACACAATGTTCTCTAGCTGCATTTAATACTTTTAAAAGAGCTTCATCATGTTCTGCCTGATTTTTACCATACACAATAATATCATCAATATACACATTAACATTTTCAAAATTGAATATTGTTTTAAATTTTTCACTAAATACCTCAGGAGCACAATTTAACCCATATGGAAGACGAAGAAATTTATACCTTCCATAAGGTGTACCAAACGTACATAAATTTGTACTTTCCTCATCTAACCTAACTTGATAAAAGCCTTAAGAGGCATCTAAAACTGAAAATATTTTGCTACCATTTAATTGGCTAGTGATTTCCTCAAATGAAGGGAACGCTGCGTGTTCTCTTTTTATAACCTTGTTAAGGTGCATAGGATCTAAACAGATCCTCAGTGAACCATTACTTTTCTTGACCAAAACTAAAGGATTTACCCAATTACTAGGACCTTCTACTTTCTGAATTATATTTAAATTGACTAACTCATCTAAGGTATTTTTTAGTGCATCCTTTAATGCAAGTGGTACTTTCCTTATTGGTGAAATTATAGGTGTGGCATTGTCAGTTAATTTAATGTGATATGTTTCTTTAAAACAACCAATTCCCTTAAACAAATCGTTGTAATTATTTATATCAATTTCTTGCGTCAAGAGATTAACTCTTTTAATTAAATTTAGGTTTGAACAAACCGGTAGTCCTAATAAAGACTCTGAATTTGACTTTACAATGTAATATTCTATGTTATATAGATTATCCTGATAATTACATGGTATATTACATATTCCTTCTATTTTAAGTAAATCTCCTGTGTAAGATTTTAAAATAGCCCTAGTCTTTTTGATAACTCTTTCAGAATAACCTGTTTTATTAAAATCATTTCTAGTGAGAATATTAACCATTGCTCCCGAGTCCAATTTAAACAATATTTTACAGTTATTTAATTCTAATTCTGCATACCAACTATTAAAGTGCTTATTTACTAAACCAATGACATTTTCATATTCATGTTTATAAATTGATCCCACATGTAAATTAATATTTTCTATTCCATCACTCACAGCATTTATATGTGTCTTTTTTCTACACTTATTTCCAAAATGATTTGAAACATTCCTTACCAAATGCATAACACATATTTATGCCGTGAGTTCTACCACAGTTTCTACAATTAATTATTTTTTTACCCTTTGGAGTCTTTGAACGATGTCTTGCTGGAGTGTTACTTCTTTGTGATTCTTCGTTTTTTTCTGTTGGTCTGCTTCTTGTATTCCATTTAACTTCATTGATTAAAGATGTCACTTCTTTGTTCTCCATGTTTCTTGCTTGCATATTGGACAGCTCATGTACTTGACAAATCTTAACAGCATCGTCTAACTTAATATCGTCATTTTCTAGTAGTTTCTGTCTTAATTCACCATTGTTTATTCCACAAATCAACATGCACTTAATCATTTCACTCTCTAAGTCACCAAATTTACAAATAGATCCTTTCATTTTTAATTCAGTAACAAATTGTTCTAGCGTTGAGCAATTTTGTCGAACACTTAAGAACTTATACCGATTAAATGTAATATTAGTTTTAGGGAGAAAATAGTTATTGAATTTATTTATAACTACCTCCAAATTCTCTTGTTCTTTTTCCACAAATTGAAAAGTGCCGAAAATGTTATGTAATTCTTCTCCTCCAAAATGTAACATCTGAGCAACCTGAATTTTTCCTTCTTTTTTATAATTTTCTGTTGCAATTAAATATACTTCGAATCTTTTAAGCCAGATTCTCCATTTGTCCTCAATGTTTCCACCCGTAAAATCCAAATTTGGAAGTACATGTGTCATTTTTTTTTTTTTATATATGTCCAAATTTGTCAGTTGTATTTAATCCAATGTATTTAATTTTCTCACCCTTACTATATCTCTCAGTTTATAGGGATCCTGTCCGCAGCCCCATGTGAAGTTATATTAATGTAGTAATTAATAATGTGTTTATTTAATAATAAATTATATAAACTTGTTAAGATTAACTTAATGACATGACCATATATGTTATTGGATAGTTGCCAAGTCACTGACTTGCTGTACCTTGACAAGCACAACCGATTTTTAATACGAATAGAAACGTGACAGCCGATAATTGGTTTATGTCGATTGAAATGTCGAAGCAGTTAAAAAACAATGGCCTGACGTGTGTACGCACACTCAAGAAAAACAAAAATGAATTCCATTCCAATTTCTTCTTACTCCAAGAAAAGAAGTGGGTTCATCAATTTTCGGATTTACAAAAAATATGACATTAGTTTCTCGAAAAAAAAACAAAGCAGTACTTCTGCTTTCATCAATGCATTATACAAAATCCATTGATAGGGATAATAATAAACCAGAAATTATTTCTCTATACAACAGCACTAAAGGTGGAGTAGACTCCCTCGACGAAAAGTGTGCTAAGCATTCCACGAGCCGTCGTACTCAACGCTGGCCAATGGTCATCTTTTCCCGATTGCTTGATATTAGTGGGGTGAATTCATTCCTACTTCATCAATTTCACAAAGACAGGGTCGAGTTAAAAAAAACCGATTTTATCAAATTACTAGCTGACCAATTAGTACGACCTCATTTGGAAAGAAGAATGGTTCAACAACGTATAACATGTGAACTAAGATTAAATATCAGAGGAATATTAGGAATTCCTGAAATTCCAATTCCAGCTAATGAAGAAAAATTAGAAAAGCGTAAGACATGTTATATATGTCCTCCTTAAATCAAAAGAAAAACTTTTCATCTGTGTTATGTGCGTCATAAAGCTGTATTGCTTGCAGTGTAGCACGCAACTATGTAATAATTGCAAATATAAATTGTAAATTTTAAGGCTTTGCAGTTTTTACATTTTACTATATTATTTTTAATAAGTTGTTACATCTTTCAACTTCAAGACAGCACTTTTAGTTTGTTCGATTCTTTTTTGGTATTTTCATAAATATTTTTTTATTTGACTATAGTATAAATGACTACCATACGCACATACAGTTTTCTGTTTCAATAAAAATTTATATTCAGTGATGTATATTTATTTTTACTTAACACACATCTGCAGCAGACATCTGTTTCTTATAAAAAAAGAAAAAATGAAAAACATTGTTGATAAACAAAAAAAAAGGTATCGGTCACTGTGACCACACAACGGCGACTGAGTTCCAAATATCTGACGACGACGGTGGTTAAGGGTTAACACAAAAAATAAGCGATAAAAAAAAAATATTGCTGCTACTATTTTTTTGCACCGACAGCCTTGTTTAAGCTAAAATGCCTGGACTATTCAAAATAAACAATTTGATTTTGTAAAATGTAAAATTCAATCAAACAACCTTGACTTGCAAAGTTATAAAACAAAGTTTACCAAAAATGACAGCTCGTTCAATATTACAAGTTTTCGATCAGTATCAAAAAGCAAGATTAAATTTTGTACAAACTATTGGTGATTTGGCTTTACGTCAACAGAATATCGAGTATTTATCACAAGCAGGAGCTTTAGGTAACCCTTCTAATATCATAATCTCCACTTAAGATTGACCTTTTAGACTTACTTCAGCCATTGTTAACAGATAGTTGTGTACAAATTCAGCAATGCGCCGCTATTGCAATTGGACGAATGGTTCATTGCGAGTCTCATTTAGCTCAGTATATCATAAATCGTAATTGTTTACCTGTGTTATTTCGAGATTTGGAAAAACAGAATGTAAGAGTATTTTCGAGAGATTATTTCTAGCAACCATAATTGATAGTTTTAGAAATATTTTAAAAGAGCTGCATTGTTTGTTGTACGGGCCTTGTGTAGTCATAATGAAGAGATAGCAAGTGTTGTAGTAAGTTATGGGGGATTAGAAGCATTGGTGCTCTGCCTTGAGGACTTTGAACCGATGGTTAGCTTTAATTGCTCTTTTGAAACATTGCCTAAAATGACTGTTTAAGGTGAAGCAAGGAGCAGTGTGGGCGATAGGCTACATAGCTAGGCATAGCAATACATTGGCACAAAATGTAGTGGATATAGGTGCAGTTCCTTTAATAATATTATGTTTGCAAGAACCAGAATTGACCATAAAACAAGTCTCCGTTAGCACAATAGCTGATATAGCTAAACACAGTTTAGACTTAGCACAAACTATTGTGGATGCTGGTGCTGTTCCTCACTTAGCTCGCAATCTTAGCAATCAAGATGAAAAACTGAAGCGAAGTATCTTACACGCATTAAGTAACAACTTAACAAAATATATGTAACGCTCTTAAACTTATATTTCAGGTTGTATTGCTAAACACAGTAATGATTTAGCTGAAGTTGTAATTGAAGCCGAAGTTTTTCCATCTGTTCTTATTCATATGTCTCACGCTTGTTCTATAGTGCGCAGAAATGCAGCTTCTTTAGTTAGAGATATTGTTAAACACTCACTAGAATTAACACAACTAATTGTAAATACTGGAGGTATCGGTGCACTTATGGAAGCTCTTCGACACCAATCGGAAGAATCAAAAGTTCCATGTATTACGGCTATCGGATACATTTCAGGTCATAGTGATCAGTTGGCAATGTCTGTGTTAGGATGCAAAGGTGTTGTAGAGTTAGTGAAAGTTTTGAATACAAGCACTGATGATGCTACTCTCGCTGTAACAGCATGGGCTTTAGGACAGATTGGAAAACACAGCTCTGAGCATACCAAAGCGATCGGGGTTGCAAATGCATTCCCTCGCTTGCTTGAACTCTATCTAAGTGATACATCTTCAGAGGATCTTAAATACAAATGTAAATCAGCCTTAAAGCAGTGTTTACAAAAATGCATGCTTTTAAGTGCTTTAGAGCCATTACTCTACACAGCACCAACTAATATTCTAAAATACATTTTGGGACAGTTTAGTAAAGTGAGTAAATTTTTACGTTTATTTTTACAAAAAATGCGTACTAGAAGCAGTGCATTAACATTTTTTTTTAATATACGAATAGCCGTGTTTTAACAAACATACAATTATACTTTTATAAATCTAACATCGGATTAATTTTTATATATTCGATATAAAAACAATTTATATAAAAATTGTACAAAAATGGGTTGCAACACTTATTGCTTCATACTGAACACATAAAGTCAAACGTAAGTGCATATTTAAATCTAAAAGTGAACATCACATTTGTTCCATTCGGATTTATACGTTTAAGATGAATATACATATTCGAATCAATATAAAATAGTGAATTTTATAATTAACATTAAACAGTTAAACATAAATACTTAAAAATAGTTTACAGAAGGTTATCTAGCTACCATTAGCTACATTGACATTTATCTAATAAACCATCTCCGTCTTTTTTTTCTTATAGTTATCCAAAGTTTATTAGATGTAGAATCTGCAAATAAAAATTTCGTTAGTAAAATACAAAAATCAATACCTAAAGTATTTGTAAAAGTCACCAAGAGTATTACGAACAATGAACTTCATGTTCATAATGACTTAAAACATTTTCAAAATTAAAGTTATACTGAACAAACTATGTTCTGTCTGTCATTTCGATAAGTAATTGTATGACATTGTGTGTGTCCCCAATTTTTTTTTGATTTTGACTCAATTTGCGACGTTTGAATTTAATGTTTCTCAGTTCTAGTTTTTTCTTTATTACGTGTGGTTGAATTAAACTTAGTTTTTTTTTTAAATATCAATTTTTAAGTAGTATTGTCAGGGTAAAGGTCATTGAACTATTCTGAGTGTTATTTGAGTAAGAGGATGTTTGTTTAACTCGGTTGTAGTTATCGGGTTTTGAACGCTATACGTGTGACTGAAGAGGTTCTTCTCATAAAAGCGTCCACTTTGCATTTTAGTATGGAGCATTTTTATGAGTAAGAACCGCGCCCATACCACTGAGCTACGGCATTGTACCTTTACGAGTTGATGTTCTGGTGAATCATGCTCGTCACAGGTAATTTGGCGGTAAACGAACTTTAGGGCAGATTATTGTAGGATTCTCTCGTGTATTGATTATATTTAGCATAGTTTCGTCGTGTGTTTATTTTTCTTTATTAAGGATTTTCGCGTGTTAATTTTAAGGTGTGTTATAAAATAAATGTAGATCGGCTTACGCCTAGTGAAGTCAAGTATGAGGTGGGTATCAGAGGTGCATAGAGATCGTTAGGCATAACGGCATTACGCGTTTCGCTGCGTGCCTTCCTTGGTGGCAAAAGTAACGTCCAGAGTACCCTTTTGATTTCGAAACTGACAAAATCGCAATTGAAGAAACTAACAGCGAATTAGAAAAACTTATGGAAGATGTAAAAATTAATCCTTCGGTGAAAATATTAGCAACTATTGAAACTAAGATTAAGCATTTATTGGGTAGAATTAATAACTCCGATCCGAAAGCTGATGACATAACAATTAAGGATAATTTGTTTCTTGAGGTTGAATTATTTCAGTCCAAACATGAAATTTTAGATAAACGCATTGTTTTGAAAAGTTCGCCATTACAATCTTTAGGTCATGGTTCAACCAATTACGATCAAAATTTAACTACAGATATTTCGACACCAATTAGTAATTTAAATTTAAGTACCTCGCCCGTTACCAATGCAAATAGCAATCCGGCTTGTAAATGGAATTAAATATTTTCTGGTGTCGTTAATGCTGATGGACTATCGGTCGACCCGGATAAAGTTAGTGCTATCTTGAAAATCCCTACGCTTAGGAACCCTACTAATGTGAAGCGCCTAATTGGCGCGAGTTGGTACCGCAGGTTTATTCAAAATGTTTCGACGACTATCGTACGTTTCACTAAATTAATAAAGAAGTTTGCAAAATTTGTTTGAGTTGAGTATTGTGAAAGAGCTTTCGAACTTATAAGGGATTGTTTAGTTTCCGCACCTATATTGTCATGTCCCGATTTTTTGTTACCATTTACAGTTCAGACGGATACTTGAGAGTTTGGAATTGGTGCCGTATTAACTCACGACTATTGATGGAAAAGAGTCATATGTTGTAATAGTAGACCCTTGACGAGAAATAAAAGCAAGTTTTCTACTACCGAGCAGAAATATTTAGCAGTACTTTGGTCGATGGAGAAGTTACGTCCATACCTGGAGGGAATAGAATTTACCGTTATTACCGATCACACATCTCTTCAACAGTACAATTTCGAAATTATTCACTGTAAAGTAAAGGATCATGTTGTTCCTGTCACCATCGCGCTCCGTGCCAGTTTTGACGCACTTGAAGTGGACAGTAAAACCGATTGTGACTTACCGAATAAGACTCACGAAGAAAAGGAGGAAGTGGTAGATGAGGATAAGGAAGAGGAGAAAGGCGGATAGAGGGAAAGGACAACTGCGTACCCATAGCTGGGACTGGAAGATGGTAAGTTATTGAAACATGTCAGATGTAGTTCCTAGAAGTTGAGGGATGATGAAGATGACGAATATATCGACTGTATTGTTAGCCGAAATTAAGGTCAGATGTCGTACGCTATATTAATCGTTGTAGTACATGCATTACGCATAAACCAGAACAGAAGAGACCGCTCGGACTTATGACCAAACATCCCGTTATAGATAACTCCTAGCAAATGATTGGCACGGACGTAGTCAGGCCCTTACCAAAATCAACTGGCGGTTATTCTTACGTATTGTTTTCCAAGTTTGTTTTTCTTATGTTTGGAGTACCACAGTATGTGTTGTGTGATAATAGATCACAATTTAGGAAAAGAGATTTCAGAAAATGGTTATATCATATCGGGCTAAGGTCATTTATAAGGCGAATTATTACCTCAGGCGAATCCTTCAGAACGAATCAATAGAGTTATGAAGAGTATGCTAGCATCGTATATAGAGGATAATCAGAGAAAATATTTAGCGCAGGTGGCGTGTGCCATACGCACCGCTACACATGAAGATACGTGCCTGATGTCCTATTTTGCTAATTTTGGAAGAGAAATCATATTAGATGGATCTAAACACGGCGAACGAGTTGCTACAGATGTTTTAAAAAACGTAGTTTGCCGATTGAACACCATTGATGGAGAGAAGTAAAGTTTTTTGAGAAGTATAGTTGCATTAAGCGAAGACTTAAGGTAGCCTATATTAAAGGTAAGCGGGTTCACGACTTACGCAGACGTTTATCGGACGCGTCTCGTTACTTTGCGGTCAATTTAGCGCCGAAACGTGTTGGACCTTATAATAAAGTGAAAGTATCGTATCAGACGTATGAATTATCGGATGAATCAGGTTTCCAAGGGAGTATGCAATCTGAAGGACCTGAAGCAAGTCGTAAGACCAAGTAATTGACGTTGAATTCTCTTTATAGAACGGGGTACGAATTTTTCTACAACAGATGCCACTGCTTTTCGCAAGAGGCGACTAATCGAGTAGGTGTAGAGAGTTTGGTTGAAGTTCTGCGATTTTGCGTCTTGCGTAAGCGGTTGTAAAATAACGGAAAGCGGGATACCCGTGAACCGCGGCTCGGCCTCTTCCGTATATTCTTAACGTGGGATTCCAGTACACCAATCAAATGCGTTTACCAAAATTTGTTTTAGGTTTAGTTTTGCTCTTAGACTCAAGAGTAAACTACTCTTTCCTATCAGCAGAATCAATCGCTATTTGCACATGCGACGCGGCATAATATGTACCGACAAAATATAAAGTTTTAGATTTTGCACCCCCACCGTTCTTTCGAATACTGCTCTCGACCTCTATTAGGCCCAAAAGTAAACTACTTATTATCAGCAGAATCAAGCGCGACTTGCACATGCGACGCGGCATAATATGTACCGACAAAATATAAAGTTTTAGATTTTGTACCCCCACCGTTCTGTCGAATACTACCCTCGACCCCTATTAGGCTCAAGAGTACACTACTCTTTCCTATCAGCAGAATCAATCGCTACTGGCACATGCGACGCGGCATATGTACCTAGAAAATATACAGTTTTAGATTTTGCACCCCCACCGTTCCTTCGAATACTACCCTCGACCCCTATTAGGCTCAAGAGTAAACTACTCTTTCCCATCAGCAGAATCAATCGCTAGTAAACATTTTCAGCTTAACAATTTGTACTGATGTGTCCACAGATTATGTAGTACTGTATATTTCAAAATCGTTCGCTCTATGGTGGCAGTTTTCGGAAATACTCCAACCTCAAAACAGCGAAACGAGCTCAAGATCAGCTGCTTGCTAGTATTCGAAATTGTTCAAGGACAAATTCAGCATACTTAAAACGAGGTCATATTTTTAAGACTTCTTTAACGAAGAGGTTTATTGTCAAACGAACAAAATTGTTGGCAAAAGCGGGTAGTGACTCCAGCGAAACTAAGTAGTTCTTCAAAATTAGAATATTTCCAAAGTCAATTTTATCGGAACTCAAAGCTTGATCATGGTCAAATTTTAGGAACTTAAAGCAAAGCTAAGGTCGTTAATGGATCATGTACTTAATACTGCTGACCTTAGCCACTCATTCTTTAATAGCAATCCACTAAACTATTCCAAAGTCAAAATAGTGAAACGAGTCCAAGATCAACTATATCTTGACCTCGAGTTCAAACGGGGCCAGCTACAGTTTTAAGGTTATTTCAGTAACGGAGGGTAAGGTTAAGCGATCACAAATATTGGCAAAAAGCGGGTAGTTGTAACATCTGTAATATTTCTCGTAGATAAACTGGAAGAATTCTAGCCGAACTCAGGATCAATTAGACGTCTTGAGCCTTGAATAAGTCAAATTCTAAGAATTCGATACTAGCGTAGATCAAGGTAATCAAGCTATTCAACTTCCAAGGTCAATTTGGTCATGGACTACTACAGAAAATGGAAACGTCGATCATTTAGTTCACATTCAAAACAGAGCCAAGGTCGTTTATGGATCACGTAATACTGCTTACTTCGAGATAGTTTAAGGTCAAATGCAGCATACTTAAAACGAGATCATCTACAGTTATAAATTTATTTCAGTAACGAAGGAGTTTTTGGTTAAATGATCAAAATTATTGGCAATAATCTGGCATTGTCTTAACACCTGAGCATTTTTAATGGCTAATCTCTAAGAATTCGAATTGAGGTCAGAGTTAATTAGAAGAATTTCAGCCGAAGTGAGAGGGTCAATTAAACGTCTGCAGTCTTAAACGATTTTAAAAACGAAACTTCATGAGCACGCAAATTAAGCTCAATTTTACAAATCTAGTGAGGGCAAGATCTACTTGGTCTTCAAGAATTTTCAAGGTCAATTTTCAGGAATTCGACACTTGGTCAAGGTCAACTAGAGGAAATGTAAATGTCGATCAACATGTTCAGAGTCAAATTTGAAGAACTCATAACTCTAACCTGCATTTGTTTTATGTAAAACGAGTTTGTAGTAATTTGGTTGTTTCCTCTGAACAATATACGAGGGGAGATTTTTAAGTTATCTACCTAGCTATGAAGGAAAACAGATATATCAAAACAAAAAATGTATTTTTTCTACAAAACTTCCCTCTATACCTTCAGAAAAAAATTCATTTGTTTGGTTCTCAAAGTAATCCTGTACTTCTTGTTGAAGAGCTTCATCCGACTCAAATCGTTTACCCCGCCTTGTGAACGTGGCAGTTGTCATGAAGTAGCAATTTCTTTGCACGATGCGAGTTCGGCCGTTTTCGCAAGAGAGCCGTTTTTAAGTTCTTAATTGTGTTTCCATAAGCTTCAGCGTTTATTGTACGCCCTCTTTCCATGTATTCCACTAACTAACAAAACACCCTCAGAATCCCGAAAATAGTGTCTTTGCTTTCATAGGCGGTGGGGAGCCTTTGTGAACCCACTGCATCGATTCCTGTTAGCTAGGGGGGTCCCAGTGATAGACCCACGTTTCGTCACCAGTAACAATTGTATTCAAAAAGTCACGGTCTTGCGCCAAAGCCACCAAATTGTCTCGGCAAATTTGTTCTCTGCATTTTTTTTTTGCTCTGGTGTGAGTAACTTTGGAATCCAGCGTGCAGACACTTTTGTCATCCGTAAGTCCTCGTGAAAAATTTTTAATGCAGTTGTTTCCGATATATTGAGTTCTTCGGCAACCACAGAAACCTTTGTTCGGCGGTCTTGTAGCACCAATTGCTCAACCTTGCGAACAATTTCCCCCGTTCTCGCTTCCACTAGCCGGCCAGTTCTTGGATCGTCTGAATCCCTCCCGCAACGAAACTGTTTTGACCAAAATTTTTAACTTGGTAATATGATGGCCCATCATTTCCATACACTGTAGTCATCCTCTCGAAAACGATTTTTGGGCCATTCCCTTCCTTTGTCAAAAACTTAAAGACTCCAGATTCATTTCGCTCATGTTACTGCACTAATTGCCGTGGCAAATTTGTACTACTTTACAGATTGACTTGCTATTTCGACAACGTCACTTTGAATGACTAACGCATACGCAATATTGTTTTCGGTCGCCTAGCAACCCGTTTTCATTGCTAGGTAGATAATTTAAAAATGTCCCCTCGTATCTAATATAATAACAGTTGCTATTAAATTAGAAATTATGACCACAAAACATTCAAGTGGCATTTAAGTAACCATTTTGAAAATAAATGTCAAAAAATAATTGAATCCCTTACAAATATCAAAGCAGAATTGCAGATTAATACTGTTGTGAATAACATATGATAAATTTCGAACATTGACTAAATACTGTTTAAGAATAGACATGTTGAGAAGAAAGCAAACTTGAAAGAGATCGAAAATTATAACGATAACCAAATTGGATGGAACAACATAAAGGACATGCCAGTAGACAGCACAAATCAACAAACTTTAAAGGGAAGAGAGACTAAGATCTGTATTCTTTAAATTATTCAAATTAAAAAAAAAAAGCAATACAAAGAATGAGACATATGTAAATACTAATGTACTAAAAACAACAAATGAAAATGAGACAGCTCAAGAAAATACTTACCAAAAGTCTGAAGCTTCTAAATATTACATCTAATCGCCCCAGATAATATAACACTGAGACAGGACCTAGCGGAAGGCAAAAAGACATAGCTGAAGACAATACGGCGATGAAAAGCATGGCTGAAATCGAGAATATGAAGGAAGACATACGTCAACACCCCACGGCAAAGGAAGCCATAGTTGAAGACGACACATCTGAAGAAAGCTCGATGGAGAAAGATATAATTGAGGACAATATAACGGGAAGTAATGGATAAAAATATGTACAGGGTGGCCAACTAAGAATGCGAGGTACTGGGAAACTATCCATCGAAGAGGCTTGCGCAAAAAAAAGTTATTACTAAAACGGCCAATACAAAAACCTGGAAAATATTTTCATGTTTCTGAAATAGCCGCAAGGGACGTAACTGCAATCTTGAATCTAAAAGTCATGTTTCTGTGAATTATGCTATATTAACCTAATAAAAAAATAATGGATCTTTAAAGTTGAGGATAATCTGAAAACTTTTTTTGTTTGGCACTTTTTCACGTATCTATAAAAATAAAGTGGTGGGGGGTATTCAAAGGTTCCCTTAAATCACCCCCGTATCTTCGAAACGGCTAATCCGATTTTAACAAACTTGGGCGCGTTGAAAAGAGCTTTTCTTGGGCTACAAATGTTAAAATAAGTTTTGTTAGTTTCACATGTCGTCGCTAGAGGGCTTTGTTTGATATTCCGCCAGAAACGGTTAATTTTCGCAAAAAAATTAAATGCATTGGGCTGACTTTTTTTCATGAACAAGTAGCGAAATGATGCCTAAACAAGCTAGCGAAAACCGCATGTCGATATATTGTTCCTAACCTAAAATATCGGCCAAAGAAAACTTTATACGAAAATCCCTTAAATTTTTATTTTTTTTTTAACTATATCTTTCTGGAATTGTTTCTATTATGTAAGTTGTGGCTCTAAAAAAGACCGATTTAAAGGAGGGGGGGTTTTTAATGTCCCCATAAATGCTCGAAAAGCTGATCATCACGCTCTATGCATTGCTGAAGCCTCTCATGACTAGACAAAACTGCAGCTTCAATTTCGACTCTCGGTATGTTACGTATTGCGTTACTAATTCGGTTTTTCATATCTTCTTTAGTAGTGGGTTGAGTCCGAAACACATGTCCTTTAAGCGCCCCCATAAATAAAAATCGAGGCGAATTAAGTCTGGCGATCACGGAGGCCATGGAAACAGACTTCCTCTTCCAATCCACCGTTGTTGAAATACTGCATTAATATGCTCTCGCACATTAACAGCAAAATGTGCTGGGCAACCATCCAACTGCAAAAACAATTTTTGCCTTGTTTCTAAAGGCACATCTTCCAACAACAACGGTAATTGATTGGCCAAAAAGTCAAGAAATACATTGCCATTTAGGGGTTGCTCGAAAAAACATGGCCCAATAATTCTGCCTCCCAGTATGTCACACCACACAATTAAACTCCAACGTCCTTGGCGCTGAACTTCACGCAACCAATGGGGATTTTCTGCAGACCAACAATGCATATTGTGCAGATTGACTCTCCCGTCACTACTGAAGGTGGCTTCATCGGTCCAAAGATTTTGAAATAAAAATTCTCTATTTTCGCGTGTCATGCCTAACATCCAATGGCAATAGTCTAACCTTCGATCAAAATCTTCCTCTTTAAAGGCCTGATGCAAAACGACACGATATGGGTGCATTCTTAAAGTAATTAAAAAAAGTTTAAACGAATACTTATATATTTTGATGGCCATTAGAACTTACCTATGGTCCTTCAAAATATTTTGAACCGTTGTCCGTGATATGCCCAACTCAGTGGATAATGCTCTTGTGCTAACATGAGAATTTCCTTCAATATAGCCCAGTACACGGTTAATATTTTCTTGTGTTCTTCCAATTCTTTCCCGTTGAAACGTAGGCCGAAAACTACCATTGGCTCGCCACTAATCGGGGACGCCGATTTAGATATCAAACCGCGTAAACTCTTTTAGCTACTGCGGCACTCTGAAGACATTCAAAATAAACCGCAAGTATATCAACAGCTTCATTATTCGTAAAACGCATTTTGAAAGCACAAAAATCGCTCAAAGTAACGCGAAAGTATTGACAACTATTGACAATTTGAGGATTATGTATGTTTTGTTTAGGTATCTGTTTCCATTGCCTGCTTCTATTAATTGCATTTTTCGTATATATCCATAGTGAATATGCATTTAAACAAACAAAAAATAGGTCTTTCGTATAACTTTTAGCATTGCTTACTTGCCCGTAGTAATTTCAAAAAGGGTGATTTTATTCTGGTGTATAAATTTACAAACATTTAAAATCGCAATTTCTAGGTAACCTATTCAGAACCGAAATTGAAGCTGCACTTTTGTCTACCCATACGAGGCCTCAGCAATGCACAGAGTGATGGTCAGCATTTCGATCATTTACAGGGGAATTAAAAACCTTCTTCCTTTAAATCGGTCCTTTTTAGGGCCACAACTTACATAAGAGAAACAATTCCAGAAAAATATAGTTAAAAAAAATAAAAATTTAAGGGATTTTCGTATAAAGTTTTCTTTGGCCGATATTTTAGGTTAGGAACAAGATATCGAGATGCGGTTTTCGCGAGCTTGTTTAGGCATCATTTAGCTACTTGTTCATGAAAAAGTCATACCAATGCATTTAATTTTTTTGCGAAAATTAACCGTTTCTGTCGGAATGTCGAACAAAGCCCTCTAGCGATGACATGTGAAACTAACAAAACTTCAATTATTTTAACATTTGTAGCCCAAGAAAAGCTTTTTTCAACGCGCCCAAGTTTGTTAAAATCGGATTAGCCGTTTCGAAGATACGGGGGGTGATTTAAGGAAACTTTTGAATACCCCCCACCATTTTATTTTTATAGATACGTCAAATAGTGCCAAACAAAAAAAGTTCAGATTATCCTCGACTTCAAAGATGTTATTTTTTTATTAGGTTAATATAGCAGAATTCACAAACATCACTTTTTTAGATTCAAGATTGCAGTTACGCCCTCTAGCGGCCATTTCAGAAACATGAAAATATTTTCCAGGTTTTTGTATTGGCCGTTTTAGTAGTAACTTTTTTTTCCGCAAGCCTCTACGAT
Source organism: Vesta saturnalis (assembly GCA_036346205.1). Taxonomy (NCBI): domain Eukaryota; kingdom Metazoa; phylum Arthropoda; class Insecta; order Coleoptera; family Lampyridae; genus Vesta; species Vesta saturnalis. The sequence goes on along the minus strand of JARFJB010000023.1, from coordinate 168,843 downwards.
GTATAGTTTTCCAGATATAGTACCTCGCATTCAAGAAATAGAAAACGCAAAATTTTATTTTATTTATTATACCCGGATTGGTAGTCCCTTCACCATTTAAGAACGTTTTATTTTGGACAAAGTCAACTGTATCTAAAAATCCATTAAAAAAATGAGGAAAAGGTGCCTTTAGTTACCACTTCGGATGCTTGGAAGGCATATACCTTAAATGGGAAGAAAAAATAAATAAATAAAATGAACAAAAAGTGACAAAGGGAGGAAAAGAAAAACAACTATGAAGAAAACGAGACTTCAACTACACCACCTAAATGAAAATGGCAAGCAAACTTCAAAAAAATATACCGAAGAAAACAAAAGTGAAAAAATTTCAACGGATGACTAGTAGAAGTCGCTTCAACATTCAGGAATTTATTATAAACTTTGAAAGTGAATATTATCCGGGGTTTATTAAAGATCTTGCAGACGAAAAAGAAATTCATTGTAATGACTAAGAGTGATTAAATAAATGTAAGTCGCCAGAAGTGGCAGACGAAATTTGGTACGACTTGAATGAAATTATGGAGAAAATTAACCCACCTAAAACAGTAAATAGAAAAGGATGCTTTGAAGTAGAAGAACTCAATAAATATAACACATTTTTTATTAACAATTAGTTTGTAAATGGTTCTGTAAACGTTTTTTAGTTATCTTCCATTTTGTTAGTTTGTGTTCTAAGCTTTAACACTAGTGCCGCTGGCTATTGTAAATTTTTTATATATTTTACACTGAATTAAGAAAGAAACATAAAAAAACACATTTTAGGTAAATATTTTTACATGCTGTATTACGCTCTACAGTTCAAACAAATAACGGTCTTTGTTACACTACCACATTTTCCACAAACATATTTGTTACACATTGAACAAACGTCAGCAGCTTTGTTCTTGTCATATTTTTTAATTTGGCACTGATGACGTTTTTTAGGTTTCGTTGTATCAGATGTAATCTTGTTTCGAATCGAAATACTCTTTTCTTAGTTCCTCAGCTAGAGTGAAAATGAAGTCCCTTCTTTTTGTTTTACTGCCTACGACTTCCTTATAAACTATTCAGGCGTTGATTGTTGCAAGATCTAAAACATTGTAAAACACATGAACTGGCCATCTACGTGAACCAGTTTTCGTAGAATATTTTCTAGTCATTTGGTCCAAACACATCTACCCCAAACTTTGTTTCATTGTAATACAACACTCTCAGGTTTCTTCTTTTTGCATCTATGGCCACAGTTGGATGTAGGGTACTTAGCAATATGACATTTTTATTAACTTTACCCTGATAAATTGACAAGTTCCTTTTATCATTTTTCTTTACTGTGCACAGTCGTTTCCGAGGCCACTTTTTTTTGGCCAAAACTAATAAAATATAATTATGGAGAATATAGCTAGTTTAAATGTATATAATAATTTTAATAGCAAACTAAAGTAATTCAGAGTAATTAAAGTGTAGCAACCTTACAATAACTAGCTATAACTTATTTTTAACATTTTAAATAAATAGGTACATATGTACATCTTAAAATTCATTCTCTAATTCTATTGCATCTAAAACATTTGCAGAAATTACACTATGTATAATACTTTCTTCTTCGTTCAAACAGTCATTTTCTTCATCACCATCAACCATGGCTAAACCATGTTTTCCTTCATGACGTGCATCTACACTTACAGCTTCTACAATTAAAGCTGAATCATGTTGTTTTTCAAGTGATAGCTGTGCCGCTTCCCTCCTCTTACATATTTCTAACCTTTTTGAAAACGGAAGCCGTGGTCGACCAGAAGACTCAGATGGTATTCATCTGTCTCAATTATAAAATCGTACTTGAGCCAAGATGAATTTTTATTTGTAAAATAATCCCTACCGCGACGAACTTTACACCATCTTTCATCCAAATTCCGACATAAGCGACGAAATTTGTGTTTTATTTTCTCTTCAGAAGCTGAATTCACTGTTCCTCCAATTGTGTTGATAATATGATCAAAGACTAAACTGGATTGTTCATCTCTGTCACGTACTGAAACCCATAGATCGAAAAGATCTTGGTTTTTAAAGTGATTCATATCTGTAGAAAAAAATTGCTTGTCAAAAAATTCAACATAGTTGCAGGCAAAACATATTCATGCTTAATCTGTAAGAAACCCTGAATTGAACTGTGTAAAACTCATCCCCGCCAAACATGGCCATTTTTTTTATAAATCAATTCAAATATTGAGGATATGTGAAATAATACATACATTAATAGTAATAACTAGGTATTAGTTTTCAGAAACTGTAGATAGATGAATGTGGTAAAGCTAAGATATATATGAAATTCATACTTGTAAGATCCCAATGCACTTTGTTCCCAGCAAAAACATGGAAAAACTAAAGAACAGCACACTTTCAAACTATACACTCAAATTAGGTGCCTATTACAAAGAAAGCAATTGCAAAACATTAAAATATGACATGTCTACATTACATTGTTGTGCATTCAGAGGCCAATTTTAATATTTAAAAAAAAAATAACACCAACTGATTTGTTATTTACTTAACTGCACTAAAATAAATATTTTAATCTCGTCTTAAACGAACTATAGTTTGAGAACTTTCATTTCCAATTCCAAGACAAATATACAATAATGTAAAAGTAATTTCCATTTGTAATTAACGTACAAATAAACGAAACAGAGACGTATCGGTAAGCACTATAAGTTTCATCTGTCTTCAACATAAAAATTAGACGAACGGTAGCATATGGTAACATTAGATAATTGGCACAAAATGTTGACTAGCAGGTGAGATTTATTCAAAAACAAAGGTATCTCCATTTATGTTCATAAAGATGATATTACATTATCTCGCCATTTTAAAGTTAAGTTCGTGACGTCATACCACGCTCCTCAATGATACGTAACATTACCAAAATAAAAGCTTTTTCTTAAGATAAGCGGTTTTCTTGTTCCTTCCTTATTCCCTATTAAATATAATATATAGAAAATGTAATTAGACGCCTTTACATACCTTATACAAGGGAAGCAAGACTTAAAAAAGATAACGTCTTAAATGCACGGCATAATAAATGGAAATGCATAAGCGTGTTCAATTCACGTTGCGCATAGAACTAAAATTGGATGCCTAAAATATACACAGGGACGTTCGTAATTATATAGACTGAAGAGAAAATATTGGGCTATAAGAAATTTAATTACTGAACGAAAAAAGAAATGCTTAAAAATACTAATGTAATGTAAATATACTTATCAATAATAATGCAAATTTCGAAACTTAAATTGAGGTAACGACAGACAAGAATTGGCACGTTACAATATTTAGAATTCGTATTTTACACCACATTTATCAGGCTTATTCGCCATATATTGTGTCAATCTGCATCAAGTTTTAGTACGAAACAGTTGTTCGTCTACTGTAATGTTTGCTACTAGAACATAGCAAGCTTTACAGTTACTAATAAATTTATCCCATTTTATGTCGGACGCCAAAGCAAACTGTCCCCAAGTAACAGACCACAAACTGTCAAGCTGTAACGTTCTTGCGCCGTAAGCACCACGAGCCAGCAATATTGCAAGAAAAGCGTCAAGTTCTTGAAGAGACAATGGCCAGTTTGTATCATCTCCTAGTTGTCGTTTACCTTCAATTTCATGACATTTCTGAATGTGTTTTAGCGTTGTGTTATCTATAAACAATCGAAATGCACTTAACACAGAGTTAGTAAACACATTTCTTTTTGCATGAGGAGTTGGTCCAGGAGTATTTCGCATAACATTTCTTTAAACTATACGGCCAACAAAGGTCTACTTGAATCCACAGCTTCCCGTATATCATTACTCTCCACAGGTAAATACATGTAATTTTTTCATTTTGGATAGTGTTCAATGTCATCATTAATTTCATTAGATGTACAGTGCATCCCATTTTGGTTGAGACAGCTAGATATCACGGTTGTTGTTGAAGATAGAACCTTGCGGTTTCCGCGGTCCTGTGCCTGAACAGATTTTGCCTAACTTCTTTCGTTTATAAATTACAGGGTGTTTTTGAAAATCCACACTTTTTGGATTCCCTCCATATCTAAGAAATTTCTCAGAGATAATGTCAAATTGAAAACCTGTCGCATAGAGAATTTTACGGAGAATCCAGAGGCGCACTCAATTTTTTTTCGGGGTATCGTCATGGAGATAAGACTCAAACTTATGATTTTTTCAATGCAACACCCTGTATTTTATTATCTCATTAAATTACTTATTTTTTTCCCTTCGAAATGATACATAATATATAAACATGAAGTTTTCAAAAGTGCTCCAAAATTACTAAAACATTTAATTTTAATAGAGTGCCATGGATTTCAAAGTTTTACTACAGGGATTATTATTTGTGATTTTTTTATAGTAGGTCATGGATGCTACAAACACTGTTGTTGACTTTTGGAGCATTGTTTTATCAAGTGACTGTGGAGAAATCAACACATCTGCTGTCATGATGATAAATTTTGATGCGTTTTATTGTGTTTGTGTTTGGCGATTTTGTAAATTTGTGAAATTTTATAATGGCTGAAAGATTTTTTCAGAACAACGAAAAGTATGATATCATACAATGTTTCAATCAATGCCATGAAAATGTTGACGAAGCATTAGAATTATATTTAAACAGGTAAACTAGTATTTTACAATAAGACATTATATGACATATTGTTTTTAAAACGTTAGATATCCAGAGAGGCGTCAACCTAGTCGAGCAACGATATTTCGACTAAAGAATAATCTACTAAATTATGGTGCATATTCTAAACCCCGACCCAAGACGTATAACAAGGAAAATAAAGAAGTGGATGAAACAAATGTCTTAGCCAGCGTCCGTGTCTCTCCACAGACTTCTTGTACGAAGTTAGAAAATGACACTGGCGTTTCCCGATCACGGGTACAAAGGATTTTAAAAAAACACAAATTGAAACCCTACAAAGTGAATATTGTCCAGCATTTATACCCTGGTGATGCAGCGAGGCGTGTGAATTTCCGTAATTGGTTTTTGAACCAAACTCGAAGGGACAATAATTTTGTGAGTAGTCATATGGTCAGACGAAGCCCATATACGCAGTGCCGGTTTACTTAACAGGTAAAACACAAGGCACTGGTATGATGAAAACCAACACCTAATTTGTGAGCAAAAACAACAAGGTCAATTTAGTTTTAATGTAGCCTGTTTCTTATTGGGGACATCAATAAAATACCGCATTTTTGAAGGAGCTCTCAACGCGAATAGGTACTTGGCAATTTTAGAAGAAGTAATACCAGCATTCCTGGAGAATGTTACCCTCGCCCATCTTAATGCCATTTTCTTCCAACAAGACGGTGCCCCTGCCCACAATTCGAGGTTGATTGTGCCGTTTTTAGAAGAAACTTTCCAGGACCATTGGATTGGAACAAATAGACCCATTAGGTGGCCTGCAAGGTCACCTGATTTGTCAGGACTTTTTTTTGTGGGGTTTTTTGAAAAATAAAATATACGGTAGAGGCACAATAATATTGAAGAACTTCGTGCAACAACAGAGGCAGTTTTCCAGAATTTACAAAATCGGCCTTTCATAATTTTAAATGCATTAAGACGTATTAAGAAATTGTGTCAATTGTGTGTTAGGGAAAATGGACATCAATTTGAACAATTCAATGAATAAGTTACCGAATAATTTCGAACTGAAATAGTATGAGTAAATATTTAATTAGGTGCTTATTCTACATTATGAACTTTTTATTACTATTTATTTGTTGCTATTAGTTACCTACGTTTTGTGTTTTGTTAGTGAATTAGTGTTAGTATTGTTCTTGTTCCTTTCACGGAAAAATCACAAGTAGTATTTCTTCAATTTGAACTTTTTTTGTATGAAAAATCCATAGTCTACTATTAAAAATCAATGTTCTAGTGATTTTGGAGCATTTTTGAAGAATTTATGTTTATATATTATATATCATTTTGAAGGAAAAAAATAAGGAATTTAATGAGGTGATAAAATACAGGGTGTTCCATTGAAAAAATCATAAGTTTGAGTCGTATCTCCACAACCATACCCCGAAAAAGAAAATTGAGTGCGCCACTGAATTCTACATAAAATTCTCTGTGGGATAAGTTTTCAATTTGACATTATCGCTGAGAAACTTCGTAGATATGGAGAGGGTCCAAAAAGTGTGAATTTTCAAAAACGCCCTGTAACTTATGAACGAAAGAAGTTAGAGAAAATCCGTTCAGGACATCTTGAGTTTCACAAAAAAGTGGCACATGACCGTTAAAACCGCAAGGTTCTATCTTCAACAACAACCGAGATACTTGGCTGTCTCAACCAAAATGGGATGCACTGTACAAGGATCAGAAGTGACATTATTTACTTTGACATCAGATTCTTCACTTTGTTCACTAGTTTTGTTATCAACAGGAGCAGCTTCATCACTTTCACCATCTTCGGAGTGGTCGTTTGCTTTTTCGAATTCGCATTCAGATAAGTTTTCCAACTCCGCAAGATAATCTAAAGCCTGTTGTGTAAAACCGCGAGACGAACACATTTTTTTTACTACGAAATTAACCCCGTAATAGGTGTAGAAGTATCTCACAAGAACGTTCACTTGCAACTAATTTGAAATCTCAAAGTACTTGAATATATAGATCTTTATAGAAACAAGTTATAACTTGTAATTAAAAATTATTATTAATTTATTCGTTCATAACAAAAAAATGTATAATTAATAAGTTATAACTTGCATTTTTCATCTCAGGCGCGTAGGTAAAAATAGCGAAGATTATTCATAATTTCGACTAAACAAGTTCAGACTTGCAGTAAACTCCCAAAAACTAGCACAATAATAGTTAAATACATTGTTTTATCTTAACGTTTAATTATTTTTGTTATACAACCTCGAAATTGATTATGAATATATGAACGGTCAAAATGATGGTTCCGTTCGGTATACAAATATTACAAAAAAACTCTAAAACGGCTTAATTTTCTTAATATATTTTGTTATAATCTAAAAGTACATAAAAATCCAGAATAGGTCATAATACCTCAACACCGTAAATGTTAAATGTTAAATCATAATTATTTAATATAGATTTGAATAAATTGTCTGATTTAGGCACCTCGACCTGTCGAATTTAAAGACATTGTCAATTTTATGTTCAGATCACTGTCGGAATTTGGAACCAGGACAACACGTTCATTGGCAATTTTTTTTAATACACAGATATTAATCGCTTTTTCTTGTAAAGGTATGTCCACAAAGACTCATATGTCCTAGTGATAAAGAACACTTACATTGTTTTAGTTATCTCTGAATATTAGCTACTTAAATTTTATGTGATTCTTTTCAAGTATCAGATTTAAGTGCATTTACATTATATAAGTTGCAAAAAAAACAACTACAGTGGCTATAGTTTTATCTTTTCTGTAGATGAGTAAATAATGTGTTTAAAACATAGAACTTTATACACTGCCACCAACCATACAAAACTTTTACTTGAATTTCAATAGCATTTTTTATTTAAAATATAATTGTTTTTTTTTGTCTCTGCCTACCTTGTTTTTACCTTTTATTATTTGAAAAAAATGTGTCGGTTATATAAACATTGGGAACATTTTTTAATTCTTTCACACATAATTAATGCTGTGGCAATTTGTAATGCAAATTGTATTGTTACCTTAATAACGTTAAAAGAATAGTAACGATTTCTGAGGATTTTATTAATATAAAATTCAATTATATGAAAAAATTATACTTACTATTCCGAGTCTCCATCCTGTTTAATAGCATTGTAATTAGATTTCTTAGTTTTTAACATACGTAGAAATGAACCAAGTGCGAAAATTGATCTTCTATGGCGTTGAATAATCTCGGAATATAATGTCTCACGTAACATTTTTCTATCTACATCTTTAGACGTGTGCTGATGGTTTTGTAGTGATTTACATTTGCAGTCCATTGCGGTCTTTGGCACACCCTGTATATTTAAATATCACAGAGGATTGTTGTTCTTTTAACGTGCAAGCAACATGAAATTAAAACTTTTTGTTAAATATTTCTATTTAAGGCGGTTATCAGCAAGGCAATGAAGATACGTATGTTGTGTGAGTTTTGGTTTAAGGCTTTTTTGCTTTGTTACGATTTAGAATTTGGCGCGTACTAATATCTATTCACTTTCGCTTTACATTAAACAAAACATGACCGTAAATTTTCACCTTGATTTTTACATTACTTGGGAACAAAAACCTGTTTTATCACTGTTAGTTATTGTTGTATTTATGAATAAGTTGTTTTAAAAAATTATAATGCACCTCAAAATTATCTCGGTAAAAATTTTTAATATCAATACTACTTAAAGAAACATTAATAGGAACATTCTTCTTTAAAACAGGAGTTTTTAAGAGAAACCTTTTAAAATCATCGAACTCTATGGCTTCATAAATATCTTTTAATTGTTTATTATTCACATCTGTGTTTGTGTAATTTTTTACACTCAATTTATAGATTTCACGTTTGGAGTAATGATCTGTTTTAGGTAAGTGTCTATTAGCCAAATTGGCTGGTGTCAGATTAATTTCTTTTACATTATAATTAGGTTTAATTTGATGTGGAAACTTTTTAAGTTTAATACCTTCACCATTTATTTTTAGGCTATTACTCAGCCATTCTTGCTTATTTTTTTGCATTATTTACTTGTTGATCATCTTTTAACATCATTCACATTTTTCTAACACAAAAATTCGACGTTTTGTTTACTGGGTTTAAAATAGAAGAGCATTCACACAATTCCCCCATCTCTTTTACAATCAATACGAGTATAGGCCATCTCTTTTTATCAGTTGAATCGGGGGGTGAATAAGATGACACTGTAATCAATACCCCTTTTAATTTTTTAATTGCTTTCTTAAAAGGGTCAACCACATCACATTCTATTTATTTTCATTTAAATTGGGTAAAGAGGAATACCTCCATGCCTACAAAAATTACAGTTATTATAAAATGTCATGTATATGAAATATATTAATTTTTTAACGTGGTTTACATACTTGAATAATTATATTAATGAATTATTAAATTACTATTTAATAATTATTAATCAAAATTAGGTTAGTTGTTTGTTTGGGTTGGTGCTGCCATCTCTTGAGCTTCTATATTATTATCAGATTTTAACAAAATTTATTGTTTTTATCATTGTACATGTATACAATGCTTTTATAAAATAAATTATTATAAAGTTTGTTAAGAAAGTCATAAGTAGAAAGTATTATTTATTATTGTCATACTCTCTCACCAATTCATACAGCTGTAATCACGTTCTTATTACCCCTCCGTTTTTAAACTTATAATGTGTCTGGTAAGGTCTGATATATTGTATGATTCATTTTCTCAAGATGAATTCTCCCCTTTAGAATCAAAACGAAAATACATCCTTAGCAGCATTTCATAAAAGGATAGACCAGGTTTTTTCCCAGCATTAATACAGAACTGCAATGTTAAAATCGCGTGTTTGCCTACAGAATTCATTTATAAGCATTAATAATAATAATAACTTTATTCTTTAGCAAAGACTACTATCCATTCTTACATATACATTACATTATTTATTATATGACATATTCTTCTCCTAAGTTATTCCTAAAATATAGTTTTAACATATTTATAAATTTTTTGACATTGTTAATACTTTTCAAGTTACTACACAATTTATTATATTTCATTACTGCTTTATACAACAATGTGTTTTGACCCCCTTTTGTATTTTTAAACTGCACAACAATGTCCTTACTATTCCTAGTATTATGGCTATGTACATTATTTCCTTGGTATAATACAACTTCAAAGTATTTAGGCATTACTTTTAACTGTATTTTATGTATAAATGTCAAGGCAGTTATTTCCAACATACATCTGACATTGACCCAATTCAGCTTTTCGAACATTAATTAGATACGAGTATATCTGTTACCGACATCTCAGAATAATCAGCATAGCTCTGTTCTGGAGTCGCTGAAGTCTATCAATATCACTATTATTTGCTAGGTACATCACTGTTGCGGCATACTGAAAATATGGCAATACAATGGTATTGTACACAGTTTTACGTGCCCAAAATGATAAACATCCACTATACCTTCCAAGGATACCAATCTTTTTCGAAATCTTCTTACAGATATAATCAACATGTCCGTTAAATTTTAACCTATAGTCAAGAAGCACTCCTAAATATGTTTGCACTAATTCTATTTTCTCCCTGTCAATAAACAATTCAAAATTCATTAGGTCGAGAGAATTTTGCCTCTTGAAAATCATAACTTTGGTTTTACCTACATTTAATTTTAACTTTTTTACTTTGATCCATTTATTGATGTTACATAGATCTACCTGTAACTTTTGTTTTACACTATTCACATTATCATCTGCTAAATAAATCACAGCATCATCTGCAAAAAGATGAAACTTACAATATTTCGATACATGTTCTAAGTCATTTATGTACAAAATGAAAAGTAAGGGACCTAATATGCTCCCTTGAGGGACACCGTGATTAATCGTAACATATTAGATACACAATTATCACATTGTTACATTTTGTTTTCTATTTGTCAAGTAGTTCTCTAGCCATCGAAGAACAGTACAACCGAAACCATAATTTTCCAGAGTGCTTATAAGTTTAGCTGTGTCGACTGTCTCAAAGGCTCGTTTCAAATCTAAAAATATTGCAGATGTAATTAATCCCTTATCTACATTTTCTGTCCATTCATTAAGTAAATATTGAATGGCCTCTTCGCAATTATGTCCTTTTTTAAAACCTGACTGGTATGATGTTATATTATTTTCTGATGTATAGTCAATCAATTGATTGTATACTACCTTCTCTAATATTTTAGCGATGGCAGGAAGCATGTTGACTGGCCTAAATTCTTGCACCTTGACGGCATTTAAAACTTTTCTAATAGGAACAATGTGGCCATTTTTAGTTTATCGGGAATGATGCCCATTTCCAAAGAGATATTTACAAAATGGAGTAAAGGTGAAATGAATTGATTTAGCGCCACTTTAATAATGTTGATTGGGACGTCGTCAGGACTACCCTTGTTGGGTAACTGACAAAGTATCTCTGTGAGCTCTTTCTCGTTAACCAATTTAAATGAACTCATTTTACAGCTGAATTTGTTCATTTTATACATAAAATCTGTGTGTGGAATTGATTGCACTATTTCCTGTATACTACTAATGTAAAAATTATTAAAATTGTTAGATATATTTTGTAAGTCATTACTAACTACTCCATTATACTCGATTTCTCTAAAATCTTCATTTGATCTATTACCAACAATATTTTTTAAGGTTCTCCACATTAATTTTGGTTCCCCTCTATCAGCATCAATATTTTCCCCATAATACCTTTATTTTTGCTCTTCTAATTTGTTTCACAACATCATTTCTGCTTTGTTTATATTCCACCCAATCTGCTTCTGTTTTAGAAATAGAAAATTTTTTGGAATTCTTATCCCTTAGTTTGATTAAAGCTAATATTGCTTGATCAATCCATGGATTAGATTTTCGCTTACATATTGTTCGAGTTATGGGCATCATTTCATTGATTACCTCCATTACTTTAGCATAATGATTGTCATATTTATCATTTGCGTTTATAGTTTTGTAATCTAACTCCAGATCACGAATTTTCCTTTCGAAGAGATCGATATCTGTTAATTTTTTGCGAAAAATATGTGAATGTGTTTCACTCCTATTAAAACTTATCATATTTATTTGAATAAGAGAGTGTTGATTAAAATTACGGTGCCTAAGCACCTTACAATCTAGTGTAGTGTCATTGCAAAAAACTAAATCTATTGTACTTGTATGACCTGAAGGTGCTATGTATGCCCAATCAGTGACACACTGTTTCAACCGATTATTATTTAAACACCGTTTAAGCCTATTTGCATATAAGTTATCTCCTACGTAATTTATATTAATATCGCCCATTATTATAATAGTCTGCTTTTCCTTTAGAACTATATCATCCAACAAAGTTTCAAAAAAATCTAAGAATACAGAGTACGAACTGTTAGGGGATCGATATACTCCCCCAATAAGTAATTTCTTATCTAGTATAGATACTCTTATCAGTACAAACCAATACATTTTTTGTAAAGTGTATCTACCTACTATCTCATATTTATAACCCTTACTTATATAACATAGCACACCACCTGTAAATCGCCTTGAAGAATCTGCCCAAATGATATTATAACCGCTAATTTCAATCTCCGAGTCACTGATGTCTTCAGTTAAATGAGTCTCTGATAAACACATTAATGCAGGAGCTTCTTTTGTAATAAAAAGTTTATATTCATCAAAATGTGCTGTTAGACTTTGACAGTTCTGTAGATACACACATTGTGGTTTATTATTATTTAATGGCTATTTATCTTCTCCATAGTCAATCCTTCTTCTCGGTTCCTCTACTTTTCGCTTGTATACCAAACAAGAAGTATCGAACACTGAGTGTTCAGTATTTAGCTTTAAGTTCCATTTTTCGTTAGCTTTTATGCAATTAATACAACCCGTTATACTCCTCTACTTCACAGTCATCTGTTTTATGATCCTCTCTTGAGCAGTATCCACATGATAGATTATTTTTACATTTTTCCGCTTTGTGATTGTAGCCATTGCAGTTAAAACATCTAGTTAGATCAATATGCTCAAACACTTTGCACAGTCCGCAGCCGATTTTCAATTTAGATCTTTCCAGTAATCTCTCATGCATTATGTTGTTTGTCTCTATTATTGCATTGAAAGATTTCTTTCTTGGTAAAATAGCAACTACTTCGAGATCACTAGCTTCTATTTCATTTTGCTGTAATATGCACTCCTTCAATTCCTCATTATTCCATCTACAGATTCTGTTTGCTGTCGCATTTTTCTCATTTGAGTAATCAATTCCTACCACTCTCAATTTGGACTTTTTCTTCAATTTCACGCATGTACTTATTTGGTCACCTAACTTATTGTCTATTTCCGACTTTAACTTGTGAATGTCGTTTTTGTTTTAACAGGTAATTGCCACTCTACCCTTATCAATATTTTGTATTTTCTTAACTCCAATTTTTAATTCGTTTGGCATGAGTGTTTGAGACGATGTCTTTAATTTTCATAGGATGACTATTACTGGTTTTAGTTTCAACTATTAACACCTACTCATTATTATTTTTTATTACATCAGCATAACTCATTTTAGTGTTAACACCCTGTATGAGCTGTTTAATATTTTCCACTTCAATTTGCAAAGTTCCAAATTCTGTCATCCTGTTAATAGCATCCATAATTTTAGTTTTGATATTAACTATCTTTTCTACTAGTGTGGAATTACCTCCGAAGGTTGCCCACCAATACCGCCCTCTGCTATAAATGACCTAAATTTTTGTTTACACTCACTACACCACCACATTATATTGTCCTTTAAATCATTGATCTTATTATATTTTGTTATTGCCAACTTTAAACATTGAGAGTGAAACGATTTTCCACAATAGCCTTCACACTTCTAATTGTGCCTCTAATATTTCCTTTTTACATTTATTGCACTGATGATCACTCGCGCGAACCGTCCCGTCCGCCATTTTTTTTTTGCATACGTTCTTGACTCTTTCCTTTTTCGTCGTTCTATTTTCCATTTAGTTCGCTGCAGATTTGGTTATTTTTGTCACTTCTTTTTTACATAGTCAATTGTGCATATCACCAGTAACCATGGTAAGCATACAATGACATCACTTTATGATTCTTAGAGTATAATGTATAGGCCTGGATGAGTAGGTTTTCTATGGTCTAAATTTAAGACGGACTTGACTCGACCTTTTGCAATAATACCAAAATAGACAAGCAAAAATTTGGGAATTTGATTTGACCACTTGGCTTTGATAGCCCTCATTGATATAGGCCCAGATGCGCCAAGGCCATTTACGCCTACCGCCATTTTCGGCTCACTTACGCCTCAGAAAAATGTCAACAAAAATAATGGTCTTATTTGCACCCAACGTTGTAGTTCATTAGTCATTACGACTAATTACGAGACCTACGCCCAAGAGTTATTATAAAAACACAAAATTTAATAATTTTTGTATTTAAAAATTTTAATTTGTTTGGTTAGATTACAAATATGTAATTTATGTTATTTAATTATCTATTTTATAATAACACGTAAAATCCACACAAAATGCAAATAATAGGTCATTAACTAATAAATATTTAAGTACTTAAGAAAAGAGATCATTAAATCTATTTAACAATTCATTTTGATTTTCGTAGAAATCTTTGTCAAATTAAAATAACCTTAATATTAATGTGTACAGAAAAAATGTGTCAAAGTGTCACTTTGACACGTGTTTTCTGTACACATTAATATTAAGGTTATTTTAGCTTGACAAAGATTTCTGCGAAAATCGAAACGTCACTACTGTTGTATTATAAAATTGTTAAATATATCTACTTTTTAATTTAATTTGTCTTATCGTTAGGAACCTTTTATTATTATTAAATTTTATAACTCTTGGATGTAGGTCTCGTAATTAGTCGTAATGACTAATGAACTACAACGTTGGGCGCAAATAAGGCCATTATTTTTGTTGACATTTTTCTGAGGCGCAAGTGAGCCGAAAATGGTGGTAGGCGCAATTGGGCTGGGCCCAAGTAGGCCGACACCCCCTCATTATGTAAGTTACACTAATGCATTACACCATTCAGCTTAGGGTCTGTGAATTTTCTTTTGTTATAAAATTAATTTAAAAAAACCTATTGTTAAAAATCCACTTCTTTATTTATGAAGTCATCACAAGCATTATTTTTTGTCACTGTAGAAATATGGGACCTGCACCAGCCTGAATTCTTGGGTCAAAACATTTTTTTGACTAGGGCCGATATTTAATTATTTTATTCGTAATTCCTTTTCCCTTCAAAAATAATTGAAGAGGTAGAATTTTTTCCAAAGCCTCACCTGATTGTTAATCAAACAATGGTACAGAAAGTGCTACACTCTAAATGAAAAACGATTCTTTTATGAGAATTTTATTTTTAATTGATTTCTAAATTTGTCCGAATTACAGCATGTTTGCTGAAACCTTAATGTTTATCCCACAAATTTATTTCCTTGTAGGATCACATTGCCTTTGAAAATCAATTGCCGTTGCTATAGTGACGAATCTGTTGTACGCCTCCATGTTTGACCCTTTGTCGTTGTGTCATTAATAAAAAAAAAATAGTTTTAGTAACTAAAATTACATAAAATGCCTCAAATAAATCTTGAACCAGTGGTAAGATTAGTTGCTTTAGTAAACGATGGGCGTAGCAAACGTTACGCCGCTCGTATACCCGGAGTCCATGAAGAAACTGCTCGTAGAGCGCTCCTCAAATACCAATAAACAGAAAGCACTGCTTGGAAAGTGGGTTCTGGTCATTCTCGAAAAACTTCTCCCAGAGATCGCTTCTTGAGATTGCGGATTGTACGGAATCGATCAAATAGCGCGGTAGCAAGGTCTCTTCTAAATTCATGGTGTTGGAGTACGTAAGCAGACGGTATGCAAACGTCTAAAAGAAGTTAATTTAAAGGATAGGAGGTATGTAAAAGGTCCTAAATTATTACCCGAACATCGTGCTGCTAAAACAAATTTCGTTGAAAATCATAGAGAACAAAATATTCCTGAATAGTCGAATGTCTTATTTACGGATGCGTCAAGGTTTTGCCATTACATGGCGGATGGACGAAAAAGAACGTGGAGAAGGACTGGTGAAAGGTTTAATCAGAATGTGAAAATTTTAATAGTGGGTCTCAGTCTGTCAGGCCGACAGCTATTCACCTTACCCTCGTATTGTGAATCAAAGAAATTGCCCACAAATGCAAAGTTCATGAACAAGCCAAAGTTCAATGTGGCCAGCTGGATAATACCTTATCAAGAATAGCAATTAACCCTAAACAACTACTTCTTATGCACGAGTGTTCACATTATAATTCTAACACTATAAAGCACCAGTATATTGCAATACATGAAATCTAGCTTATCTAAAAGGAATAGATGTGTAACAGTACGATTTATGTTCACATTTTTAGTCCTTTGGGTCTGACTACACACACAATAAATTTATTTTTTTATTCATTCCCACCTAATGCAGGTATTAGAGAATGACCATAACTGTAATGATTATATGTATAATAATATACACTCTCAATTCACCGGATTGAAGCTATTCCCATTCCATGTTATCCAACTTGTCTTGGACACGACACAGCAATGACTAATTTCCCAAAAAACTCATTTTCTGTTGCCGAGCAGTTTATAATACCCAGAATTGTGAGCAAATCTAAGTCGCATTTAATTCTAAAGTAGAAACATGCTCTAACATAAATGATGTATTCTACTATAAATAACTATCTAAGGATTTTTTCGTAACTCAAGCACAAAATAAAATATCTGGTGTGGAACACCACACGACCTTCCAACCTACAAAATGGAAATTAAAAGAAATGAAATAATTTTAATAACATTTTTCTTAGGATAGTTATGCAACCTCTTTTATAAGTTCATTACGAAAATAGGCAACATTGTAAACGCAGAAACAATAATCTATGTCATATAGACGTTTAAAATTTCATGACACGCAGAGGTTAATAGACAACTAGATACTAACTTAAATTAAAAGAAATAAAATAATTTTTATTTCAATTCTTTTAGGATAACTGCAACCTTTTTTTTTTATACTTTCGCAACAAAAACAAGCAACATTGTAAAAAAAAAACAATAATCTACGTCAGAATGACGTTTAAAACTTCATGTCGATAGAGATTAAGAAACATACATACATGTAAACGTAAAAAAATTCTAAACAGCTTCAGCATTTTCAATATTTATTTAATTTTTACATTTATTTCGCTTTACATTAAAAAACCTTATAAAGAAAGTTTATGTAACATTAAAGTTTCTTAAAAAAACACGTCTACACTTCTTTTTTCTTATAAAATGAATTCAGATAATGAAAAAATTTTAACGAACACTTAAATTCTACCTTAGGAATTTTTTGGCCGCTAAATTACCCGTCATATCAAAAATTTGGATAGAATTTAATTATTCGATATGTTTAAGGTCCATATATTTGAAATATGCAGCTGTTTTAGAAATATTTAATAAAAACCAAAAACTGACCCTAATAAACCCGTTCCTCCTCGCCACTGGATATCACCCAAAATCTAATCAGCTCTAAGCCAAATGAAAACAAGCTTAAATACAAAATTTTAAGTACGTAGGTAATTTGGTTCTGGAGTTATCGTGGATACTAACATACATCCACACAGGCACAAACATCTAGACGTGATGGCCGATCTTGGTCAAAAGTTGTAAAATGAGCTAATAAGTCGATTTAGCAATAGTGAAAAAAAATGGATTGCATAACCTTCTATACCTACATATGTATATGTAGGTTGGAAGGTAAAAATAAAAATAAATCTGTTTAATAAAAAAGTATATAGGTACAATTGCGGCCAGGGAAAAGTTACCACTATCATTTTTAGCTTCCAACCTACATATACATATGTAGGTGGTTATGCAATCGACTTTTTTTTTAACTATCGCTAAATCGACTTATTAACTAATTTTACAACTTTTGGTCAAGTTTTGTCAAGATCGGCCATGATGTCTGGATGTGTGTGTATGTATGGATGTATGTTAGTATCCACAATAACTCCAGAACGAAAATACATACATATTTAAAATTTCGTATTCAAGCTTGTTTTCATTTGACTTAGAGCTGATTAGATTTTGGGAGAAATCCAGCGGCGGGTTTATTAGGGTCAGTTTTTGGTTTTCATCAAATATTTCTAAAACAGCTGCATATTTCAAAGATATAAAAATACCCAGACATAGACCTTAAACATATCGAATAATTATGTTCTATGCAATTTTTTGATACGACGCATAATTTAACGGTAAAAAAATTCCTAAAGTACAATTTAAGTGTTAGTTCAAATTTTCTCAATATATGAATAACGATTCATTTGATTAGAAAGAGTGCAGACATATTTTTTAAAGAAAATTTAATTTTACATAACTTTTCTTTATAAAGTTTCTTAATCTAATACAAGGTAAGTTTAAAAAATAATTAAATATGAATGAATATGTTTAATATGTATCATTGATATTTTATAGAAGTGGGTGGCTTTGAAATTTTTGTTTAAGTTAACACATTTATGTCTACCTGGAATGAAGTTTTTAACGTCATTCTGACATAGATTACATTTTTATTTTTACAATGTTGCCTGTTTTCGCTATGAACATATGAGAGGTTGCAGTCATGCTAAAATAAATTATAATTAAAATGATTTCATTTCTTTAATTTTTAAGTTAGCATCTAGATATCTACTAATCTCTGTCTGTCCAGAAGCTTTAAACGTCTGTGTGACATAGATTATTGTTTTTGCTTTTAAAATGTTGCATATTCACGTGATGAGCTTATTATAAAAGTACATGAAGATATAATTATTCTAAAAAAATGTTATTAAAATTATTTCATTTCTTTTAATTACCATTTTGTAGCTTGGAAGGTCGTGTGGTGTTCCACACCAGATATTTCTATTGTACTTCAATAGAAAATCATTGATTACAATGAAAGTGCTGTCACCATAAGCACTTTTTAAAGTATGAACCATTTTCAAATACTTGCACTATGATACGCCACTGTAAATGAACGTCATATTGTCATAAAAAGTCCTTTTACTCTATTCAAAAATTTCAAAAAACGATTGCTAGATAAATGTAGTGGTAACTTTTCCATGGCCGCAACTGTACATACATATATAAAAATGTCCAGCTTATCCAATATCCTGACTAACTGTCCCCACATTAGACTGGATAGTTGAGTCCACTTTACTTAGTTTTATAGTTATTTAATTCTTGTGAAACTATCCCGTCGCCAATAACGATGAGAGATTTCTGATCCGAAATCTCCCAACATCAATAGCAACGGATAATCTTGGGATATTTTCTTACTGAACCCACACATGCTTGAATTAATTACGGGAAATTTCTCCTCGTTCACGAATGATTTGAGAAAATTATCCCTCGTCTTCGACTTGGGATAATTTTCGAAATATTCGTGACTCGAAAAAATTTCCGGAAATAATCCAAGCACTAGGGAGATTACTTGTGAAAATCACTTTACCTCTTTTTACTTAAACTGTTTATTTTGAAATTATTATAGTAATACATAATAATTGTAAAATTATTTTCGTAACTGTAGGTGTTACCACATGACCCAAAAGCTCGTCGTATATTCGTTACAAGTGGTGGATTAAAGAAAGTACAAGAAATTGAAGCTGAACCTGGTTCAAAATTAATGGAATACATAACAGTTATAAATTCTTGTTTCCCCGAAGAAATCGTGCGTTATTACTCACCAGGATATCCGGAAACTCTATTGGAAGCTGTAGATCAATATTCACCTCAAGTACAAATTATTTTTTTAAAATTCAAAGTTAATTTACTTATTTACAGATTATGACTATACTGCGTGAAACGAAAACTCGAAGCAGTGACGCACAAGTAAATGTAGGAGTTACGCTTGATGAAACTAACAGTCAAACAGACACACAACAACTTGAAGCATTTTTCGCGTAAATTTTGTATTTACAGATTTTCTCTAAAATATATTTTTAATACATATTTGGTATATAGATTGTACATAACATAAAAAAAATTAAAATAACATATATCACATTATCGCCAGTTTCATAACTTTGTTCTGTCTTCAACACCTTTGCTTTTTTTGTGTTATTATCATCTAAAATAGTGGCTTCATCTCTTGAATCACTTGAATTTTGCACATTATCATATAATGATAATGTATTACTAATAAATTTACTAACTCTATACAAAGAAGATTCATTTTTGGAAATTTTCTGTCTTCGTTTAGCTATTACGATTGGAGGTAGAACTTGATTAGATGTTTGTTCAGGACTTCTTCCTAAATAGCCTTCAGTACTACGACCTAATCGACTATCAGTATTTTGGTTCCAATCAGTTTCCAAATTTATAGCAGTTTTGTTATCATAAATTTGTAGAAGAGCTTCTAATACTTGAATACAGCAGCCCGAACTTACTTCATGATTATCCACAAACGATCGACAAATAACTGGACCCCATTCAACTGCTATATTATGTTTTGACATTTTATTCGCTTCCTCATGACGACTAACGTTTACAAGGTGCTTTAATAAATAATCCAGAGTTTCTCGATGTGGTATTTCTCCCATTGTGAATTCTTTTTTTGTATTTCTTAACTTGGTGATCTCAATTCGTTCATCTAAAAAAAATTTTTATGGAATAAGATTTCATTATTTGGTGTAAAATAGTGTAAGGGTCAAATAAGCAAATTGTAGCTCATGCAACAATGTTAATGTACCTATCTGGAAGTGTAACACATTAGTCGATTTAAAGAGTAATCCATGAGAAAAAAACTGCAAAAATAAATGGAATTTTTATATTTATTATGTTCATTTACTAATTTTTGTAGATACCAAAAGTACAATTGATAATAGTCCCACAGGAACGAATGCTAATATATTAAATCATTTCAGTATTACTGGACAAGATTCGATACATAACATTACCCAGAGCTTTCGAAAGTGAACGAAAATTAGAACACTGGATATTATTATAATTAAATGTAACTCTATACTTACCAGTAGCGAGTATTAGTTTCTTAAATATACTTAAAGGTATAATTGGTTCTTTAAGTTCCACGAAGAAGTTTTTTAAAGCCCATGCTAAATCATGTGGATTGTACTTTTCCATTGAATTCAAATTACTACTTTTCTTATTAATCTTCTTACGGATTTTATCAATTTTCTCAGTATTTCCAAATTTCCTATACAGATATTCCATGTTAATACCTTTTTCAATTAGAGGAATTGTTTTTAACACAAATTCAGGTATTTTCTCCTTAGTACTGGAACTTAACACATCCAAATCAAACTTCATTTCTGAAAAAATAAGGATAGAACAGCTTTCAACAGAGTGAAGTATTAGTACCTTTATCCAGTGGTGATTTATGCTTAGTTAAACTATCGGTACTTTTCGTAATATTATCTTTCGAACTAGTTTTTCTTAAATTATGGGTTAAATTTTCATTTAATACTAACATTAGAGCGTTTTTGTTTATAGCTGCACCTTCTTCACTTTTCTCATTATTGTTAGTAATTGGACTAGGCTCCTTAAAGAATAGTTTTATCACTAAAAGTACGCGGATTTTTCATAAAAATAGCGATAAGGAAACTTAATTAATTAGATACTTACATTTTTATGTAAAAAATCGCCAGATCTTTTGTATACATTTAGAAGTAACTCGATGACTTTGTTTGCATTTGTATGACCCAATAAAATGTTATCATGCCAGTTGTCAGGTGGCCATATTAGAGTTGGGCCCCAAACAATTGATATGTTATAGGCGTCCATGCGATTTTCTTCGCTATGTGATTCAACTTTTAGTAAATGATCTAGGAGTGTTAATAAAGTTACTTTGTGGGCTCTATCCAGTTTGTTGATTAATTGTCTAACGTTATCCTCAACTTTTGGGGTTTGCTCCATATCTAGCACAAAAAAATAAAGATTAAGTAAAAAGAAACTGCAAATCAGATTAATGGAGCAGAGAAAGAAACAGAGAGAAAGTGGTTTAACAACAATGTTTTTGTCTTTTCAACTATTGTCAAAAGTCTCCTTTATCCCTCACATTTAACCACGATAACGCTTAAGATTACTATCAGACTTGACTCCATACTTTTAAAAAATAAGAGAATAAAAAAGTTCATGGAGGAAGGTCTTTGTGATAAAGCCCTTATTGTGCATTTGATTAATTGAAGAAAGAATGCTTGAAATATTTCCTGAAATACACGCTTCAGTCCTTTAATTGCGTTTTTACACATGTGGAATATATTCATATACGCCATTAAAATGGATTTGGTACCAATCAAACCTTAATTGCCCAACTAGAATCTGTTAGTTTGACAATCTTCACTTCGGTAACAACTAATATAAACATAACTTCTTAGTAAATATATGTATGATATAAGTGTTTCATAACTGTGGTCTCATATTACTTAGTTGAGTTGATCGGCCTATTTCCACAATTTTTGCTTCTGTAGCGCGATGTTTCGGAAGCGGACTCTGCTTCCGTCACCAGGATTAGTGAAGCACTGATTCGCACTTCTCTCGAATTCATTTAGTACGATTTTTTCTCAAGCACTAGACTACGCTCATAGTCGAATCACTTTAAAGTCTGACACCATAACTGCTGAGCCACTGAGTAATCCTATATGTATATATCTATATATATATATATATATATATATATATATATATATATATATATATATATATATATATTAAACTTTCTCGTAGTTGCGCATTAGTTTATGGCGCATCTTGCGCCGTGACCTATTGCGCAGATGTATCGCGTCTAAGCTCTTCGTGTTTTATTGGGATCCATATGGGTTTCATTTCTACACTACCTTGGCTTATCGTATTTTCTGATAGTGCAATGTACGTGGCTTCTGTGAGTTTTTGGCGAGTTGTATTCTCGTGCTTTGCCACTGTCTGTATGTTATCCTATTGAATTCGGTAGTCTTCGTTACAGACATGTTCGGTGATTTTTGACTTTATGTTTCGCCTTTGCGGATGTTGTCCTTGTGTTCTCACTTTCAGTGGTCTACTGTTCTCTCTTATGTATAATCTGCAGTATTCGCATGGCAGGTCTTCATTGTGTGGGTTGGTTTTGGTTAGTATTCCCCTGAGCGTTCTAGTAAATTTGAGGCAGTATGTATTTTATATTTGCTTCCTATCCTTCGTATTTTGTCCGAGGTATCTGGTATATATTGTATTACCGCTGTGTATTACGTTATTATTTTTCGGTTACCCGTCCCTGTTTAAGTTAGGTGTTAGTCGGAATAGTCATTTTCTTTAAGTGTTTTAGCGATATTTTCTTTTTTCAGGTCGTGAACGTAATTGTTTCGGCTCTATCATGCAAGCATCTTGCCACTCCTAACTTCATACTTTTAGGGTGATTGGAGTTGTAGTGTAGGTACCTCCTTGTGTGTGTGGGTTTTCTGCATAGACTTGTCGCCGTGACGGTGTTGCCATTCCTGTCCACAAGTATATCCAGGACTGGTAATTTTTGTTTTGACTCCAATTCCATTGTGAATTTAATGGAGGGTGAGCGGCTATTTTGGTGATTTAGTCATTCATCCAGCTCATGCTTGTCGTGTTACCAAACTACGAAGACATCGTCCACGTATCTAAGCCACATCCTTGGTTTTCCGTGAATTCGGATATCGCTTGGTCTTCATGTACATATTCCTCACTATGGGTGATAGTTCTACCAACTCTTGTTGGTAGAATCTGTCTTCTGCTTGGAGGTATGTTGTTCTAATGGAGATTGTCAGAAGTTTCATTATTGTGTTTACTGAGAGTTGCGTGCGTTTGTCTAACGTTTCACAGTTTTCTAGCCTGTCCCTTATGATAGTGCTTGTCGATATTTGTGAATATGCTTACAATGTAGAAGTTTACCAGTATTTCTTAGTGGTTGGGGTGGAAGTTTTTGATGGTTTTCACGAAGTTTTGCGTATTCTTGACCATAGGCTCGGTTTTTCCCGATAAGAGTGTGCTAATGTATAGCAGATAGTGTGCTAATGGATGACAAAGAGAATGTCTCGAGCTCACAATTGGTCGCAGAGGAATTCCCTCTTTGTGGATCTTTGGTAGGCTGTACAGATGCAGAAGTTTGCTGTAGTCTGGGGTGAGTCTAGTTATCTGGTAATCGGAAAACTCCAAATATCTACAGGGAAAGAATTCCTCTGAGGCAAATTGTGAGCTCGAGACATTCTCTTTGCCATCCATTAGCACTCTATCTTCTATGCATTATGATACCCTTATCGAGAAAACCGAGTCTATGGTTAAGAATACGCAGCACTTCTTGAAAACCATCAGATGCTTCCAACCCAACAATTGTGAGCCTATTCACAAATATGCCAACCGACAAAGCACTAACTATTATAAAGAACAGACCGGAAAAGGGTGGACCGTATGACCAACGCATGCAACTGACAGTAAACACAATAATGCAACTTCTAACATTCTGCATTAGTACAACATAATTCCAAGTAATAGACAAATTCTACCAACAAGAGTTTGGGATGGCGCTGAGTTCCCCACTATCACACATAGTGAGCAATATGTATATGGAAGACTTCGAAGACCAAGCGATATGCGAATTCACGGAAAAAGGATTTGGCTTGGATACGTAGACGATGTCTTCGTAGTTAGGCAAAAATCGCACGCACAAGCTGGATAAACTACTAAATTATATTAAATTCACAATGGAATTAGAGTCGGAACAAAACAGCCATTCCTGGATGTACTTGTACACAGGAATAACAACACCTTCACGACAAGTGTATACCGGAAACCCCACTAAAGTGTGAAGTTAGGCGTGGCAAGATGCTTGTACAATAGAGCCAAAACAAGATGCTCGATACAAGAGGACCCGAAAAAAGAAAAAGAAAATATCTTAAACACTTGAAAAAAATGGGTATCCTGATCTAACACCTAACCTAAACAGGGAAAAGGTAACCGAAAAAGAAGCCTAAATATACAGCGATAATACCATATATACCAGGTACCTCGGGCAAAATACAAGGGCAGGCAGCAACTACAAGATACGCACTTCCTACAAATCCACAAGAACGCTCAGGAGAGTACTAAACAAAACCAAACTACACAAGGGAGACCTGAATTCCAAGAATTGAGTACATAACCTACCATGCGAATGTGGCAGATCATACATAGGAGAGAGCAGCAGATCACTCAAAGTGAGAACTCAGGAACACAAGAATAACATACGCAAAGGCGAAACAGAAAGTTGTCTGGAATAAAGATCACCGAATCCAATAGGACAACATACAGATAGAGACAATGGACGAGAATACAAGTCACCGAAAACCGAAGCCACGTACATCGGACAGGCAGAAAATCAAGAAAGTCAAGCTAGTGTAGAAATGAAAGCCATATGGATCCCAATATATATATATATATATATATATATATATATATATATATATATATATACATATATACATATACATATACATATACATATACATACATATATGCAGGGTGTCCGTTTTTCGAGCTCCAACATGGGGATCTCAGTTATTTGAAGAGATTCAATGTCGGTTATATTAGGGCAAAGTTGCGAATTTTGGTGCTCAATAATACGTCGTTACGAAATTTTGGATGTTTTCAGAGGTTCCCCAGATTAAAAAAGAACGAAATTTTTAATTTTCGATTTTTTTACGAGAAATCCAAATATGTTATAGAAAATTTCAAGGTACTCTAGATCTAGAAGTTATAGTAGTTAAATTTGTTATTTTTTATGGCAGCCATAGTGGATTTTTACATTTTTGAATGAAGCTCTTCGTACTGATTATAATGATATATGTTATGATTCAACTTCAAGATTTCCTCAAAATATGGAAAAAAACCGTTTTTGCGAAGAGTGCTTTGGAAAGAACAAGCATTCTTTTGTTTATTGAACATATTTTGATTAAATTAAAAAATGTATTACTTATTTTTTTTAAATTTATTATGCTTTATGGAAAAATTCTCTTATGAAGAAGAAAAGCAACAACCTGCCCAAAACTATTTACTAACAAACACAGTTTCAAACAAAACGTTTTGATTAAATTTAAAGTATTTAAAATTAAATAGTTAATCCTAATAATAATAGATAAAAACTAAACTATGAATGTATAATGAACATAACTGAAACAAAAAGCATTATAACAGATGCTCATTGACAAACATAGGTTTATGCGGCTTCTTAAATGTTGTGTTGCTCTTAAAATGTCCCTTCTTCGTATATTGGTCCTTAACGTCGTAATTATTTTTCTTCGTAAATCATGAATAACATCGGGTAGTTTTGTAACTAAATTCTTCATAGTTCCCCATAAATAGTAGTCTAAGGCAGAAAGGTCCATTGTTAGAAATAACTTTACGGAGGAATAAATGTGATAAATAATGTCATCATTCTAGCGTTGTGTAGCGGAGCACCGTCTTGCTGGAACCAGAGGATATGTCCTCAAAAATGCAAGTATCCATCTGCAGTTAAAGTGTCTTCATAAATGTAGGGACCGATGATTGTGTTGTCACATAACCCGACCCACACATTTAGAGCGAATCGTATTTGTGGTCGACTTGATGCTCATGAGGATCTTCAATGGACCAGATGTGTTTGTTATGACGTTTAAACATACCTGAGTTTGTAAACTTACACTCGTCAGTAAATATGATGTTAGAAAAGAAATTTTGATTTTGTTCTAAATGATCTATGAAATTCCTACAAAACATTACTCGCCGTTTACGATCTCCAGGATGCAGTACTTGAGTGACATGGATTTTGAATGGGCGATATTTATTTTTTTAGTACTCTCCAAACTAGCTGTCGCGATGTACCCATATTTGTTGTGAGAGCCCGTGTGGAAGTAGAAGGATTAAGTATGGAGATTTTTTAATGATTTTTAGAAATTTACTTACTGTCCGTAACATTACATACGCATTTTCAGTCCTGGTTCTAGCAACAGATTTTCTTGACTGACAAAACGAAGCAAACTCACCCAAATTTCGATGTAGCGATAAAAAATAGTTTTGAGCAGGTTGTTGTCTTTCTGGATACCGCTCTAGGTCTGCTTGTGCAGTAATATGAGTATTTCGATATTCATAGTTTAGTTTTTATTTATCATTTTTAGGATCAACTATTTAATTTTAAGTACTTTAAATTTAATCACAATGTTTTGTCTGAAACTATGTTAGAAAATAGTTTTGAGCAGATTGTTGCTTTTCTTTTTCATAAGAGAATTTTTTCATGAAGCATAATACATTTTTAAAAAATAAACAATACATTTTTAAATTTAACCAAAATATGTTCATTAAACAAAAGAATTAATGTTCTTTCCAAAACACTCTTCGCAAAAACTGGTTTTTCCATACTTTGATGGAATCTTGAGGTTGAATCATACCATATGATATGCCATTGTAATCAGAAAAAAGAGATTCATTCAAAAATGTAAACATTCAATATGGCTGTCATAACAAATAACAAAGTTAACTACTATAACTTCTAGATCTAGAGTACCTTCAAATTTTCGATAACATATTTGGATTTTTCGTACAAAAGTACCTTAATAATGTTTCAGTTTAAAACGTCCACCTTTTGCAGTTTTGGGTATAAAAAGGAAAATCGAAAATTGAAAATTTCGTTTTTTTTTGTAAATCTCGGCAACCTCTGAAAACATCCGAAATTCCGTAAAGACATATTATTGAGCACCAAAACTGCCCTAATTTAACCGAAATTGTATCTCTTTAAATAAGTCAGATCCTCATGTGGAGTTCGAAAAACGAGCACCCTGTATATATGTCTCAGGACTAATCTTGATGACGGAAGCAGAGTTCGCTTCCGAAATGTCGCGCTACAAAAGCAAAAACTGTGGAAATAGACAGATCAACTAAAAAAGGTATCGTATTTTCTATTATAGTCATTTGGTTGTTTACGTATCCGGCACCGTCTCAATCGATAATCCACATTCGCCAGTAATTACGTCAACGTAACAATAATTTTAGTATAATAATTCCATGTGGGAAAAACCTTAATCAGCATTAAAAACAGTTTTAAATTTTGAATTGCTCGTTAACACATCAAACTGGTTACCAAATTATGCAGTATATGTAACATATTAGTATTTTTAATAATTTGGCAATTTTCTTTATTAAGCCAGAGTGAAATCGAGTTCGAGTTCAAATTTTTAGTAAAGCTTGGCAACGAAGAAAAGTTTGGTTAGGCAACAACAGGATTTAAATATTTATCGTAAAGAAATCTTAAATTAAATACGACCGAGCAATGCAAAGTTGAGTTCGTTAGCAACTATAAATAATTTATAATCAGTGATACAAAATCAACTGCTTCGTCATAAAACACAACCTAAACGAAACATACGAAACGTAGGAAACATTAAATTGCAAAGAGGGGCTAAATCAAGTGAAGGAAAAGTGAAGTTTAGAAACATCTTCATGTTAGATAAATTTAATCTACCGTAAAATACGTAATCTTAAACCAACATCGCAAAAATTTGTACTTTAAAAATGCCAAACGAAGCAAAGTTCAGTGCCGAAAAAACCATATCAAAATCATTATAAATCACCGAATCAAGACAAATTGGGAGCGGCAACAATCAGTAACACCAAAATCAACTTAATATACTGAACGCAGAACAATCATCCCAAAAGAGTTATCGACCGTAAACCATAACCTACAAACACAACAAATATTTGCAACTCAAAAGTTGCTCAGCTAGGCAAAGCCCTATTCGGCAACCACGCCAAAATTGTTATAAAACTTGATGTATCGTAAAGTAATTAATCTATTACCGATAACAGAAAAAGTAGGGCTTGAATTCCCCCCAAAAAAAAGAACAATTAGGATCCGTCATTCAAAAATCGTCAACAGAAAAAATATGATGTGACCTGAAAGTATCAAACGAGAAAAGTTTCGATTCTGCAAAAATAGTCATAACGGCTTTCGCTAAATATACATAACCTAAAACCAATGTCATGCAAGTTTTTAAGTTAAGTTAAATATATTGCAAACAATTGTAAATTATAAGTACCGAACAAAGCAAAACCCAAATCGGAAACAGCCTCTTCGTTAACAATCATGGTGAAATAGTTATAATGAAGAATTTGTGGAAGAAAATTGCTGAACTAGACGAAACCGGGATCGGATATTTTGCAAAAAGTTGCCGAACTATATTTTAATCAACGTTGACTCTGCGAATGATTGTGATATTGATTTTATACATTATTTCGAATACTGGTTTTGAAGTATAAGTCGAATTGAAACAGAAAAAGTTCTTTCGCAGTTGTTGCCAAACTTAACTGAGCCACGTTCACTATTTTTACACCGTCGTCACATAATAAATTAAAAAAAATTCTGCGATAAATTTGAACGATTGTTCTCAAAATCCTAGTATGCGTTGCCAATTTAGGTTTTTTTGCATTACTAACTTTATACACAGTTACAGTATTTTTTAAACTTATCGGAACTAAAACCAGTTCGTAATAACTAAACCAAAAACGGTAAACCTATAATCATAAAAAATTAAATGATGTAAACAGTGTAAAATAAACGCTGCTAAGCGAGGTGAAGCCTGGTTCAGCAACACTGACCTCAATATGTTTATTAGAAAAATGAAGCGTACTAATGTAGATATTCTGAAATCAGCAGGTAATCCAAACATGATTTCCGAACGATAATTATGGTTTTTTTAGACTATTGAGTTTTAGGTTAATTTCGCTTCGAGCGAGCCAAAATTTGGGTTAAAATTTTCTGATTTTAGGTTAATGGTAGACATATGTGTGGTTATTGTTGCCGAACTTTGGGTCGCCTTGCTTCGATTTAGTGTTTTTGAAGATCTGTTTAACGACGTAATAAATTCAGTGACTTTAAAATAGTTGCTGCGGAACTTGATTATGGTCCCTTCGGCTTGTGCTATTGATGTTCGATTATGTGCTTTGTGACTAAATTTGGGCAAACTGTATTTTGCCTCGTTCGAAAGTTTAAGTTAAATCTAAGTATTAATTATGGATTGACAACGACACATTATTTTATTGAAAATGGTTATTGTGATTGTTGCCAAACTTTATTTTATTTACTTCGCCTCTTCGATCCTTTTAAATAATAAATATTTGCGATAGTTGTTAAAGAAATTTGTCTAATATGAATTTTAAGGCACACCGAATAATTGACTAATATTCGGCCTATTTTACTTTACAATATTAGGTACGGCCGAATAATTTTAATTAGAATATAATTAATTATTTTACAGTATCAATAATGTTATAATTTGTCAATTCTTATAGAGTGCTGATCTTGTTGGTCTATACTCCAAGTTTACTTGTGATATTATATTGATTTGGCCACTCCATTCATCCTCTCACCGCAGTAAAAGAGTTAGTTTTTCGTCTTCCCATAAAATGAGGGACAGAAGACTGGAGAAATGGCTATTTTTCACGAAGTGTCATCCTCGCCCACTCCCTATATGCGAGATCGGTGATAATTCTAAAATGATAGATCGCAGATATATCATGCGACTAGGGGTGGGCGATATCGCAAAATTGATATTAAAAAAATATCATATCAATTTGATATATGAAATATCAGATATTATTATCAAATATCGGAAAATCAAAATATTTAAAATATTAAGATATAAAATACCAAAATATGAAAATATCAAAAAATCAAAGTCTCCGCGCCGGTTGTGCGTATAAAATAATGAGATGGGACTGATGGGAGCATCGTAAAAACTTCCCTCTAATTTTATTAAGAATACCTAACTAAATACTAACTACTTGGTTATGTAGGTACATAAGGTAACGTGATACTGAAACTGAATAACGATTTTCATGTAAAAGCAATTTAATCTTGTTACTATGTGCATGTACAGGTTGTCCCATTTTCGTAAGTTTTTCGGGGTATCTCGCTTATTTATTAGGTTAGAACCTTGCATTTTCCGTTGCATGTTGGCATATTGCCTTGAATAAATTTTATTCTTTAAATACCCCCACAAAAAAAATCCAAAACCGAGAGATCCGGTGATCGTGGTGGCCATCGAACAGGTCCATTTGTTCCAATCCATCTCCTGGGAAAACGTTCATTTAGCCAGTTTTGTATTATTATAGCATTGTGGGCTGGAGCCCCATCCTGCTGGAAGAATATATCGTTCAGTTGAGCCAGTGGAATATCTTCTAAAATGTTCATAGTTTTTTCTTGTAGAATTTGTAAGTACCCATTAGAGGTTAGGTTTTCTTCATAAATGTAGTAAACTCTTTTTCGGTTAAAAATAAAGCAGGAGACATTAAATCCTAACCTTCCTTGACGCTCTCTAGGAAAAATCACGTGGGTGTTTCCTTGACTCCAAAACCGCGAGTTGTGTCTATTAAGAATTCCTGAATTTGTGAAATGTGCCTCGTCTGACCAAATTTATTGTCCTGAGTTTTCATATTTATAAACCAATTGCAGAACTCCAACCTATGTTCAGCATCACCAGGGTGTAGATGATGAACAAGTTTATACTTGTAGGGTTTGAATTTATGTTTTTGTTAAATCCTTTGCACTGTTGTTATAGACACCGGTCTCTTCATCTATTTTCCTGCACGAGGTTTCAGGAGTGGCTTGAACAACTGCTAAAACGTTGAGCTCTGATTCCTCGTTCTCTTTGTTGTAAACTCGGGGTCGAGGTTTGTCAAAACATCCATGTTGGCAAAGATAAAATTTTAATTTTTGAAATATTCTTCTGTCGGGTTGCCTTCTACAGATTAACTGACCTGTTCAGATAGAGTTCTAAGGCTTGGTCTACGTTTTCATTAGATAATATGAAGCAGGTATTTATATCATATTTCTCAAAGTTTTCAAATTTTTGGTTTCGAGCCATATTAAAAAATAATTAAACAACAACAAGAACAAGAACGATAACAATAAACAAAAACAACGAATAACAATAAATATCAGCACTAAATTTGGGAAAATGTAACCAGGAATAATTTGAGAGAAGCAGAAACTTCAAAAATCAAATACCTAAGTAGTGGCAGAACGTTAATTATTTTGTTTTTTGCGTTGCCCACGGCTATCTACTATTATCAATGTAAATTATAGAAAAAAATCATTTTGTCACGTTATTTATAAAAATAAATATAGACTATGCTATATTTTTGAAAAGCTCTAGGCAAGGGGAAAAAGATTTTTAAAAAATATATAGGGTGTCCTATAAAAAAAAGTAGGTTATGTCAATATCTCAAAAACTGTGACCTCTAAAGAAAATCTGAGTACGCCACTGGATTCCACGCAAAAAATCTACAAATATCAGTTTTTACTTTTTTAATATGTCTGACAATAACAGAGTTACAGGGGATGATTGAAAATGCAATTTTTCCAAAATCACCCTGTAGCACACAAACTAAGATGGTTATGGCAAATTTGATTAGTGCATCTTTGGTTTCATTAAAAATAGCACGGTGTCGCGAAAACCGCAAGGTTCTAACCTAAAAAATAAGCGAGATGCCCCGTAAAACATACGAAAATGGGGCAACCTGTACATTTGAGTAAGTGAGGAATGAAATGATGTTCCGTTCTGACTTCCGAGAATTGAGAAAAAGATTGTTTTTTTCCAGTGTAATACTAAATAATTTGACATTTTGATATTTAATGTAAGCGTGATATGTGATAATTCCAAAATGGTAGATTGTAGATGTCATGCCACCACTCGTTAAAAACCTCTCGACAGTAAAAAACTTAAAATTTTTCCGGCGTATTTGGTCTTCTCACAAAGTGGGGGAGGGGGGGGAGGTAGGGAGGGGAAGTATAAACATTATCTTAGGTATACATTATTCTGATCGTAGTATTTCATGTGAAGCGTAATTGGAAAGCTTTCTAAAAGCCGTATCTGTGGTACTTCCACTCTCTTCTGGCCACCCCTCGCAGGAGAGCAGGGATTGTTGCTTTCATGATACTCTAATAAAAGATCTCGACGCCCGCAGAGGTTCACCACCAACCTTCACCATCTTCTACCTGATATAAGCAAAACAGGTGTCCCTCCTGCTGAATGCACACATTTAGTGGTTTTATTGTTTCCCATCATCTCTAATGTTATCTCCTATCTTCCATATCTTCTTTTGTAGTGGGAGATGTGACATATACACGTGCTTTAATATATCGCCATAAGAAGAAATCTAATGAGGTAAGATCTCACGACCTTGGGGGTTACTGGACAAAACCTCCACGCTCAATCAATTTTTGAAGATAATTATCAGCTGAAAATACATGTACCTCGCGGTAATAATGCGTAGGCGCATCGTCCTATTGCAGCTACATATTCTGTCGTTCAGCATTGCTGAGCAGATGAAGGAGGTTACGCAAAATTTCTTAGAGGAATAGAAGGTAGATACGACCAGTCAGGGGAGTGTTAAAAAAATAAGATCCAATAATTCTAATGTGGAGAAGGTCACACCAAACATTTGTGGACCAGTGGTTTTGGTTTAGCATGTGTCGGATCCAAAATGGATGTCTAATGCGTAATACTGCATATTATGACGATTTACAGCATTATATCTTCCAAATGTAGCCTCGTCAGAGTATAAGACAAAAAGTTGAGCAATAATCCACTGACCAAAGGTTACTTGTCTTTCAAAATCATCATTGCGCCAGGCTTGGTGTAATTCAATATGGTAAGGACTTATATTTTCTAGTTCTCCGATTGACAATTGATTGTGACGTTTCACATGATATTGCTTTCTGACCACTACTGACATGCAGTTTTTCTTCAATATGAAGCAGAATCTCAAGTTCTTTTTCTTGGTTACTGGTATTTCTATTCACCACTTTGCGTTTTACATAATCCACACTGCCAGTACAATCGAATCTTTCCACCAAATTTTCAAAAGTGAGCCTATTGGGTTGGCGTCAAGCAGGACACTTTATTCTGTATATGTAAGAAGACAATTTTTGGAGCCTCTCGCCATAAAGCATATCAATTAATTCGCTTTTAGAGTAATCCATTATTTTACTGTACACACAAATTGTTTTGATGGCTACCGCGAATAATCACAAGATAAACCATAAAATTATTGAATAATATAGAAAAATCAAAATAACTTTTAGATTCTCTTTAACACAGCGTAAAAATATTTGAGAAAAGTGATATTTTTGAATTTCAAGTTTTGCAGGTTTGAACACATATATTGAACTCCCTGTAAATACTAACTTTTTTCTTGCCCTGCTTTTTTGGAATACTCTATCGTCAAGCAAAATTTCAAAATGCTCACACTTACGGATCATATAATATGATAAATACATTTTATTGGCAAAGTTTACCCAGGAAGCACCAGTTTACTTTACTCTATCGTTGACTCGCCCGGTACAATGTGGGTTGTCAGAGCCAAAAGTGAGTTCGGCAACAATTCATTACAAATTGTTATAAAAATTGACAAGTTCAGTGGAAACCAATTAAATACAGTTTAAATTTGTTTACATGCAATTAGGTTGCTAGATAATTATTATTATTAATTATATATTAATTAATACATGAATTATATTTCTGTTAACCTGTATATGTAATGTATGGAAGAGAAAGTAATGCTTTACACCTTGAACACCGAAATCGAGTTTTCTCCGGAAATAGAAGGTTCGAGTCTCTCTGGACTCAAAGTGTTTTATGTAAAAAGAAGTCCGGTAAAATACCACATAGCACCAAACCAAAGTTAAGATTTTGGAGACGCAACAAAGCTATTTTTGTAAAAGTTGGTTATGTAGCACTTTACAAAAGCAAAATTTACGTTTCTCAAATTTTCTCGAAAACGGATCCAATCATTTTCATTAAAATCCAAGTGTAAGACATATATAAAAATGTGTCAAAAAAATGTACTTTTACGTTAAACAAGTTTATTGTCTAATAATTTATGAGAAAACGTAGGTTTTGATTTTGCCATTTTAATGATCCGGCTCGAAGGACCAAACGATACGAGAAAGTCGTGTGGTGTTGGTGTATACCCCACCTACTTTTGTTCAATGCTTTAGACTTACCGATATATTTAAATAAATTCTCGTATAATTTGTGTGGTATTAAGGGCTCCTTCAACTCGCGAAAGAACAGCTTCAGACTTCCAGTCAAAACATCGATATCACTTTTAAATTCGTCCAAAATTTTCAAATTATTCTTATCAATATTAAAACGGATTTTCTGTATCGTAGCTAAATTTCCGGATGCCCTATACAGGCCAACGCTGTTGATATTCTTTGGTAATTCTATAAGTTTTATAATACGTATTACGAATTCGGGGACTTCATGTTTATACGACTCGTATAAATGTTTAAGGGTATTCCCAAATATCGGTTCATTCCTAAGAATACCCTTTTTCTCTAGCAAATCTTTACTAGAACGCTTTCCGAGTAATTTATATAATTTATATCGTATCTGTGATCTTTCTTCTCCGCTGGACTGTAATTTAGCTAAAATAGGGCGTTCGATGCCGTAATAACCTTCTAGATCGACGATAGCGCAATTCATATCTTTTACGTTATCAAATTGTAGTTTATAAACCTTACAGACATCTTCTGCGGTTTTCTTAATCGTTACTTCCTTCTTACTAATCGGTTTATAATCAGTTTGGCATAAGTTATCAATTATGATCTAAAAAAAATCACTTTAACACAAACAAAACGGATGGTTAGAGTTCGATTCCCAGCCGTGGCAAATATTTTTGTGCTTACCTCGTCTCCTTTATCGTGCATTAAGATCATTTGGTCGTTGTAGATACGCAAGAATTGATTTTTGCTAAGTTTTTTCGTGCACCCATCAAAACAAAGTTTTGTAACGCCTTTTAAATCAATAGGAACCTCGCTAAAATTTGCTAATTGTTGTTGTAAATTACCGGTTGTGCTGTAATAAATCACTGTATAATGAATAATACGTAGATTAATTAATACTTACAACTCGTGAACAGTTTGTGATCGAAAACTCTTTCTTCTGACACGTTCGATACTGTGTCTGAGATCTACTGTATTCTCTATAGGAAATGGTTGAGTTTGGTGAAAGTAAGCGTGACCCCTCTCTTCGTTAATTTTTTCTAGACTGGCGTATTCCTGAAACGTATAAAAAATATGTGTTAAAAAACCGCAAGCTAAATGCAAATGTGTGTGGTTATTTATTTTTATCGCTAGCAGTTTTGATTAGGTACAGGAAAAGGATGTTAATAGTTGATTTAATATCATTTTAACATTGGGTGAAGTATAAAAGTGGCACAATTATTCAACCTTTTATTTACTTGTGAATGAGTTACGGAGATTTAACAATAATATGATAATGTATCGTATTGAAATTTTTTGAACCGTTTGGAATTCTAAACGATAAAATCGTACCTTTCATGGATAGGTAAATGATTTCGAAAATTCGAATCAAGGTTAACGATAATTATGTGTGAATAATTGAGAGGGGAAGAACAAGGAATAATATTTCATCTTGAATTACAAAATGTTACGAAATTGGCGGGATGTTCCAAGGCTACGAATGGTTCTATTCGAAAATAAAGTTTAATAACAGTTCTATAAATTTGAAATACGTCCAAAAATTAAAATCTGACGTGAACAGCACATGACTTGCATATGCATGTGTCACAATGAATCAACAAAGAGTGTACAACGTAAAGAGATAACGTATTATATACATTAGTTTACGATATGGCGCGCTACTATTGTTACTAGATGGGGTTAGTCAAAGCACAGTTATTCTTGATTTAATCACATTTCCGATTATATAAGGTGACCATTTATGTGAAAAGGAAATACGGGACACGGAAGCTTGACCTAAAGAGTCTGAGGGATACCAAATACTCCTCAGTAAGGGAAGGATAGGGAGATTTTTTTAAAAATCAGATACCAAAAATTAGCCTAAGTGATAAATGTAGTGGTTGTTTATGGTAAGTTTTTAGGCGCCCCATGCCACAATGCAATAGTATCATTCGTAAAATATCTGGGTGATCTTGGAGAAAAAAATTAATTCCAAAATTATTTTTTGTCATTAAAAGTCCTGTTAAAATTCTTACACAGTAAGGCCAGTTTTTTTACTGAAACAAATCTGAAAAAATCCTTTACGTGGCGGTGTTGCATCCCAGTAAATACATTGCACATTTCAACAATTTTTAATATGTTGTTGTGTGGTATATCTTCACTGTGGAAGTTTTTTTTTTTTTATGATTGTGGACCTGAACAGGCTAAATTTGGCCTATCGTGCTAAAGCACTCAGGAACACTTAGGAGGATGGATAGAGGGATAATGAATTGCCAATAGATGCCTATGAACAGCTACCTTAAATTTTATCATATCATAAGTGAGAGGAAAACAGGAACTAGGGAGATCATTCCAGAGTTTAGAAGCCGTGTAGAAAAATGTGGATTGCGCCCGTTTGGTACGACAAGTGGAGATTTGTACTGCATACTGATGATGTGAATGAGCGAACCGAGTGTTTTTTTTTCGCAAGATAGCCCGAAATGGTATCAAAGAATATAATTCAGCAGCACAATAGCCGTTGTAATAACGATAATACAAAGAAAGAACTGAAACCATCCTTCTATGCTCAAGGGACTGTATGTGAGAAGTTAAGGACGGGTCATTTATAAGCCTAATTGCTCTCTTTTGAATACGATCAACGATATCGAGAACGTATTGGGGAGCACTAACCCAGAGGTGAGAATTATATTCCATATGAGGCCGAATTTGGGCCTTATACAGCAGAAGGAGTTGTCGCGAGGTAAAGTACTGCTTAGATCTGTACAAAAAGCCTATTTTACGAGCAGCTGTTTTGGTAGCTGACAGAAGATGGTCAACCCATGAGAGATTTGAAGATACAGTCATACCCAACAGAGTAATAGAGTCTGAAAACTTAAGAACTGAGCCATTCATACTTACAACAGGAAATGATCGATCTTTTTTGGCGGACACAAGGCAACACTGAGTTTTGTTAGCATTAAATTTAACTAGATTATTGCGTCCCCATTCGAGAATACGTTGAATGTCGTTGTTGATTGAATTTGCCATTTCAGCTTTAATTTCTTAATTTGAGATAGAAGGTGGATTATCACTATGAGCAGACTGAGATGAACTACACTGAAGAGTGCTATCGTCAGCAAAGCAATGGATGAGGTTGTTGAATAAATAAGGTCATTTATGTACAGCAGAAAAAGTGTAGGCACTATAACGGATCCCTGTGGTACGCCCGCGTTAATGCTAACTTCTTTGGAAAAAAAGCCATCAACTACGACACGTATTCGTCTTTTATCAAGGAAACCAGAAACCCAGTTGATGAGCGTATCATTTAACCCAAACGAGGTGAGTGTGGCAAGTAAATACTTATGCCAAACTTGGTCAAATGCCTTTGAGATATCTAAAGCGACTACAACTGTTTCACCGGACTGCTCTACTGTATTGTTCCCAACTTGGGTCACATATGAAAGAAGATCACCTGTTGAACGACTTTGTGTGGTTAAAACGTTCGACAATAGAAACGGAAACTTTTTTCCACTCTTTTATTCTTAGACTGGTTGTACATTTTTAATGCACACAATTTCATCAAAAAGTTTCGTATCATTTACATAAATATCATGGTGTTGTTTTTGAAAAACACTTAATGAGTTTCCAACATTTGACCACAGAGGTTCTTTTTTTAGCAATACCCAACGAAATGCTTGCGAATCTTCAATGTGTTGCGTCCATTTATCCAAGTAGATTGTTTGTACCCGTTTGTACCAATTTTTTTACCTTTTGTGCCTCAAGGTGTTGTAATTTAACCCGGCGTTAAAAAATGTTAGCACCCCACTTGAATATTTTTATCGTTTATGACGGTATTCGAGAGAGGATCGTTTGTACCTAATTGTACCATTTTTCCTTTTGTTTGTACCTTAAGGGGTTGGTTTGTATCGAATTTCCAAATCGTTTTAAAGGAGCAACTACTTCGTTTACAGAGATTTTCAATATCAGGAAGCGGATAATGTATCGTTCTGGTTTGTACTTGTTTGTACCACTTTTTTTTCCTTCGTATTTCAAGGGGTACAAATCTAACCAGGGGTTCAAAATGCGAGCAACCCACTTTAATATTTTTTATCGTTTTCTACGGAATTCGAGGGAGCATCGACTACCCTCCATTGTACCATTGTTCCTTTGTCTTTGTACATCGTTTTAATAATTTTAGTCGCTTTTGACAACATTCGAAACAGTATCGTTTGTACTCGTTTGTATTACCACTTTTGTATTCATATCCAATTTATCAATAATGTTTTTACAATATTAAAATCTCTAGGATTTTTAATATACAGGGTGTCCCAGGAGTTCGTAGCAACAATTTGCGAGATGATAGAGGGGTTAAAAATAATTATAGCGCTTCATATAAAATTTTTGCCTTAAGCCCTTCGTTCACGAACTATAGAATTTCCAAATCGTTTTAAAGCAGCAACTATTTCGTTTAAAGAGGTTTTCAAAATCAGGAAGCGGATAATGTTTCGTTTTGGTTTGTACTTGTTTGTACCACTTTTTTTTCCTTCGTATTTCAAGGGTTGCAAATTGAACCAAGGGTTCAAAATGCGAGCACCCCACTTCAATATTTTATATCGTTCTCGACGAAATTCGAGTGAGCATCGATTGTCCTCCATTGTACCATTTTTCCTTTGTCTTTGTACATCATTTTAATAATTTTAGTCGCTATTGACGACATTCGAAACAGTATCGTTTGTACTCGTTTGTACTACCACTTTTGTTTTCATACCCAATTTATGAATACTGTTTTTACAAGATTAAAATCTCTCAGACTGTTAATATACAGGGTGTCCCAGGAGTTCGTAGCAACAACTTGGGAGATGATCAAGGGGCTAAAAATAATTATAGCGCTTCATATAAAATTTTTGCCTTAAGCCCTTCGTTAACGAATTATAGGGCTCTATAATTGGGAATTAAAAATTGTTTTTTATTTATACTTATTAAATGATTTATTGGAAATTAATAAAATTTTAACCGTTTATAAACAGCATAAATGTACACTTGGTGGCGTCATAAACAAATCTGCCCGTATCTCTTACACCGTTAATTTGATCGAGATGTCACAAGAGGATGTTTTTCTTTAGAAATGTTTAAGAAATTTTTGTAGCATTTGTAATTGAAAAAAGTTATATTTAAAAAAAAATTGCCACATCAACCATTGAACTTAGTCGGTACCTGAGTTCACAAGTGTAGTGCAGATTTGTTTATGACGCCACCAATTATGACGCCACCAAGTGTACATTTATGGTGTTTATAAACGGTTAAAATTGTATTAATTTCCAATAAGTAATTTAATAATTATAAATAAAAACCAATTTTAATTCCCAACTATAGAGCCCTATAGTTCGTTAGCGAAGGGCTTAAAGCAAAACTTTTATATGAAGCACTATAATTACTTTTAGTCTTTCTATCATTCCCAAGTTTTTGGTACGAACTCCTGGGACACTCTGTAAATTAAAAATCTGAGAAAAATTTTAATCTGGTAAAAACATTATTCATAAATTGGATATGAAAGCAAAAGTGGTAGTACAAACGAGTACAAACCATACTGTTTCGTATGTCGTCAAAAGCAACTAATATTATTAAAATGATGTACAAAGACAAGGGAAAAATGGTACAATGAAGTACAATCGATGCTCTCGCGAATTCCGCCGAGAACGATAAAAAATATTAAAGTGTGGTGCTGGCATTTTTAACCCCTTGAAATACGAAGGAAAAAAGTGGTACAAACCTGTACAAACCAAAACGAAACAGTATCTGCTTCTTGATTTAGAAAATCGCTTTTAACGAAAAAGTTGCCCCTTTAAAACAATTTGGAAATTAGGTATTAACCTCGGTATTAACCAACCCCTTGAGGTACAAATAAAAGGAAAAATGGTACAATTAGGTACAAACGATCCTATCTCGAATACCGTCATGAACGATAAAAAATATTCATGTGGGGTGCTAACATTTTTTAATCCCGTGTTAAATTTGAACACCTTGAGGTTCAAAAGGTAAAAAATGTGGTACGAACGGGTACAAACTATTATAAATCAGATGCAATCAAAATCATTTCATTATTTTAATATGGGGTGCCAGGTTCATGTAGGTCAAAGCTACTACCATAATATTAACTTGATTTGGCAAAAAGACTTCATTTTTTCGTTCTATTAATTTTTGTTTTAAATGTTGAGGACAAGAGAATAAAACGACGCGATACTGTGATTAGATAAGAAAATTAAGAGTGTGGTTTTTATATGATGTTAAATTAGGGTTAATTTTTGCATGCGCGTTAAGAATTTTAATGCTGTAATAAAAAAATATTTGTATTTAAATTCTGCATTAGATAGTGAAATAACATACAGGGTGATTCATTTGAAAATCTTAAGAAAAACTGGTTTGGAACCAAATTTTAGACACCCTGTATAAAATAAGAAAAAACTATTTAATGTCGAAGTATCGTTAGACTTCTTGTATTAAAGTTCACATTATGTAGTTCGAACAAAACAGACCGTTTTTTTCCAGGCGTGCAAAACGATTTTGTATTAGTACCTCACAATACGAAAGTCTTGGGAGGTATTGTAATCGGTCGGCGAAATTTCGAGCGCAGCACTTTAGTTTTTGTGAATTATCGCAAAATAGAAAATAGATCCCAGAGGATTAAATTTCCTTTAAAAATAGCTACCGTACTTAAAAATTGCTGTACCGTAAGTTGGAAAAGAGGTTCAAACATGAAAGTTTCAAAATGTGTCTGTCTGTCTCTATGTGTTCCAACGCGATAGCGCCCACAAAGATAATCCGATCGTCATTAAATTTGGTACCCAGGTTCGGATAAATGAGCAGACGGAATGATGAACTTTTGAACGAAATCTGTCAAAATGGAATTCCAGATTGACTATTATAGAGTGCATAAATACGAACGGCTATTCGTAGCAAACCGACACCTCTTTACGTAAGCAACTAAGTGATCCATCCTAGAATTGACAGCGTGTTTGGTTGATGTCTCGGCGTCTCGGCTTCAAGACGCATAATCTACGAGGTTTTTTAAATCTTATCTTATTAGACATGTTCAGGCATTTCTGGCCATTTGAAACGATTTTTGAAAAACAATTTTAGCCCTTTGGTAAAAAATTTTCGAATTTTTTTTTCATTTTTACACGTTTTGAGCCATTTCTGGCAATTTGAGACGATTTTTGGAAAAAAAAATTTTTGGCCCTTTGGTCAAACATTCTCGCAATTTTTACATGTTATGATTAATTTTAAAATGTCAGAATTCTAATTATTTTTTTTATTACTAAGTAGAATTTATGTCATTTAGGAATTATATAAACAACTGTTGTTTTCGCAACAACGAAAGTTAACTATGGAATAAATGTAAAAATGATAACCGCATCAATAGAAATATAAGGGTAACAAGTGGATTTATATGTTTATAAAAATTGTATTTTTATGCACATATTTACAAGTTTTCTATTTAAGAACTAAATAAATGTATACTGGGTGATTATGATTATTTACTTTCTCCGATCAACTACGTCAAGCTTTATAGGTATTATTTAAGTAATAATTTAAATTTAAGATAATGTGCTTTGGTCGTCATATTTAATTGTTTCTGTCGAAGTATTACGATTTTTTTAATAAAACAATTTAACAATTTAATGGTATGAAAAAACTGTACAAAACTTTTAGTAGCAAAAAAACAGCACTAGTTATAAAACACATCAAATTTTTTTAATTTTACTTGTGCTTGTTTAAATTATCAATTACATTGTATTGTGAGGTCATGTGTTGCACACATCAGATTTTTTTAAATTTATTGCTCGTAAACTGTTAAAGAAAATTAAATAAAGTTTTGGGAAATAAGAAAGAACATAAAAAAAGAACTAAAATATGCAAAAAAAATGCAGGGTGTGTCATTAAAAAAAAAATCCATTTTATGTCGTCATACTTTTTTGGACCACCCTGTATATGCGAAAATATTTTCCCGAAATACACTCATATGTACAGTATAGGTCTGCGTTCAAACGAAATTCCGAACTTAATTGGTACAGGAGATAAGGACGTCTGACGCACTATTGCAGGACCCTGTATATCTCATCATTAGATCTTATTATAGCAGTCACAGTTCCTATTGCTAGACATGGTCTCCATCCTACAGCTGTGATAGATCAACTTGATCGTAATATGCTCGCTCCATTGGGAGTCGAGTAGAAGATACTACCTTAGGTCTAAAGAAAGCAAGGCATTGTTAGTATTATAAGAGATACTCGTGGTCACAGAGTTGGCGTAAATCCTCAGTCTCCTCTGGAAGCCTTCACACTTCAAAGAAGAAATATGGGGAATTATTGGAATCCTAGTATTCAAGCAAAACAAATATACCGTTTCAGAATCATTTTGCGAGGAAAAATTACAAATATACCGTGCGGTGTTAGCAAAATACCGACTCTTAGTTATTAGTAAAATGTCTCCGATTTGATGACAACACTTCTCATAACGAACAAAAGGAAATTGATAAATTTGATGCTGCTCGTGAGCTGTAGATCAAAGCAACTTCAAAATTTCCCAACTATTTGAAACCTTTGGAATCAGTAGTAATAGACGAAGAATATATTACATTTCACGGTAGATTCCCCTTTCGCGTGTACATATCAACTAAATCCGGAAAATACAGACTAGAAGCAAATGTGCTTTGTGATTCTGAAAATTATTACAGCTTTGCAGCGGTACCATATACTGTAAAAGTACCAAATGAGGAAACAAATTACAATAACGATTAAAAGGTTGTGAAACGATTAGTAAAACTTGCTAAACTAGAAAACTCAAGTTGAAATGTCACCATGGTTCGTAAATTTACCTCTTTTTCTATAACTGAAGATCTGTTCTAAAACCTAACTATAGTAGGTATTATAATGAGCTTTAAAAAAAGCTGTTCTAGGAACTGTTCGATTTGTATTTGGGATAAAGCAACATTAGTTAGCTATATCCCCAAATAAAAACAGGTTGTAATGGCCTTAGCATGTGTGCATAAAGGTATGGAAATCAGGGACCATAAACCGAAGATAATATTATATTATAATTCCACAAAAGCACGCGTTGATACTCTACATAAATGCGTTAGAACTTACAGTTGTCGTCGACGTACGAGGAGATGGCAAATGGCAGTATTTTCAATTTCTTCGATATAGCGCATACGTTATCTTAAACAAAAAAAAAAACGATAATTTGAAACGCAAGAATCCTGACCCTAAATGCGGCCGAAAAATGTTCCTGGAAAGTAATGTGTCTGATAAATATGGCAAAGTGGTCGGAATGTGCAGGACTGCGAAGCATCTATATTCGTGCTTTACAAACTTTTGGTTTTGAGTCTAGTAAAGTGAATGCTGTATGGAGAGGGTTGGTAATTAGTGAACCAATAGGTAGTATTGCCACGCCAAACAAAAATTTACCGCAGAAAGGAAGATGTTTTCTGTGCCCGAGATCAGTTGATACAAAATACATGAAAGCGTATAAAAGTGCGGCAAGTAAGATATATACAATCAAAGAAAAAAAAAATTCCAGAATATGTACAAATTCCTAATTT
Organism: Vesta saturnalis; assembly: GCA_036346205.1. Taxonomy (NCBI): domain Eukaryota; kingdom Metazoa; phylum Arthropoda; class Insecta; order Coleoptera; family Lampyridae; genus Vesta; species Vesta saturnalis. Next base: position 124,518 of record JARFJB010000023.1, on the reverse strand, counting down.
ATTTGCTGCTGGTTGTATACCTTACAGCTCAGATTTACCATAATAACATTGGGGTCAGTCACTGACAAGCTCCCCCCCCCCCTCCCCTCCCCATTCACTTTTCAAGGTGTAGGTACGAATAGCGTCCATATGCGACTGTCAATACGAATACGGTTTATTTTAGTGACAACATGGAAAGGTCTCTTTTTTTGCAGGTAGACTGCACGCGTGAACCATATGTATGGCGGCTCAAAGTATCAATATGTGATACTTTTTATGGAGGCTAAAACGATTCACCGAATTCCCATAACGCCGACTATACAGGGTGTCCGGAAATGGAGTGTACAACGTTTAACCAGAGATTCCTTGGTCAAAAATAAGGCGATCCGGGTAAACATACCTATATCCGAAGTTACTTCGTTTGCCGCTGGAGAGCGTCAAAGTTTATAAAATAACTTCGTTTTTTCGAAATAATTTCTAAGCGCTTCAATCGATTTTAACTAAATTTGGGAAACAAGAGTTGTAGCATAAATTGACATAATTTGACGTAAATGGGAACTTTTTTCGATACGTAGAAAAAGGAAAAAATCTACATATGTATGTTCTTACCCCCTGTAGACATGACTTTCATTTTTTTTTTTGTACTAATAGGTCATTTTGTTTACAAACTTTTTGTGTTCCTATAAAATGTTGGTCAGATGTACAGTTTCGTAGCAAAAAAGTAATTTACTCAACCGTTCATTTAATCATTGTCTGCTTACTCGGAAGGAAAGCGGGAGAAAGTAAATACACGAACTACATGAAAATGTTTTAGTTTGAATAAAAATTTAAATTTGTAATCACAATTATGGATATTTAACGCAATAAATTATTATAATAATTGCTCAAAATGTTTTCCCTTTTTTTAAATGAAACTACTTTAGCTTTTCAATACGGAAACTGTACAGGGTGGTTCATTTTCAATGTTTTCTTATGGGAAGTAGCCTTTCTATTACAGATAGACAAAAAGTAATATGGGGTGCATGTGTTCGATTCTGGTGTTAATTAAGATCCAATAGTCATCATCAAGATATCTCTGACCGTTATGCCGCAATTAGCCAAAATTGAAAAAATGGCGATTTTGAAAAACTTGAATAACTTTTTTATTTCTAAATGTATCGACAAACTGTAAAAACATTTTTAAGGCATTTTTTTAAGTAGAATCCGTTAGTGCATTCACATTTTTAATACCTCCTTAATTTAAAAAAATATGACATAAAGTTGTATTTTTTATATGGAAACCATAGTTGGCTATGACATTTTTAAATGACATTTTTTGTGCTTTTCAAAACTATACAACCAAAAGGTAACAGACGGGTTTCTGGGTAGAAAATTTTTTTTGAGAAACGCAGAAACACGTCAATTTTTATATCATGGGGGACAACTTTTGCCATGATTTTCAACCTGAAATGATTTCATCCCTTAGCGCTGTGAGAACAACCCCTAACATTTAAATAGGGGTGATGGAGCAAGTAATGCGTATTTTAAAGGTCTTTCTGTCATAGCCAACTATGGTTTCCATATAAAAAGATACAACTTTATGTCATATCTTTTTAAATTAAGGAGGTATTAAAAATGTGAATGCGGATTTTACTTAAAAAAGTGCCTTAAGAATGTTTTTACAGTTTGTCGATACATTTAGAAATAAAAAAGTTATTCAAGTTTTTTAAAATCGCCATTTTTTCAATTTTGGTTAATTGCGCAATAACGGCCAGAGATATCTTGATTATGACTATTGGATCTTAATTAACACCAAAATCGAGCACAAGGGCCCCATGTTACTTTTTGTCTATCTGTAATAAAAAGGGTACTTCCCATAAGAAAACATCGAAAATGAACCACCCTGTACTACTTACAATTATTAGTAGTTAGTACTAGTTTTAAACTTAATTACGTCATTCGTGTCTTTTCTTCTTATGGTCAGTACACGTTTTTAGAAAGTTATTTACGAATTTTCAATTTAGATAACGTAGGCTAGAAAAGAAATGTTTTACAAATTAAGGCCGTAGCAAAAAAAAAAAAAAATTCGGACGGCTCAGATTTTTAATCGTGTAAATTAATGTTTTAAAAGTAAAATTTGATTAAAACAGTACTGATTTAATTAAAAGCTAAATTAATTCACTCAGAAAAACGAGAACATTTTGAACAATTAAATAATAATTTATTGCGTTAAACCTCTTACAAATTTTTAGTTGGGCAGACGGTTTAGCAAAAAAAATATTTTCTAAATTCCTACAAGTCTGAATCAGTAATTGTAACTTAACACTAATAATGTTTTTATTAAAAGATGGCTATGATTTAGACAACCAATGGAAATAATGAACAATTAATTTCAACAAATGTTCAAAATGGCTGCCACTTTGTTGTACACATGCGTTAATTCTAGGTCGAAAATTAAATTGTACTCTTCGTAGCGGGATTCCGTAGGATGTTGGTAACATTTAAAATTCTTAAATATAAATCTTCCTCGCTTTCAATACGAGAGGAGTAAAATTTTTGTTTTTATGGCGCCCCATAAAAAAAATCACAGGGTGTTAGATCCGGTGATCTTGCTGGCCATTTTACAGGAGCATCATTCCTATCCTATCCGTCGATTTTTATAAATCGTATTTAAATACTGACGCACTTCTAACGAAAAATGTGGCCGAGTACCATCATGCATGAACCAGATATTCTGTCGTTGTAATAAGGTCAAATTCTCTAGTAAAGCGGGTAATGTTACTTGCAAAAAATTTAAATAATTATTTCCATTTAAGTTATTTGGACCAATAAGGAATTCGTCAACAATTCCTGCCCACATATTGAGTAACTTTTGTTGCGTGGGGATTTTCATCAGAGCAAACATGTTCATTATGTAAGTTAGATACACCGGATCTTGTAAATGTAACTTCGTCGGTAAATAAAATTATACTACGGAAATTTGGAGTTTCTGATATCTGATTTTCAATAAAATTTCAAAACGTTAAGCGGGATTCTGGATCAATAGGTAACAAGTCTTGAATTTTATGAACATGGCATGGATATATAAGTTGTTCTTTTAAAACCTCATTAACAACTGATTTTGGAACCGCTAATTCCAGCCCCAGGTGTCTAGTACTTGCTTTTGGGTTTTCCTCAACTCTGTCTAAAATGTGTTCCTGCATATCTACTGTTCTTGTAGTACGCGGACGTCCACAATCAAAAGTTCTTCACTTTAAACTACCATTCTTCCGAAGACATCTAACAATGTTTTCAAAGGTTTGGTAACGCGGCACTATACGGTTAGGAAACCTTTCCCTGTAAACTCTAACACTCTCGGGACCATTACATTCACAAAACCCATAAACTAACAACATATCTACTTGTTCGGCATATGACTAAATAAAATTCATGATGACTCGAGATAAACCGCAAGAAGAAAAATACTAAATGCTAAACGGAGTTCAGTTTAAATGACATTAAAGTAATAAACTCTTTTTTTACTTGTCAAATTAATTATACCCAACTCGTAATAAAAACATTATTAGCGTTAAGTTGCAATTACTGATTCAGACTGGTAGAAATTTAGAAAATATTTTTTTTGGTTAAACGTTGTACACGCCATTTCCGGATACCCTGTATATTTTAAAAGTCCAGAACACCAAACGTGACCAAAACACGGACGACCATTTCGTCGATTCGCCCATTCCGCCGAATTTCAGTATTAGACAATTACGTCGAATGAGACCAAACCGCCGACGACCATTCTGCTGAATGCCATATTTTAATATTGGACCATGACCAAAGCGCCAGGTAACCAAAGGGCGGAATGACCAACACGACGAATAAAATTAATTTTTAATTTAATGTTATTACGTATTACAGATCGCAATTAAAAATAAATCTACTGATTTTTTTGAATAATTGTGGTCCCGAACAGGCTAACTTTGGTCTACCGTGCTAAAAGCACTCAGGAACACTTAGGAGGATGGATAGAGGGATATTGAATTGCCAAGAGATACCTATCAATGGCTACGTTAAATTTTTATCATAAGTGAAAGGAAAACAGGAACCAAGGAGATCATTCCATAGTTTAGAAGTCGAGTAGAAGAATGTGAATGGCGCCTGTTTCGTACAAGTTGAGATTCGTACTGCATATTGATAATGTGGGTTAGCGAACCGAGTATTGCTAGCAAAGGTTGTAACTTAGCAGCGCAATAGCCATTGTAATACCGATAATACAAAGAAAGAACTAAAACGATTCTTCTATGCTCGAGGGACTGTATGTCAGAAGTTAAGGACGGGTCATTTATAAGACTAATCGCTCTTTTTTGAATACGATCAACGATATCGAGAGCGCATTGGGGAGCACCAGCACAGGGGTGAGAATTATATTCTGGAAGAGGTCTAATTGGGGCCTTACAGAAAAAGTTTTGGGGAGACAAATTACTTAGATCTGTACAAAAAGTCTATTTTGCGAGAAGCTGCTTTAGTAGTTGACATAAGATGGTCAACATATGAGCAACTTGAAGATACACTCATTCCCAACATAGAAATAGAGGCTGAAAGCTTAAGATTTGAGCCATTCATGCTTATAACAAGAAATAAATTGTGGTGGGCACAAGGTAACTGAGTTTTATTAGCATGAAATTTAACTAGATTAATATTTCCCCATTCAAGGATACGTTGAATCTCTTTGTTGATTGAAATGGTCATTTCAATTTTACGGTCTTGATTTGAGATAGAAGGTGGGTTACTATTATGGGTAGACTGGGATGAGATCAAAAGATTTTGAGATATCTAAAGCGACTACAACTGTTTCACCGGATTGTTCTAATGTAGGTATTCTTCCAAACTTGGGCCACATATGACAGAAGATCACCTGCCTAAAATCATATTGGTGGTTGCTTTCAAGGAAAGAGAGTGGTTGCTAATTTATGGCTTTTTCCATTATTTTAAACAAAACGGAACTGATGGAAATTGGTCGATAGTTGCAGGGATCGGTCTTATCGCCTTTTTTGGGGTTTGGTTGAACATTTGCTAACTTCTATGATGAGGGAAATTCGCCAGAAGACATAGATATAGAATAGAGCTTAGATAGGACTGGTACTAGCTCGAGAGAGCATTTATTAAAGACAATAGATGTGATACCATCAAGCCTACAGATGATCGATTTTATAAGCTTGTACCGCAAACGAATAGGTTTCATCAGGAAGAGGCGACTCGGGGCACATCTTTACCAGAACCATTAAAACACGAGTTTGATGCAAATAAATCCACAAAAAGGTTGGCTTTGTCTACAGAATCAGTAACTACAGATCCGTCAAAGGATGCCATGGGGGGAAATGAAGATGTACTAAAGTTTTTACTCAATGCTTTAGTTAAAGAACAAAATTTACGACTGCCCAAGGAGATGTAGCTAGTTCATTGCATTATTGTTGATCAAATAACGTTTTAGCTTTAGAGATAACATTTTTGCAGGTATTTCCAGCACCATGACTCTCGACTGTTTTATTATATTTACGTTTAGTACAAAATTTATTTTCAAATATATTGCATCAGCACAAGCCTTATTGAACCAGAGTACGACTTCATAACACTATTTACGCCATGGAAAGGTTGACTTAAAACACCATAAGGTTCTGTCAGTGCTGCGAATAACATAGGAACGAGAGATAGTAGAAGTTATTTGTATTAGAACATGGTCAGAGAGACCTAACGGTGAAAGAACTGAAAAGTTTGTGTACTATTATGTCAAATTAAATGCCTGATATTTTGTAGTTATAAAGGATGCGTCAAACCTGCATTTTTGAAGACAGCGCCGGTTCCAAGAAAGTGGCAAAATTACGGTTGCGTTTCGCCCTTCAAAGCGTTTCAGTAGCCAAGTGGTTCAAGCAAGAACGGTTGTTCTGTGAAAACATTTATCAAAGAAGTATTTGTGCAGCCGCATAACACCACTTCCGGGCACATTTCCAGGTTAATCGTAATCGGCCCGTGCCTTCTGTGAACTCAATAAAGTTATGAATATAAAACTTTGAAAACATCGGTGAAACGAAAAACAAAAGAGGTGGCAGTGCGAGATCAGCGCTAACTCCCGCAAATGTTGAATGGTTAAGAATCGCTGTGACAAGAAGCCGCTCTAGATGAGCGACGAGGCGCATTTTCATCTCTCTAGTTATGTAAATAAACAAAATTATAGCTATCGGAGTGATGAAAACCCTCAAGAACTCCATCAAAAACTTCTCCATTCGGCCAAAGTAACAGCTCAGTGTGCAATGTCTTTAACGAGAATCATAGACCTATTTTTTTAAAATGAAATGAAGTAAGCTGTTATCGTGAGTGCAGAGCGCTACTCGTAAATGTTACGGACATTCTTCATTCCTCACGTTCATGAACACGGCAAAGTTTTCCAAGAACGGTTTCGTAGTCTTGAATAACTGAAGGAAATCGAAAAAATTCCTCAACAGATGCTCCCTGATGCAATGGAAAATTTTAGACATCGCCTGCAAGAATACATCGATCGAGATGGATGACATTTTAATAGTGTTATTTTGAACAATGAATGTTTCTTAAACGCTTCTTAATGCAGATTAACATGGTGTCAATAAGATGGTAGTACAAAAATTAATTAAGTGGAGGCTGATTATGGGTAATTTGTTTTGTATTTGTTATTTTGGCTAATCATAAGTTATATAATGGTTGTTAGTTATTATTGGGTTAATGCAAAAAATTATATGAAAATAAATGTTATTTTTTAGAAGGATGGATCCTGAGCAAGAAAAATGCCTTCTAAATCTATACGGCGACGTTAATTCTAGCTAATACGATCTCTCTAGCTCTGATAGTAACCCTTATTGGTGATGATGGAAATGATAATTATAGTGCCAGATCTAATTCTGCTAAGGGAGTGATGAGCATTAATACAAGATAAGCGATGATTTCAACTTTGATAAAAATTTAGTGGATATAAAGATTCTAATAAACAAACACCCATTATTAAAATACCTATCTTTTGGGTATGACATCGTGTATTTTTTGTTTATTTTGTATATAAATTTAAACGTTTCGATAACAATTGTATATTTATCATCCTCAGCAGTACATGATAATATATTTAATTAATTAAAGAAGATAACAAATCAGAACACCCTCTAACGGACGAAGGCTAACAGTGAAAAAGTCTCAATCAGAGAACAAATTTTACAACAAAATTTATTAAGTTACGATGTAAGTGTAAAGTTGCGAAAAACTTTAATTTGAAATTAATAAAAGCATTCACAAATAGAAACTTAACATACCAATTAAGGATCTAACAAAGAAATAGTTTTTTGTTAATAATTGTAATTGTTATTGTACAGTGAAAACCTTAAAATAGACAAAAATCCATTAGATGTTTTAAACAATTCTTGTGGAACTATTGGTTATTAATAGTAAAGTGTATGAGTACGACAATAATCTTTTTTATAGAAAATTGTCCTAAACGTAACTACATCGGGATAAACAACTTTATAGCGGCAATTAAAAAAGAATTAGATATCCATTTGTATCTTCTTTTGAGAACAGTCACGAGCTTGAACATTGAAATGGTCTCGTAGACGACGTGAAATATTACTTCGTCATGGAACCAGTTAAAAAAAGTATTAACCAGGCGAGCGTTTATCTTTGAATGAGCCGTTGCTCCTTCATCGCATAAGAATGAGTTTTCGTCATTATATACAAAAAAAAGAAGGCGAACATACGACATAAAGTCATATGTAATTTGGGGCCCAATTACCTTGGTGTGGAACAACACGATCGTCCAACCTACAAAATTAAAAGAGATGTAATAATACGTTTATTCCTCATTTTGAATTTCTGAACTTTAAATTTAAAAAAAATAATTAAATAATACATTTTTCTGCATAATTATACAACCTTTTTACCTTCCAACCTACATACATAGGTATAGAAGGTTATGTAATGGACTTTATTGCGTGTGCGTGTATGTATGTTAGTATCCACGGTAACTCAGAACGACAACCCGAACTTCAAATTTAGTATTTAAGGTAGTTTTCATTGAGATAGTAGAGTTGAGGTAACACGATTTGCTTAGCATTCGGGTGGTAATGGGTTCCATTCCAGTTTACCATGTGAGGTTTTTTCAGGGAGTTTTCCTTATATGGACATAGCGGCATGGTCACTGCGTATACGCACACTTTTTGCGGCTAATTAGACGAATGCTTGCGTAGTATCTTCCCACACAGAACCCTAACTCCGTTCCTTCCGACCCTATCCTGACCGTACCTATCCTTAATCCCACCATGCATACATACTTAATGTATGCATGTTGGGAATCCAAACTTGTGGTTGAAGAAGCTTGGAATGGTCAAGTAGTCAGCCCTCCCCCTTGGGGAAAGAATGAAACACGTGGCCTTTTCCCTTTTTTTCTCCTGGAGCTAATTAGATTTTGCGAGAATTTCAGCGGCGGAAAGGGGGCGTTTATTAGGAGCAGTTTTTGGTTCTTATCAAATATTTCTGAAACAGTTGTTTATTTCAAAGATATAAAAATACTCTTAAATCCATCGATTAATTATGTTCTTGCAATTTTTTGATACGACGCGTAATTTAGCGGCAAAAATTCCTAAGTTACAATTTAACTGTTAGTTCAAATTTTTTCACTATCTGAATAAGGATTATAAGAAAATATGTTTAAGGGCAGTCCGACCGGGAATTTTTTTTTTCAATTTTTGGGTTTTGATTGATTATTATTCTCTGAAATCTCCTCTTTAAAACCATATATAACACTAAGAATAAAAAAAATATTTGCCTTTGAAAAGCTATGAAAAAACTTGATATAACCCGTGTCCGCAAGGCGGAAAAAGCTGCGTTGGACCTTGAAATAAAAATCCGACAGGCCAGAAGTTTAGGAAAAAAGAAGTTAGAAGACTTATATGAGGATGAGGAGGACCAGGACAACCCATCCCACAGTTCTGGGCATTACTAGTATAACTATTCTTGTAAGTATGCTTACTTTTTGTTCAACTCTCACTCTTTTCTTCGTTTTCCGAAAATTTGCTTTTTGACAATTTTAATGTAAGCTCTAGCCATTACTAATAAAGATAGCATTACCAAATATTTATTGTATATTTTTCACACCAATTACTAGTTCCGTACGGAAGGGTTTTACAAAATTTACATTCCAGGCTGAGAAAAAAATTTGTAATAATCCTTTTTTCATTAAAAGTACAAGTATTTTTCAAACAATCTTAAAATCTATTGTTTTTATTTTATTTTTAAAACCCTCCGTACGGAACTAGATAAAGAGCCAACCTTCAAAATAAAAAAAAGTTTGTTACCTCTTATAGTTTTTGAGATTTCATGCATAAAGTTAACATCGAGTTTATATGCGGGTCGGACTACCCTTAAAGAAAATTTTATTTTACATAACTTATCTTTATAAAGTTTTCTAACGAACAGCCAAATAAGTCTAAGAATTAATTAAGATTGAAAATGCTTCAACTGTATAACCAACAGTTTTATAGAAGCGGGCGGCTTTGAATTTTTTTAAAAAGTTAATACCTGGATGTCTATTAACCTCTAACTGACATGAAATTTTAAACGTCCATTTGATATAAATTCTTGTTTTGGTTTTTACAATGTTTACAAGAAAATTATTATTAAAATTATTTCATTAATTATTTAAATTGCACTTTGTAGGTTGGAAGGTCGTGTGTTGTTCCACACCAAATATTATGCGTGTGAAGTTATCATCCCAACAAAGACTTCTAACAGTTCTGATTAGAGTTTTAGCTTCCTTTTAAAGAGTTTGGAAGTACTTTATAAAAAATAAAGAGTTCCGCTCATTAACGGTTGCAAATTTTAATTTGAAAAACAGGGTGCTAATTTCACATCGAAAATCGAGATCCAGTAGTTCTGACTAGCTAAATTACTATATTTTGCAAAGTATTAGAGTCCCTGATATGAATAAATTTTTTTGAAAATTAAAAAAATAAAAAAATTTTGAAACAGTTCCAATCAACTTTTGATGCTCTTTTATTCATTCCTAAGAGTTCTCGCTAATTAAAAAAAATTATAATCAAAAATGAAAAAGCTACAGCCCTTTTACTTAAAAAAAATGTTAACAAAAAATATTCTAATAGTTCTCGCAGCAGATGTGGATAGTATTCGAAAAGTTCTGAAAGAAATTCTAATTATAGAAAGCGATCCGATGAATGTTTATAGAATTACTCGACTTTAAAGAATCGCATTTGCGGAATTCTTTTTATTAATTTTATTTATGGCCCTAAAAAGGACCGATTGTGCAATAATGCCTACTTAAGTAGGCATTAAGTAGGCATCAAGTACCTACTTAATGCCTACTTAAATGCTCGAATTGTCTCCCATCGACCTCAATGCATTGTTGAAGCCGCTCATGCGTGGACATTACAGCAGCTTCAACTTCTGCTCATGACAGGCCACGAATGGCCTCTGGAATTCGTAGTTTCCTGTCGTCTCTCGTTGTTGGTGGAGTTTCGTAAACAATATCTTTTAACCGACCCCATAGATAAAAGTCCAAACGGGTTAAGTCTGGGGATCGGGGTGGCCAAGGAAATAGACTTCCTCGACCAATCCGCCTCTGGTGATATGTTAAATTTAAGTGTTCTCGCACATTTATTGAAAAATGTGCTGGGCAACCATCCAGTTGTAAAAACATATTTTGCCGTAATTGCAAAGGCACACCTTCTAATAAAATAGGCAATTGGTTTACAGAAAATCAAGAAACAGGGCACCATTTAGTGGTTAATCAAAGAAATAGGGACCTATAACAGTTGCGTCCAGGATGCCACACCACACATTAACACTCCAACGACCAGTGAGGATTGGTGTCGGACCAATAAGGCGTATTATGCAAATTAACGTTTCCGTCACTTTTAAAAGTGGCCTCGTCCGTCCAAAGAATTTCGGATAAAAATCCTCTATTTTCTCTGATCTAATGACAATAATCTTATCCGTCGGTCAAAGTCTTCGTCATGTAATGCTTGATGTAAAACCATATGATACGGGTAGTAGTAGTATTTTCAGTGACATAAGAACCTACCTATGATCCTTTAAAATGTTTTGAAGTTCGTGACATATCCAACGCGGGAGACATTGCTATCGTAGTAACGTGGGGGTTCAATGACACGTATGCTAAGACATTAACAATATTCTCTTCCATTCTTCTAGCCGAGTCTCTTCCCAATCTTGGTCGAAAGCTTCCAGTATTACGCAAATTTTGTATTAAACGCGGAAAAATTCTCGCAGCGCGTAGACGCCGATCCGGATATCGAGCTGAGCACACCCTCTTAGCCAATGTCCCGTTCCGAAGACATTCAAAATATACCGCAATCATATCAACTGCTTCAAAATGTGTAAAAGACATTACAGGTAGTTTTAAGGACTTACTTGTGCAACAAACATAAATTACACTGTCTGTCAAATTTTAATATTTGTTTACAAGTTGATTTTAGGTATTTGTTTTTTCTCAATGGCCCCACTCCTAATATTCTGCGTATTCTGTACTTGCATATTCTATGCATTGATTATTATGCCGCTACATGTTTTTTAAATTTTTGAAATTATGAAAATTTATTATTTAAAAATTATAAAATAATGAAATTCTTCAATGAATTTTGAAAAAAGACAAATAAATAAGAATAAATACTGGTGTAATATCGACTTTATCAAATTTTAAAAATAACTAAATTTTCTTTCATCGATATTTTAGGGTAGGATTAAGATATCGAGATGCAGTTTTCACTAATCTATTTAGGGATGATTTCATCTCATTTTTATGAAAAAAAGTCATATTGTTGCATTTAATTTTTTAGAGAATTTTGGAATTTTCTGATATATCAAAAAAACGCGCTCTAGCGGCATCACTAAAAATTAGACATATTACAGGTAAGATGGATTTGATGGAGCACTAAATGCTTTTTCCAACGAGACTTAAGTTTATTAAAATCAGTTTAGTCGTTTAGGAGTTACAGCTGTTTATTTACCCCCCCCCCCCCAACAACTTTATTTTGATTTTGTCGAAAAAAACTCAAAAAGCTAATAATGTCACGATCTGTTACTCCTAACTCCATACGAGAGGCAGCAGAAAAAGCATATGAAAGTTTGTTGCCTGAAAAAAGTAGACTAATTGTAATGATTATGAGCTTCATGATAGTTATCAACCCTTACCACAGGTATGTAATAATTATTCCCGGGCAGTTCATTATTCTCGGCGACTTTCAATAATAATCTACTTCCCAGCTGTTGTCATGTCATGAAATTGACAGATTACAATATGATTGCGAATAAAACATTTTTTTCTACTCCCATAGTAGTAAGTAGGCAAGAACGCAATCGTTTGTTGATTAGTAACCGTGGCATCATGAAACATACACAATGAAGAAAAAACTAGCACGTAATGCATTACGTATCAATTATTATGACTTATGACAAAGCTTCAATCAAGTAGCCTAGACAAATTAATTTGACATTTATCATTATTGAATACACAAGGCGTTACATTGGCGTTATTTTAGTTTAATTGTTATTAATAATTCATTTATTCATTGTTAAAATGAGTGAAAGTGACTCCACGGAAGAAACTGTTGGAACTCCGCCAGAAATTAGGCAACTAGCAGAACATACCATAGCGGATCTTTTCTCGGAAAAATCCAAAGCTTGTTATGAAGTTGTTTACGGTAAATTCATAGATTGCGTTTAAAAAATAGTGTTCAACCTTTTTCGGAAAATGTGTTGTTACCCTATTTTGGCGAAATGAGCAAGCAATTCAAGCCTTCATCTCTTTGGGACATGTATTTGATGCTGCAAAGTGTTTTAATAGTGAGACATAATCTCAATATTGCGAAGTTTTAAAAATTAAAATCGTTTTTGATAAGACAATCCGATGGATTCATAAGTAAAAAATCTAAGATATTAACGGCTGCTCAAGTTAATAAGTTTATAGAAGACATGGGCGTAGCCAGCTAAGGGCAGGGAGGGGCAACTGCCCCCCTGGAAGAGCAAAAATAAATTAAAAAATCTTTAAATTTTAATAAACAAAAAATTAAATCTAAAATATACATATTTTTCTGTTCTGCATATTTTTGTTGTTATCTGTTATTAGTTTAATTTAAGTATAATTAAAATCTCAAAGTTTTGTTTTCATTTGCCTTTTCTTTTTATCCTAAAATTTTACATTTTAAACGACCATGGACCATGGTTTGCCCCCCCCCCCCCTGTTATAAATCCTGGCTACGCCCTTGATAGAAGACGCTCCCGATTTCAATTTTATGCTCGCAAAAGTAAGTGATTCAAATTTAAAAAAAATCTCTCGGTGTATCAATATTATTGTTTGTTGCAGACTGTTCTAATTATTGGAATAAGCGGAGCTGTCGCAAGCAGGAATTAAAGAATTTGCAAATTAAAGATTTAGGTAACAAATTTCTTGTAAACCTTACCACAAGTAAGACAAAAATGGAGAGATCATTTTTTATATCTGGAGCCTTTTATAATGTCTGCAGAAGATACGTAGACATTCGTCTTAAACTTAAAGAGACAAACATCAACCAATTTTTCACGAAATACCAAAAAGGGAGATGTGCAGGGTGGCCAACTAAGAATGCGAGGTACTGTATCTGGGAAACTATCCATCGTAGAGGCTTGCGCAAAAAAAAGTTTTACTAAAACGGCCAATACAAAAACCTGGAAAATATTTTCATGTTTCTGAAATGGCCGCTAGGGGGCGTAACTGCAATCTTGAATCTAAAAAAGTGGTGTTTCTGTGAATTCATCTATATTAACCTAATAAAAAAATAACTGACCTTTGAAGTCGAGGATAATCTGAACTTTTTTTGTTTGGCACTTTTTGACGTATGTCTAAAAATAAAGTGATGGGGGGTATTCAAAGGTTTCCTTAAATCACGCCCCGTATCTTCGAAACGGCTAATCCGATTTTAACAAACTTGGGCGCGTTGAAAAGAGCTTTTCTTGGGCTACAAATGTTAAAATAAGTGAAGTTTTGTTAGTTTCACATGTCGTCGCTAGAGGGCTTTGTTCGACAGAAACGGTTAATTCTCGCAAAAAAATTAAATGCATTGGTATGACTTTTTTTCATGAACAAGTGGCTAGGTTATGCCTAAACAAGCTCGCGAAAACCGGATCTCGATATCTTGTTCCTAACCTAAAATATCGGCCAAAGAAAACTTTATACGAAAATCCCTTAAATTTTTATTTTTTTAGGAGGAAGGTTTTTAACGCCCCCGTAAATGCTCGAAATGCAGACCATCACTCTGTACATTGCTGATGACTCTTATCGGTAGACAAAACTGCAGCTTCAATTTCCGCTCTGAATAGGTTACCTAGAAATTGCGATTTTAAATGTTTGTAAATTTATACACCAGAATAAAATCACCCTTTTTGAAATTACTACGGGCAAGTAAGCAATGCTAAAAGTTATACGAAAGGCCCATTTTTTGTTTGTTTAAATGCATATTCACTATGGATATATACGAAAAATACAATTAATAGAAGCAGGCAATGAAAACATACCTAAACAAAACATACATAATCCTCAAATTGTGAATAGTTGTCAATACTTTCGCCTTACTTTGAGCAATTTTTGTGCTTTCAAAATGCGTTTTACGAATAATGAAGCTGTTGGTATGCTTGCGGTTTATTTTGAATGTCTTCAGAATGCCGCAGTAGGTAAAAGAGTTTACGCGGCTCGATATCCAAATCGGCGTCCTTGCGATGTAAGAGTTTTTACCCGATTAGTGGCGAGCTTACGATCCAATGGTAGTTTTCCGCCTACGTTTCAACGGCAAAGAATTGGAAGAACACAAGAAAATATTTACCATGTACTGGGCTATATTGAAGGAAATCCTCATGTTAGCACAAGAGCATTATCCACTGCGTTGGGCATTTCACGGACAACGGTTCAAAATATTTTGAAGGACCATAGGTAAGCTCTAATGGCCATCAAAACATATAAGTATTCGTTTACACTTTTTTTAATTACTTTAAGCATGCACCCATATCATGTCGTTTTGCATCAGGCCTTGAAAGAGGAAGATTTTGATCGAAGGTTAGACTACTGCCATTGGATGTTAGGCATGACACGCGAAAACAGAAAATTTTTATTTCAAATTCTTTGGACCGATGAAGCCACCTTCAGTAGTGACGGGAGAGTCAATCTGCACAATATGCATTATTGGTCTGCAGAAAATCCCCATTGGTTGCGTGAAGTTCAGCGCTAAGGACGTTGGAGTTTAAATGTATGGTGTGGCATACTGGAAGGCAGAATTATTGGGCCATATTTTTTCAAGCAACCTCTAAATGGCAATATATTTCTTCACTTTTTGGCCAATCAATTACCGTTGTTTTTGGAAGATGTGCCTCTGGAAACAAGGCAAAAATTGTTTTTACAGTTGGATGGTTGCCCAGCATATTTTGCTATTAATGTGCGAGAGCATATTAATGTAGTATTTCAACAGCGGTGGATTGGAAGAGGAAGTCTGTTTCCATGGCCTCCGCGATCGCCAGACTTAACTTGCCTCGATTTTTATTTATGGGGGAACTTAAAGAACATCGTGTTTCGGACTCATCCTACTACTAGAGAAGATATGAAAAACCGGATTCGTAACGCAATACGTAACATACTGAGAGCAGAAATTGAAGCTACAGTTTTGTCTAGTCATGAGAGGCTTCAGCAATGCATAGAGCGTGATGGTCTGCATTTCGAGCATTTACGGGGGCATTAAAAACCTTCCTCCTTTAAATCGGTCCTTTTTAGAGCCACAACTTACATAATAGAAACAATTCCAGAAAAATATAGTTAAAAAAGAATAAAAATTTAAGGGATTTTCGTATAAAGTTTTCTTTGGCCGATATTTTAAGTTAGGAACAAGATATCGAGATGCGGTTTTCGCGAGCTTGTTTAGGCATCATTTAGCTACTTGTTCATGAAAAAAAGTCATACCAATGCATTTAATTTTTTTGCGAAAATTAACCGTTTCTGTCGGAATGTCGAACAAAGCCCTCTAGCGACGACATGTGAAACTAACAAAACTTCAATTAATTTAGCATTTGTAGCCCAAGAAAAGCTCTTTTCAACGCGCCCAAGTTTGTTAAAATCGGTTTAGCCGTTTCGAAGATACAGGGGGTTATTTCAGGAAACCTTTGAATACCCCCCACCACTTTATTTTTAGACATACTTCAAAAAGTGCCAAACAAAAAAAGTTCAGATTATCCTCGACTTTAAAGATCAGTTATTTTTTTATTAGGTTAATATAGCAGAATTCACAGAAACATCACTTTTTTAGATTCAAAATTGCAGTTACGCCCCCTAGCGGCCATTTCAGAAACTTGAAAATATTATCCAGGTTTTTGTATTGGCCGTTTTAGTAATAACTTTTTTTTTGCGCAAGCCTCTACGATGGATAGTTTCCCAGATACAGTACCTCGCATTCTTAGTTGGTCACCCTGTACAACGCAAGTTATGGGAATTAATAAAATTGGCAATGTCCCGAAACAAATTGCGCAGTATTTGGACTTGGAAAATACTTCGTCGTATACAAGTCATTGTTTTCGCAGAACCTCAGCCACCCTTCTAGTGAATGTTGGTGGGGATTTACATGCCCTTGAGCGCTATGGAGGATGGCGCTCTTCGGCGTTGGCGGAGGGCTATGTAGATAATTCTCTTTTCAATCAGACTGCAATTGCAGATAAAATAATGGGGACAATAGCTACAACTTCTAGTTGTTTGGAGCAAAATTTGGATTTTGCAGTCGAGGAAAACAACCAGACTGTAACTGCAGATAAAATAATGGAGACCGCAGCTGCAAATTCTGCTTCTCTGTAGCAAAATCTAAAACTTCCGTTGAGGAAAACAATCCAACAACATCTACAGCTGTTCTATCACACAACGCTTCACCCAGACCATTAATGTTGAAACACTGCAAAAATTTCAATATCAATTATAATTACTATACTGAAAAATAATGTGTTATATTATTTAATTGTTAATTTTAATAAGTATAGACTAAAAGATGTCTTTTTTCTGACCTAAAACTATTGAAAACAGGGCGAGTACTTATTTTCAAATCAATGTGAATTTCGATTTCAATCTAATTTACCAATGGACTTCCGTTTTTGCAGTTCGTAGTTACAGATATAAAATGGATGGCCGTAGAAAAAGTATAGTACACAACTCGGTTATATGTAATATACTATTACCTACGACCACTACTGTAAATAGTCAAACACATACAGTCGACAATCAACATAAGATGTCTATAACGCACGGTAAAAGAAAACGCGCAGCTGTAAAATAAATCGCACAGCTTCCCTAGCAACCACTTAGCAACTGTCAATAGACGTTGCCATTTTATTCAAAATTTATTATTTACATATTAGACGTTGAATTTATATATATATATATATATATATATATATATATATATATATATATATATATATAAATAGTAGATAACATTTATTAGGGTTCTATATTGATATACGACCCACAGAATTTCAAGGTTTTTAATTTACGGGTACATACATGAGAGTGTTCTAAATACGATTTAATCAAAAAATTTGCGGATAATTCATATTAATTTGAAAAAAACCGAAGATAGTTTTAGTTTTCCTTTTTATTCCTTTCTTATTTCCATTTTTATTTCGTTGTGAATGTGCAATCACTAAGGGATAACTGTCGCGAAAAGGATGTCGGGGTGAGTCAGATAGGTTAGAGTAGATTTTAGTTATGGCAACACTGTATACTGTCATATGCGGGGAGAATAGATTTCGCATATTTTATGTATCAAATATGAATCATCCGCAAATTTTTTGATTTAATCGTGTATAGAACACTCCCAGGTACGTACCTCTAAATAAAAATTCTTGAAATTCTGTGGGTCGTATATCGATATAGACCCCAACCCGCTTCTTTTAGCTGTCTGGATGTATCATAATACTAAACATACATATGGTATAAGCCGTCAAACCATCAAAATTAAGTAGGCCGCGATAGAGATTTGCGAACGAACATCAACTGTCAATAAACTTCGCATTTTATTAACCTTAAAACTGGTTTTTGTTTTTAATTTTGAATAAAAAAATGTCGCATGGCAGTGAAATAGATTTAACTCCACCAAAAATTACTAAAATCGTAAAAATAACCAAAAGCAACTTATTTCCGGCGAAATCTGAGAGTCGGTACAAAAATATGCACCAAAGATTCATGGATTGGAGGTTAAAAAGCGGCGTGAACTCATTTTCCGAGAATGTTATGATGGCATATTTCCAAGATTTGTCAAATAATATGAAGCCTTCTTCACTTTGATGTTTTTACTCTATGTTGAGGACTACAATTAATATAAATCATAATATAAACATTAATATTTCAAATTACAAGCGGTACTTAAAAGAAAATCTGACGGATTTAAACCCAAAACATCCCAAATTTTAATAAACGAGAATATTAACAATTTCCTAGACAATGCACCAGATGATAAATATTTATTTATGAAGGTAAAATATATTGTGCTCAATAGACTGGCAAATATGTAAATTTTAATTTCATTTTAAGTTGTTCTTATAATTGGTACAAGCAGTGCCTGCAGAAAACAAGAATTACGTAATATAAAACCATCGCATGTTCAAGATACAGGAAAAAATCTGGTTATTAAAATTCCTGATTCAAACACTAAACGACAATGTTCTTTTGTGGTTTCAGAATATTTTTACCTCAACGTGAAAAAATATACTAACCTTGGCTCTGCAGTAAATGAGGCTACAAAATTACCTTTTTTTCTAAACTATGTGATCGGAAAATGCACCAGGCAGTGTGTTAGTGTTAATAAAATAGGGAACGTACCAAAACAAATTGCTATATACCGGGACTACCAGATGCAGCAGCTTATACAGGACACTGTTTCGGGCGTTCGTCGGCGACTATTCTTGTTGACGCAGGTTGCGATTTATTAGATTTAAAAAGACACGGCGGATGGCAGTCGTCGGCCGTAGCTGAAGGCTATGTGGATAATTCCCTAAATAATCAAACAAACAATTCACCTAAAATAGCATCTTCTATAGCAGGTACAAGTAATAGTGATGAAAATGAAAATTTACTAAACACAGCTAATAATGTAAATCTTTCATACGCTTCAACAAGCAAAAGAACCGATTTACCGTTTGTATTTAACAACTGTACTGTTACTATAAACAATTATTATAATAACTAATTATGTAATTAAATGTTATGTCGTAGGTAAAGTATAGTACGTAACACGTGTAAAGAATTTTACGAACTTACGGAATTACGCACTCGCGGCTTCGTGCGTAACTTTTCCATTCGTTCGTAAAATGCTTCTTACAACACACGTTACGTAATATACTGTAATATTTTATAGAAAAGTAAAATATTGATCTAAATATAGTTCTAAAAGTAGATTAATAAGCTAAAACGGGTCTATAAAAGGTTGTAAAAGACGTCATTTTGTCGAATGGACGCTGGCTGCTGTTTTATTCGTTTTCACGCGTTGCTCAAGTGTGCTAGTTTATTTGTTTCGTTTTCAAGTAATTGTGAAGTGTGCATTTTTTTCCTAAAACCACAGTTACAAGTGGAAGATATAGATTCGGTACATTTACTCTCTACGTTAGTAATTCGTTTTCGTTAAATGCAAATATAAAATGGCGTAGGCGGGGTAAATATAAGGGGCATGATGGGGTATACCTTATCTTGCCCCACGTTTTATAAATGTCCCACTAAATATACTTTGTTTTTACCTTCAGATTGATCCCAATTCTCAGAAAATGCGCGCGAACGACCCAAAGATGAAAATGGTCTCCAGAAGCCATGAAATATGCTATTGATGCGGTTTTTAGAGGAGAAATGGGATTAAAAAGCAGCTAATTCCTTCAATGTTCTTCAGTCAATACTCCAACAAAGAATAAAAAAGACAAAGCAACAGACCAATAGCCTTGTTCAAATACCTGTAGTAACTGCCAGTGGAACTGAAAGAAACAACTTTTGCAAAAGAAGAGAAGCTATTTGGCTTAACGTCATATGACTTGAGAATTTTAGCTTACCAATGGGCGGAAAAATGTTTGAAAGTTTTTTGATTTATTAACCCGAGTTGTTGAGGATAATAAGCTCCTGATAGAATTCACAACTACGATAAAACGGGGATTATAATTGTAACTAAACACAAATCGAAAATATTTTCTTTGAAAGGTAGAAAGCAAGTTGGTGTTCTATCTGCGGAACGGGGAAACACAATAACTATTGAAGTTTGCATTAACGCTGCTGGAACCTACATGCCAGCTACCTGTACATTTCGGCGAGTTCAAGCAAACGATCAGTTAATGAATGATTGCCCCCTAGAGCTACGGCTGAGTATCACCCTAGGGGATGGATGCAGTCTACAATATTTTTTGCTGCTTTAAGCGGTTTGTTTTATGGAGCCATGCATCTAAAGAACCACCAGTACACTTACTCTTGCATGGATATTTTAGCCACAACCAAGAATATTTTCCATCGTATTGTACCCATCGACCCACAGCCCCTTGGCGTAAGCTACATGAAGCCTTTAACTGTTTTCGATGACCACGAAGTCTCCATATGGCTGAGATCAAATGCAGGTCGTGTTGTGACAATTCCAAGTTGCTAAGCTGTATGGGGATGCTTTTAACAGAGCTGCTACAATGACAACAGAAATAATTGGCTTTAAAAAACGGTATCTGACCTGTTCTCCGTCGGAAACAACTGCCAGGCTTTTATTTCACGAAACTAAAACCATCTTTATGAAAGAAACGAAGATCATTCTACTTCACAAGAGGAACACCGTCCTGCTCCACCAAAAGAGGAGCATCCTACTCCAAAAGATAATGAAAACCATCTTGTT
Organism: Vesta saturnalis; assembly: GCA_036346205.1. Taxonomy (NCBI): domain Eukaryota; kingdom Metazoa; phylum Arthropoda; class Insecta; order Coleoptera; family Lampyridae; genus Vesta; species Vesta saturnalis. The sequence goes on along the minus strand of JARFJB010000023.1, from coordinate 103,624 downwards.
CCACAAAAGACAGGTATGGTTACTACTGAAGATATCATGCCAATACCTAGTTATAGCGGACTTCGTTTAAAATGGAAGAAGTACACAAAAGCGTGGGTAAAACGTAAAACCGTTGCACTCTCAGAACCACCATATAAAAAAGAGCTGGAAAAGTCCATAAATGAAAAAGAAATGCAGAAGAAGAGCCACTGTGAAGCTGGGAACACGCGTTGATTGATTATTGAAAAGCTCCGTTCTAAGTTTAGTGCCACGGTAAAACAAAAAAAGCCAATTACAGTGAAAACCTAAGGATGCTGCCCAAGAAAATACTAAGAGGAAGAAATTCAGTTCTTCAGAATCTGATGCTGCATGTATATACTGCTGATACTTATACTTCAATCATCTAAACTCTAAAGGATGGATTCAATGCTACAAATGCCAAAATTGGTTGCAATGCTCCTATGCAGAAGAAGAGAATGAAGATAATGAATCATGCCATATGTGTGATTTTTGCAAAGATCCCATCTTACCCCGCTAGGTGGGGCAAGATGAAGTGCTTGACATAATTTTCAGAATTATATGTTTTTTTTTTTGTTTAAATAAACAGATAAGTTAACGTTTTTCTATTAAAATGTTTACTTAATATTGTATGAATAAAACTTATCGGTATGATGCAGTTTTAGCGGTTTTTCTTTTAGTAATCAATTCAAAGGCACTTAACTAACCCGTCCTGCCCCACTCTCCCAAATACAATTCACAAACACACACTTAAAGCAAGGTAAAAAATTATTATGAAGAAAACCTCAGCAAGATTGGGGTAGACAACCCTACATTTGCAGTAGAAATGGTTTTTAAAACGGTTTTAATTTACATTCAGAAAATGTAGGTAAACTTTCACGATTTAAGTTCATATTCATAAATACTTATCTATTGGATTTAAATCGTGTATGTATTTAAATACAGGGTGGCTCATCGAGAAGGTCGCACCACTCTTTATGACTCTCCTGTTACATTTAGAAAAAAACACTCGAACACGTCAACGTTGCTTCCTAAGGTCCATATTGTCCACTAGAACTCCATTATACAGCGTGATTCATAAAGAAGATACTACGTCAGACTTTTGATTTTTAATGGAAACCTACTACTTTTATGACATTTTTTGCTTCCTAAAGTTTGTAGTAAAATGGGTATAACATGTCCTATACCTATCTTCAACCGTCTTAATTTTATTTGCGTTTTTATATTATAGCTCAAATAGCATTGTCCTCGTATTATCAATAAGTTGAGACTTGAAGAAACTTTGTTTTTTCTGGATGCCTTAGAACTAGTTTTTTTTGCAATAATCTCTACTGTCAATATTTCTTTATACAGGATGATTGACAAAGAAAATGTAACGTTTAATAATTGACTTAAACTTAAGTAACACAAATAGCAAACAGAAAAATTAATTTATTAAAAAAGAAATAAGCTTCAATGTCGTAATAAGTGTTGAAAATGGTGTCCGTTTTTCTCCATACAATAATAAAGGTTCTGCTCAAACCCTTTGTGAACATTTACCAGCTTACCTGAACTTATTCTTCTACAATCATCTGTAATTCGATGTCGAAGATCTTTAATTGACTCTGGTTTCGATTCAAAAATTTTATTTTTTAAATGTCCCCAAAGAAAAAAGTTCAAAAGACTTAAGGCCAGGAACCTCGGCGGCCACTCAATTCGGCCTCGTCTACCAAACCACTGACTAGAAAAGTGAGTATTCAAGAATTGCCTTACATGAGCTACATCGTCGGGCGGTGTTCCATCATGTTAGAAGTGGAGAATATTTCCGTTATAGTTATTGTCGTTTTCTATTTTTTCCGAAATTAACGAGTCTATTGTACTATTCAAACATGTCCCAGTACAATTCACCCGTCAGCTTTGCAACGATAAAAAGAAGTTCTACAATACCACTCCCTAATATGCCTGCCCAAATATTGAACTTTTAAGGATGTTGCGAGTGGATCTGTTTAAATAAACGAGGGTTGGAGTCATTCCAATAACGACAACTTTGTCAATTTACAGCACCGAGTAAACAGAAAGTGAATTTGTCCGAAAAACAAATATTGAACAGCAAATTTCGACGTTGGTTAACCGTTGGGTCATTGCTTCAAAGAACTTCAACCTTCCATCATAATCGTCTTCATAAAATTTTTGTACAAGTCTTATCTCGTAAGAATGAAATTTCAATATCCTTTGTATTGGTGTGCGACGAACTTCTGAAGATATAGCCAGTTGTCAAATGCTACTGTAGGTAGCGGACCGCGAAAATTTTATTATTGTAACAATCGCCATTGTTACCGCGATAGAAAAGATAATTAGTGGATTTTAAATATCTTGATAATACGTCGTAATTTGCTAATGTTTTCAAAATATTTTATTTATATATTTTTATGTAAGAAATGTAAGAATGTATGTAACTGATGTTTGGCTAGGGTTGAAAAACACATATTGGGGTTTGAGTAGCAGGTGTACGCTTAAAACTGCTTTACTGAAGGGGCGTAACGAATCATTAGAAATTCTTATGCGTCGATTCTTAATGTAAAAATGTCACTAGTTAGTAATTAATTACTAACGGTACAGACCGCGATCAAAAGATCTTTGTTTGTTACTTGGAAACTCGAGAGCTAAATGTTACGGACGAATGCATATTTTTAAAATTAAGATGTCGTGCAATAATTAATATGAAACTGTTCCAACGTAAAGTAATGTTTCTGGTTTTTTATTACTTTTGAAAGAGGGGGGTTGATTTGCGAGAGTAAAGGTAGTTAGTTTTGAAATCGGGGGAAAGTTAGTTACAGTTAGAGTGTCAATCAAGCCAGATGGATTTTTGGTTAATTAAATACCTTCATTGTAAACAGTTGGTCTTTAAAATATCTTTTGCGTGTACATTTTCTTTCGAATTGGCCAACATTAATTTATTTTTTTTTCTTTCGGGTGCTAGTTGTAATGTGTTTTTCAAATATTAATCTATAAATAACAGTCACCCTGTTTGAAGTTAAACCGGGTATGTGAACGATTTGTGTCTGTGATCGATTAAGGGAATATATTCAAGTGTAAGTAGGTATTTTTATATAAACTAAGGCTGTCAGCAAATAATTCTACAAGCCTGCATACCCTATTAAAAATCGAGTATTGCCTTGCAAAGGTATCTTATTCGCACGCGGAATCCTTAAGCTGCTAAAATGAAAGACAGTACTAGGCGCCCTCACTCTGGTATTGATGTGAATTAGCATTGCTGTTTGTTGTTTATATTTGTTTGTGTAGAGGCGTGGGCGATCGGGTACAGGATACCGCTCTGGTTATTAATTGTAATGTGCAAATGCCGAGTGTGTACATACTCCCGCATTCAGATGACCATTAAACACCTCGATTTTATTTTTATTGCTTTTAGTTGTTGTATAGATGAATGTGTAACTTGAGAGAGAGGCGCTGTATTTTTCTAACATACTCAAATTTATATATCGGTCACGATGTGGTGATCTATTTATAACTTACCCTTGTAAGGCTTTGTTTTAATGAGTTTTTTGTCAGCTTGTTGAGTAGAATTATTTGCCTGCGAACTAATTTCTCTTTATATGTAATTGATTGTAATTTTTCATATGTATTTTGTGCTTTGGTAGTCCCTAAACAATTGTGTACGTGTAAATTCCTTGCCTATTTTGTTTTGTCCTTGCCTTTATCATATTGTTACCTGTGCAATGTTACTGTTGTTGTATTTTATATGTACCGCAATTTGCTTTATTGTTTTATGTGCTTATTTGCTTAAAGACCGGCATCATTGGTTTTAAAGGGCCACATGTTTGGTATTATAGTTTTTATTTTGATTATTTATGACACAATTGTGGGTGTGACTACATGGGGTTTCTTTTTTTTATTATTGTGTTTCTGTGTAACTAAACTGCTTTTTATTCATTTTCTCTTAATGTTATAATTTTGTATACACTTTAACCTGATTTAATGGTGTTTTGTTATATATTTAACCCTTTCATTGTTTCTTTTATTATATTTGATTTATTAATGTACTGGATTTATGAATAAAGTGGATTTTATTAGTGGTTCTTTCCCACAATAGTACATTAATGGGATGAACCACCATTGCGCTAAGCTCGTTGATTTTAATTTGGGTAGTTTTTTTTACCTGCCCCTCATAATGCAACACTTACCTTATCCAGCCTATCTAATTCAGATAGCACAACTAGACGGCCACTTCGTATCATCAGATTTGAGGTTTGCGAGTAATTAAATATCAGCCCTTTAAATGCATTCTAATGTTTTAATTATTGCCAGGAAAGTCAATGTAAGGCAGGCAATTAATTTGAATAATAGTAACACTATTGTCAGTCAAGTCAAGATAAATTACTTAGTGATTGTTTTGTTCTTGAATTTGCATTATTGCAAATAAGTTCTAATTACCATTTTTAAGATAGGGTACCTGGGGGACGCTACACTACGTGTCTTAAAACCGCTATTTCTAAGGCATTGTTTCTCACCGTTTGATTTGGATGGTGCTGAGGGGTAAACCGATGGGACATTAATGGGCATTAGTGGGCATTACTTGGACATTAGTGGGCATTACTCAAGTCTTTGGGCATTTAATATACGTCATGCGCCTGCGTATAAGCATGTGCAGGTGTTCAGTTAGCTACGACGGGAGTCAAATATCTATTGGGATACGAGTCTGGATAGTTGTTTTCAATTACTCTGAAACAATAATTTATTATAATACCAGGTGCGTGTAACAGCTTGGTGGCTCGTTTACCTTACATGTGTCTTGGTGTCTATACGGCCGTTGAATTATATATTTAAAGGTAAGTATTCAATTACCTTTAAATGATTTTATTTAATACCATTACATATTTACTATTTATTAACGTTTATATTGCATAGTTATTTTATAGCATTCTGTATATTGTTCGTATTTGTATTTTTTGTATTGTATTGTATTGTAATTTGTACACAAATGTTTCGGGCATGCCCTCCTCAAATAGTTAAAGGCAACTTCCGGTAATATCGGAAGTTGATCAACACTTGAATCGACACATCGGTTTTATTTTAAATCGAACGGCTGTATTTCTGCATTTTTGCAAATTTTTACATAAACGTACTTAAATAAAAATTCTTGTATGTGTTTGAATAATTATTTTCATATTATCTGAATACCTTATTATTTTATCGGCTTTTTAATCAGGTACCTATTATTATTCGAGGTATTATTCGAGAAAGTTTCTCCGACGCGTAAATCAAATTTTACAACAAAAATTTTATTTGCTATTTCACGGGAAAATGTAGCCATTTTTTTTATGCATAAGTAATGGAAATTGAATATTTTAAATGTAAGTATTGTTTATTAATATCAATATTCAAATAAGCCTCATAAAATAAATGGAAATTTAAGACAGAGCCTCAAGATGAGAGTAAATGTACCTACTTTAAAAAAAATCTCGCCTCAGCAAGGAATATTCCTAGAAATAAGAACATAATCTTGCACTTCGCATTCTTTTAAGACGGCATTATACGACGCGTGGATCGACAAGCCACCAGACAACGTGAGCCAATAATGCGGCGTACGAAGGGGCACGTGCTCGTTCTCAGGGCGCACGATTGACCAAATATAGAAATAAAGACTGCGTTTTTTTAGATGGCTGAACCAAGCTGGTAGCGTAGTGGTGACACGACCTGCTTAGCATTCGTGAGGTAATGGGTTAGATTCATGTGCGGCTACTTAAATGAATGCTGGGGTAGTATTTTCCCCCTCAGAACCCTAACTCCGTTCCTTCCGATCCTATCCTGATCACACACATCATTAGTCCCACCATGCATATATTCGTAATGTATGTATGTAAGAATATGCTGGGAATCCACGATTGTGGCTGAAGGAGATCGGAAAGCTCGAACAGCCCGCCCTCTCCCTTTGAGGGGGAATGAAATACGTGGCGTTTTCTCTTCCCTTAGATGGCGAGTGCAGTCGAAGTGACATTACCTGGACACTCGCTCGGACATTATTGAAAGTCACCATGAAGATCATCGTGCTGATCACTTTTTCAAAGAAGCAGAGGAACCACTGCAAATAAAAATTTCGAACGTTTTAAAAAATCTGCTCATAGCTAGTGGTTTCGAAAATGTGTCTGTTATGACTACCTTTAAAGAAGCAGATGTTCAAGAACTAGAATGGTTTTCCAAAACTGACGAAATTAGAGATGAAAGTTAATATCCCAAACACTATGGAATCTCTTGCAATCCGAAATTGTTTAAGATAATTACAGGTCATAGAAATATTATCTGTATTTTCAAAGATTACTCTGTAAAGAAGCAAATCGGGAAAATTTCGACAAAACGTTTGAAAGATGCATCAGATATAAATAATAAGAAACATCGGTACAGCGTATATCACAAAAGAATGAAAGTGTTAAACAGTAAGGGGGGGGCGAGGGCGGGGGATTAACATTGACATATCTTTAAAAAAAATCAGGTAACAACTTCCTGTTATGCAGTGTATGAAAACTAACTACTGTAGTGGGAACATTAAACTCTAGCAAATATTATGGTGTATTTTTGTATTCATAAAACGATACTTAGGGGTTGGTTTCTAGATTTTTTAAAACAGTCAGAGGCGTCAATGTTTCGCCCATAAGAGTACAACATCGACAACCTCTTTTAAATCCCTGAATAGGTCACAATTAGTCTTGACGTGGCTAAGTTTGACACTACTGAAGTATGCATTTATTAATAAAACAAGACATTTTTTTTACATATACTATATTTTTTGGTACAAAAGAACCATGTTTACTTAACTTAAGGAACAAACGTCCAAATAAACTAAAAATTTAAAGTTCAAAAGAAATGCAAAACTTAAATATTTGCTCACTTACTTTTACTAATAAAAGATACCAAAAATCCAACTATAAAATAATACCAAAAATGCATTCAAATGTCGATAACAGTAAATTTACTTCAGTTAATTACAGTTCCAATCCTGCAGGCACCTATCTTGAAGTAATGCATGCCTCTTCAAATGTAAGGTTCATCCATTACTTGCTCTACGTCCTTTAATTCGATGACTTCTTTGTCGGAAACATCAGGGTTAAGAAAGTATAGTCATCGTTTTCGTAAAAAAAAGTTTCGAACTTACTTTCGTGTATGCTTATCACTTGATCAACATAGTTGGCGTTGCCATATTTAGCTAGGATCCACGAACCCTCTTTGAGTTTAGTTTGTGTCTCGGTATTTAACACGTCACTGTTTGCTGCAGCTACATTATTGATAGAAATTTCATCTTCACAAGTTATTAGTTCATCATCAAAGGTTTCATCTTCACTTTCTAGAATTACAGAAACCGCACTGTCAGAACTTGAGCTTTCTACAACTACCTTTTTCCTTTTTATACTTTTCTTCTCAGCTTGTTTTTTTTCGTTTCTAATACGAATCCGTTCAATCACTTCTGCACTTGTCAACGTTTCCGCAAATTTTCTGTTGATACGACATCGTTTCCCAGGAATTGTTTCTGTTTTGTTCTAAACCTTTAAAACGGACATTAATGCCTGAGTCATATTGTGTGCACTGGAAGTCTGTAACACCGATGAAGGTCTACTCATGTCAGGATGTTACTCAGCTGTATCAGAATGCAAAGAAACATTTGACTCGTCGTGAGATGTTGATTGAATGCTTGCATCCTCGCTAATAATTTCTGCAATCTCTACCTTTTTAAGCATTCTTTAGACAAACCATCAAAACCGCCTACAGCGTTGGCTCTGGACAGGGAGGCCGACTCAGCCAGTGTTTTTATTAAGCTAGGAAATACCAATTTATCAACATTCTTGTAGCCAGTTTTTTCATAAAATTGACGAAGTACAGACCTCCAAGAGTTCTTGACTGATTTGTATACTCCGACGTCCAAAGGTTGCAGAGGTACACAAAATAGTTCAATGTTGTTTTCCATTGCCATCTCTATTAACTCCAACGAAATATGAGAGTTCTGTCCATCCAAACTTAATAATTTACTTCGTTCTTTGTTTCTTTAACAAAGCATTTTGCGAACCAGTCAAGAAACTGGGGCGCCTCCATCCAACCCGATGGGGAACAGTTGTAGAGAGCATTGTCAGGACCATTAACACACCATGTGGAATACAAATGAATTCCCTTACAATTAATAAACATTGGTAGAAAATCGCCTATTACATTACAATCCATAAGTACTGTGTTTTAGTAACGTTTCCTATAACCTTATTAGGGTTACGACTTCCTCTTTTGCAGACAACTTTTTGGACACCCGCACCTGTTTGAAATCCAATTTCATCTGTATTAAAAATATTGTGAGGTTTATGCAGTAACCCTAAACGATTTATTACATCGCTTAGCTTCTCAAACATATCTATCATTACTTGTATGGTTCCTGCTGCAGCACGATTTCGAGGCAAATTTTGTGCAACTCTGCGACTAATGTATTCTTTCCACCGATTTTCAAAGATTAGACACCAGTCTAGTCCTGGTAGTCCATTTTTAAATGGATTTGGGCGTTAGACGACCAACCTTGTTGCATTTGCACCTCTTTACGTGATTCATGAGGGTTGTTCGATTAATTGCATAACACTTGGCTACACTTTTAAAACTGTCCCCTTTTTGACAGTCCACTACTGACTTTTGCATGGCATCTACAAATTATGGAAGTTAAATTACGTACTCTGCTACTAAAAATTAACCAAACAATTAAACATTTTCTCAACAATAAAGTGTTAATAATGAACGCAGATTTAACATTGACACTGCCAATTATATCCTTAAACACGAAATTTCGAAACAGTTTAGAATTTCAAAATTGCTATTATTTATCAATGCAAAATATGGCTACAACGTTTATTAAGTCTAACTTACTGTTTCAAACGATATCACAACGCACAAAAGCACTTAGACCTCAAAGTTTTGTTACCAAAAATCAAGCTGAATTTTAACAGCTGATCACAAACAACCATTAACGTTCCCTAAGAACTATCTGCATAGTGGCGCCACCTACTGGCATACTAGCACTATATTAATATATGATTTACAGATACCTAGAGTCAATGTAAGCTTTAACATAATGAAAAATTAGTTTTTAAAACGAATGGTGTCACTCTTTCCCCCATGTCAATGTTGGATCAGTTTACCTTATTTGTATATGTAATATTGGTAACAGTTACATATTGTTTTATATTGGAAAATTTCTTTTTACCGTTTTTTATAAATAAACTACTTCTTTGTGAATATTTATTTCTATGTTGAAAGTTTACTACCAACACATTTCCCTTGCTATGATCAGTAGTAATCGAGGTAGTAATACTATAGTACTTCAAAATAATTGCTAAGGAAGTTTGAGATGCAATCGAGTAATTAATGGGAGTTTGGGTAATGTTTGAGTCATTTGGGTCATATTCGAGTCATTTTGGGCAACATTAAAGCCTAATTCCCAAATTGAGTCATTTCGGTTCGCCCCTCGTTCGTATCACTAGCAAATAAGGTAAACTAGCATAATTTTTATAAACATTCGATTAATTATTGTACTAGTTTAGTGTTGCCGACATTTTCTATTGAGAATTACTCGGGCATAGCAGATATTTATTAGGAATTAGACGGGATTACAGAGGCATTAGTGGGCATTGCTGGGCATTAGAGGGGTACTACTGGGAATTAGTGTACACAATTTTGATGAGCGGTTTACCTCTCGAATTTTCAAAATAAGGTTTTGTTATTTCTTTCTCTTTTTCGAATGGAAAATTTCATAATAATGATAGCAGTTCGATTTGAATTCTGTGATATCTTCTTTATGAAACACCCTGTATAATGGAGTTTTAGTGGAGAAGATGCCCTCTTAAAAAACGTGTTCAAATCTTCCTGTTAAGCCACCCTTTATAGTAAAGTAAATTTATTCCATCCGTCGTACATCAACATTATGTAACAGAGAATATTAACATATAGAAAATTATGTATGTATACAATACAACGAAGCCAGCGTGGAAGCGTAATGGAAAGTGCGGATTTAATTTTACATTGAAAGGGAAGTAAATTACTAAAACGCGCAAATGCATTTAATATTACTATTTGAGTTTCGTTTAGTGATCTGTTAACACAAAGGAATTCGTTCAAATTGTAGAATATGTTTACGCTGAGAATTTTTTTCAAACGTGACTTAAATTGTGCTTTAGTCATAGTATATCGTCCTCCTAGGTACGCGCTAGAAAAAAAGGATTATCTTAGACTTTTCCAAACACTAGGAGACCGCTTCACAATTGGAGGTGATTTCAATGCTAAACATACCTATTGGGGATCAAGGCTGATCACCCCCAACGGCAAGCAGCTGCACGAAGCAATCAAGCAAGCCAAATGCATATACCAGTCAACTGGTAAGCCAACATATTGTCCATCAGACAGCAATAAAATACCAGATCTTATTGACTTCTTCATACTAAAAACATATCTTCCAACTACATCAGCATTGAAGACAATTATGACCTGTCATCAGACCACTCTCCGATTATCCTAATGATAAGCGAGACAATTATTAATAACTCAAAACTACCGTCACTAACAAACAAACGGACAGATTGGTATGGATTTAGAGCAGAAGTGGAAGAACGTGTCAGATTGAACGTTTCACTAAGAACAACTAGACACAGAAGCAGAATTGCTCGTTGTCAACCTACAACAGGCGGCATGGAACAACACCCCATTGCTAAAAAACAAAACACCAGGGATAAACTACCCAAGAGAAATTAGAGAACTAGTCTCGACGAAACGCAAACCACGAAAGAAATGGCAACAAACCAGATCACCTGCAGACAAGACACTGCTTAACCGATTAAATCAAGGACTTAAGCAAGAGATTCAAGCTGTTAAAAATAAAACATTCTCTGAATTTCTAAGGGGTCTAACAGACGATAAAGACTCTCTCTGGAAGGCCACCAAGAGATTAAAACGTCTACAAAACTAAAACCCGCCTATTGGTAAAGAAAACGGTGGCTGGGCAAAAAAAGATAGCGAAAAAGCAGAGCTATTTGCTGAACAGTTAGCAAATACATTCCAACCACATCCAGCTGATGACAACGAACTCTTACCTGAGATAAATAGACAAGAAGATAGACCTTTAGAACATATGACTCCAAACGAAATTGCAAAGGAGATTCGAAGGAACCCAAGTGCCAAAAAAGCACCTGGCTACGATCTTATAAGTGGCCAAGAACTGCCAAAAAAGGGCCTAATGAAACTTACACACTTATTCAATGCTGCACTACGACTACAGTACATACCGATGCAGTGGAAGGTTGCTGAGGTTATTATGATCCCCAAACCAGGCAAAGCACCCAGCGAGAAGTCGTCGTATCGACCAATTTCACTACTTCCGATCATATCCAAACTGTTTGAGAAGCTTCTCTTAAAACGCCTAAAACCAATTATAGAGGAAAAGCAACTTATCGCGACTCAACAATTTGGTTTTTGGAATAAGCATTCAACCATCGATCAAGTGCATCGCATCACTGATGTAATTGAAAGAACTCTAGAAGAAAAAGAAATATGCTCAGCTATATTTCTGGACGTGGCCCAAGCGTTCGATAAAGTATGGCACGAGGGTCTCGAATACAAGCTAGCTAAGAATCTGCCTAAAAAGATAAGTCAAATCCTTATATCATATATCTCTGACCGCCAATTCAGAGTGAAATATGGCGAAGAATATTCAGAACTAAAAGATATTGCTGCGGGTGAACCACAAGGAAGCGCCCTTGAGCCGGTATTGTACCTGCTCTATACCAGCGACATTCCTAAATGTGATGAAGTACCAACTGCTACATTCGCTGATGACACTGCATTACTAGCTACAAGAAACGAAATCGAAACAGCTACAAACAAACTGAAAGCAGCTGTCAACAACGTCACCAATTGGACCAAGAAATGGCGAATTAAGCTAAATGAGACCAAGTCTACGCATATAAACTTCACGAACAAAATAATAGGTTATTTACCAGTGATAATTAATCACCAAGTAATCCCTCATGCTAACACAGCGAAATACCTAGGCATGACATTAGATGCCAAGCTCAAGTGAAAAGAACATGTCAAGAAAAAACGCGAAGAACTTTGCATCAGATTCAGAAAAATGTGGTGGCTACATGGACGACATTCCGAGCTGTCTCTACATAATAAGCTGTTGCTGTACAAGCAGATTATAAAACCTGTTTGGACTTACGGAGTGCAACTGTGGGGATGTACCAAGAAATCTAATGTCAAAATGATACAAACCTTTCAGAATAAAGTACTAAAGAGCATTGACAACGCACCATGGTACATCAGAAATGATGACATCCACAAAGACCTGAAAGTGCCTCTGGTCAGCGAGGAGATTAAACGGTTCGTGAGAAAACATGAAACGAGGTTACATGAACATGAAAATGTCGAAGTCTACAATTACTCGACAACAGTGGACTTATTCGTAGGTTAAAAAGGCAAAAACCTTTTGAACTAGTGTAAGTTAAGTTAGTGATAGTGAAGCTAAGGGCAATTAAAACATGTGAAAGAAGTGTTTTAAAACATATGTGGAGTGCGCCAATGGGAACACATCCATCAACCGCTAAGACTTGCCGAGGCTTAAGACCTTAGGCTTAGATTTAAGTAAGAATTATTCAAACAAAATTGCTAGATAGTAAAAACTAGTCGCAATGTATACGCCAAGTGCGTGCTAATAAAAAAAAAGTCATAGCATGAGATATTACCGTTGGTAGATTATTAAAAATTTTTGTACCGACATAGTGCAGCTTTTTTATTTAAGTTTAGTTTGTAATCTGGCGGGATTAGAACGTGTCTGTACCGAGTACTGTAGCGATTTAAATTTATGTTGATTACTGAAAATAATTTGAGACACTTTGTAAATGTATAAATTGGTTAAAATTAGAATTCTGTACTTTAAGAAAAAAGGCCTGCAAGATTCTCTAGGATTGATGTCAAATAAGATGCGTAGTGCTCTTTTCTGAATTATAAATGTCCAATTAGCCAATGGTGAGTTACCACATAACTCAACTCCATATTGTAAAATTGAGTGGAAGTAGCTATAGTAGACAGTGATTGCTACTTTTAATCCAATAATTTTTTTGATATGAGATAATGCGTATAGACCGCTTTGCATAGTTTATTGTTCAGATATTCTATTTGTGCCGACCACTAGATTATCATCTATCCAGATCCCCAGAAATTTGACAGCATGCACAAATTCAATACTAACATCATCTGTAAGTTGTAGCTTATTACATTCCGTTTTATTTTTATCTATACAGGGCTTTTCACGATGAGCGTTAATTAGACGTTTCTGGCAAACCAGACAACGGATCAACCTGAAAATTTGACAGTATGCATAAATTAATATGATCTACACGCCTAAAATATTTTAGATGATGCGGCGTTGCCGCATCTACTATAAAGTAGCGACTACTTTGATTTTTCAAATGGAACACCCTGTATATAATATCATATTAAGATTTCCTATTACTTTGTTAACAACTTCATGCACTATTTCCCTATTATACCTATCTATTACCGTTTAAGAGATATAAATTAATTTCGATTTTTTTTTTTACAAAACATGTACTTTTATAAACGCTGGTAATGTTGAACTCTCTGGTACTAAGACGATCAAATTCGAAATGGAATGGAGTGATACCATGAGGATCTTCATTTCGAGTCATATTTTTATTTGCCTCATACAGGGTCTTTAAAAAATGCAGATACTTTGTTCACATGAAAAAAGGAGTGGAAGTCAATTTTTTCAAATGGAACACCCTGTATATTTACACATTTTTGAGCTCTACATCCAATTTTAGATTGACTTTAATCAGAAAATGCTATTTCGATTTCGAACCGTTTTCGAGATAAACTGTTTCAAACAGAAACTGAAGTGGTTTCCTTGTGTTCATCACTTATTTTTGAGATTTAACATCTATTTTATACTACGTAATACAATTTCTTTTCGATTTAGTTTTTCAACAGTCTCAAATCAGTCAATTCGAAATTGATATGTACCTTAGAAAAAGTTACAATCTGTATGCATTGAGGTATTGAGTGTCTCTACCGTACAACATTGCAAATTAATATTTTGTAATAGTGTGCTTTGGAAAAATAAATAATCCAATTTTGAAACGTCAAACTTTCGTTGGTGGTTTTGACTGATTGTGATACTAATTATAATAGAAAAATGTCAAGATTAGGTAACAGTAATGAAGATTTCTTGAATTTATTAATTATTCGTGGTGAGTGCAATAGAGTTGCAAGTAGAACATGCCGAGTATTTCATGAAAGATATCCACAACTTCCGAAGCCGAATAATAATGTGATAAATCGACGACTACAAAACTGTAGGTTGAATGGAACCTTTCGTCCAAAAATCATTCGTAGAAAGCCTGAAGTGGATGATGATGACAATAGCATAACAGTTTTGGGATTTTTTAATGTATTTCCAAATGCTTCTCTACACGAGGCCGAAAGGGAGATAGGTATACCCTACGTGACAATTTATCGCATTCTTAATAAGCACAAATGGAATCCCTATAAATTCTACTGTGTCCAACGTTTGAAAGAGACTGATTTGCTTCGTAGAGTGGAATTCTTTGAATGGTTACTTGTCAAGACTCAAGAGGATGAACATTTTCTTGACAATATCATATGGACGGATGAGGCCGAGTTTACAAAAAATGGAATGTTGTGCCATAAAGAATGAGTCAATGTTTTATATCGAGTTTTATGATGATAATTTGAATGCAACAAAATATGATTTACTGAGAAATAGAATTCAAATGATTTTAAATAATAGGCCAGGGAGAGAACGTGTATGGTACCAAATGGATGGTGCTCCACCCCATAATTCTCGTTCTCGCTTTAACTGAAATCTTCGAAGACAGATGGATTGGTAATAATGGACCTTTTCGTTGACCTCCTAGAACACCAGATGGCAATCCAATAGATTATTTTGTGTGGGGTATGGTTTACTCCAAGCCAGTAACAACAATGGAAGATATGAAATCGAGAGTTAGAACTGCTTTCAATAGTTTAACTCCAGACTTAATCAGAAACGCTACACATGCAAATCTTTTGAAGAGATTACAAGTAGAGGTTGAGATGTGTTCGAACATATTCTGAAATACACTGATAATTGAATTAACTTACTAATTCATGAAATTATTTTCAGTTCGTGTGTCAGCGTTAATAAAACTATTGTTTGAAGAGAAGTTTCATTTGATGGTTGAAGAGTATTTTAATAATTATTTATTTATTGTATTATCTGTGACTGATGAAGGAACATCGAACGGAATCTGTTAAATTTCAAAAATAAGTGATGAATACCAGGAAACCACGTCAGTTTCTGTTTGAAACAGTTTATCTCGAAAACAGTTCGAAATCGAAATAGCATTATCTAATTAAAGTCAATCTAAAATTGGATGTAGAGCTCAAAAATGTGTAAATATACAGGGTGTTCCATTTGAAAAAATTGACTTCCACTCCTTTTTTCATGTGAACAAAGTATCTGCATTTTTTAAAGACCCTGTATGAGGCAAATAAAAATATGACTCGAAGTGAAGATCCTCATGGTATCACTCCACTCCATTTCGAATTTGATCGTCTTAGTACCAGAGAGTTCAAGATTATCAGCGTTTCTAAAAGTACGTTTTGTAAAAAAAAAATCGAAATTAATTTATATCTCTTAAACGGTAATAGATAGGGATAGGGAAATAGTACATGAAGTTGTTGACAAAGTAATAGGAAATCATAATATATTATATACAGGGTGTTCTATTTGAAAAATCAAAGTAGTCGCTACTTTATAGTAGAAGCGGCAACGCCGCAACATCTAAAATATTTTAGGCGTGTAGATAATATTAATTTATGCATACTGTCAAATTTTCAGGTTGATCCGTTGTCTGGTTTGCCAGAAACGTCTAATTAACGCTCATCGCGAAAAGCCCTGTATTACTTCGAAAGTTTATTATTTGTGTTTTTGTGTAATTGAAAACTAAGTTGTTCGCTGTGAACCATCGTTTTATATCAAGTATAATATTCTTTGTTTGCAACAGTTGCTCGTTAATGTTGGAATGGTGTGTTATGAAACTGGTATCGTCAGCAAACAATGAGAATTGTATGGATGGAAAGCTAATAACGTCAGGTCATTTCTGCCGATTAAGAAAAGCAGTGGCCCTACAATTGAGTCTTGAGGTACTTCAAGTGTCAAGTTATTTAGTGACGAGCTAGCACTTTTTTAGTTCATAAGATCATTGATATGGCAGTATTGTTGTCTCTCTGACAAGAAACCATTCAATTGTGTTACCTCTAACAAAACAAAATTCTAATTTTTTAAGTCAAAGGCTTTAAATAGGCCAAAGAAGATTGCAAATCTAGATTCCTTCTTTTCCAGTAATGAATGGATATTTGACAAGAGTTGTAATGTAGCATCAGCAGTGTCTCTGAGCCCGAATTGAAAACTTGAACAGAAATGATTAATACAACGGCTTCCAAAATCTTTGATAACGATGATAAAAGAGATATAGGGCGGTAGTTGTTCGGATCATGGCGATCTCCCTTTTTATACAGAGGAATGACGATATCTGTTTTTAAAGTGGTAGGAAATATGCCAGCTGCAATAACAAAGGGGTTTTTTGAATTCTGTTATATTATTCTTTATAATTTTAATTGAGATTTCATCATGACCCGTGCTACTTTTATTTTTCAGTTGTTTGATAATATCCTCAACGTCAGATTCTATGATTGGATGAAGGAAGAATGAATGTTGATTTTTGATAGATAAATTTTTAAGGTTTGTACTGAATTCTAAATCCGATTTTTTATTTGCTGCAATTTTCTAGCACCAGATGAAATAATCAGAGACATGCGCAGGATCAGAAATTATCGCGTTGTCAATTATTAATTTAATTTCTTTGTCTGTGTTAGAATTAGGTTTTAGATTTGAATTAATAATGCTCCATATAGTTTTTATTTTATTGTTGGATGTAGCTATTACACTGCAGTAATGAAGGTTTTTAGCCATCTTAATTGTAGTTTTGAATATTCTACAATATCGATTAACATAGTTAATAAATTGCTGGTTGGTACTAATTTTTTTGAATTTTATAAGTAGACGTTTATTCCGGCTAGATGTTTTGACTTCTGTGACTCATCCGCGATCTTTTTGAGATGATGTTATTGATGATGTGGAAAAGCCTCATTAAAATACATTAAAATAATTTGGAAAAAACTATCGAAAGCTAAATGTATGTTGCTAATAGCGTATAATGGAGACCAATTATGTGTGGAAATTAGATTGCTAAACTTTTTAAGGTTTTAGAATTAAAATTTCGTTTGACTCGGAAATTAGAATGTAAATTAGAATAGTACAAGCTTCCACAGCGATTGCAGCTTGTGACTTCAGTAAAAGAATGAAACGTTAGTTAATAAATGTTAATGTTACACAAATTTGTGTTATATTATGGTTCCGTAGTATCTAAAAATCATTACTATCCCACATATGTAAAGCAAGATAAGAGATTAATCTGTTTGTCGCAGTGAAGATCGTTAGTATTTATTATCTTTGCTGATACGGAAGACTTATCGAATCAAGAGTTAAACCTTTTGTAAAAATATAAAAACTAAAATTAACACAAAATTAGGTGCTTACGCCAACTTAACCTTAAATATGTCAGCAATATGTCAGTAATTAATACGACAATTAATTTTTGACCTTTCTAAAAAAAGTGAATGAAAACATCCAAGCAACGACTTAAATCTCATTATCCAACATTTGACAGCGATACAGTAATTACGGTAATTGAATTTGCCAAAATCGCGGTTGATTATGCTAATGAACAAAAATTAAAGTACGCACCTCGTATAATCTATATAATTACTTCACACTCACAATTATATTAAACCATTTTGTGCAAACACTGTAAAACTTAACGTTATGCACCGATACTTAGACGAATTACTGTATGTAATGCTCGAGCAAAACTAAATAAACACCTTAATTAGAGCATAGAAAATATAACATCTAAAACTATCATGACTAATTCATGTTTATAATTAAGACTTTCCTAATGAACTATGACATAATAATAATAATAATAATGAGGAAAAAATTAATGTCTTGCAGCTGTTCCTGTTTGTATTATTGCTTTGGGATTGGGATGTAGTGCAATTAACCGGAATCCGGTACTGGATTTTTAGGATTATCTACAAATAGTATAATTATGTTTGTGTGTGTGTGTGTGTGTGAGTGTGTGGAGGGGATGAAGGGAGGTCGATTATTTGAAAGCACCTTGTAGGTAAATGTAAATAAAAAAATAAATACCATCATTTCACTGACTAATTTCTCTTCATCCATGATCATAACTATAAGTCATTTTTTTCTAAACACTTACATACACTAATTAAAACGTAAATTATTAAAATTATTATAAGAAAAGGAAAATCGAAGCACAACCGCCCAGGAACTTCATATCATCTGTATTACATGGTTTTTAACGCTCGACTGATAAGATTACAACCGTTACAAAATACGCTGATAGAACAACAATAATTATTTAATCAGAATATTTATTATTACGGTTTGCGTATATTAGCGACATCTCTTAGAAGTTTGTTCAAATAAACGCTGTTTAAGTACAATTTTTTTGCAATGCGGAAATTACTCAACAAATTCAGATTAATTGACGCAATTTAGTGTGCGATCTTTGAGTGATTTCAAATGTGGGCCAAGGAGGAGGGTTATGTCACCTAGTAGTGACGTTACACAACTTCTTTCAAACCTCTATCCTTACCTTACACATTGGAGAAAGGAAAAACATTATCATCAAATAGATAAACCACAATTTTCCAACTTCGTACTTATCTTGATAATTATGCAAAAAAATTAATTTAATCAGGGCACAATTTGATAATGACAGTTACTTAAACAAAAAGGCTATTATTATTGTTTATCTCATCTTAAGATAGAAACATAAATTATTCAATGATAAAGCAAACATGTTTGTATAATATACACCAATAAGTAACCTAATTAGCATAATCGTACGTAATTGAAACTATGATAATACCTTTCACTGTTAATTATTTTTTTCCCTTTGGGCAAAAATGTACAAAATGAGATGATAATGAGTAAATCATAATTATAAGAAAATTGGAGCGGTAAATAAGCTATTGAACTGCAAATAATAAACCAATTAGTAATTAACATGAATTATCCATTTACAATAGAGAAAAATTATCTATGTTGATCAAGGTTATTACACAAACAATCGCTAAAACGTCACACATAATTAATATTAAAAAATTAACTATAGGGTTCAAAAATATTAATTATTTCGGAATAATAATGAGGATCATTATATACACTCAGTTCCAAAAAGTGTCGCACTTAACTTTTGACCTAACTTGGATGTCCTATATTTTTCAAACCAGTGGGCTGATTATTAAATTTTTATATTCGTTGATTGGCAATTTCTGTGCCTTTCAAAAAAAAAAAAAAATTAAGAGGTGGAATTTTTTTCAAAGCCTCCTAGATGGCAGTGAAAAACTTGAATTATGCTTCTTTTTTTTATTTTTGACACACCTTGTGTGTTAATCAAGCAATAGTATGGAAAGTGCTTACACTCTGTACGAAAGACGCTTCTTTTACGAGCATTTTGTTTTATTATTCACTGATGTATTTCTGAATTTGTCTGCTGAGACCTTACGTTTATTCCACAGATTTATTTCATTATAGGATCACATTGCCTTTGAAAGCAATCGCCGTTGCCATAGCAATGAATTTGTTGTATGTTTCTATATTTGACCCTCTGTCACTGTGTCATTAATTAATTAAAAAAAATTTAGTGGTTAAAATGACACAAGTAGCAATATTAGTTGTTTTAGTAAACGATGGGCGTAGTAAACGTTACGCCGCTTATGTAGTGGGAATTCATGAAGCACTGCTCAGAAGCTGCATCCTGGTGTTAAAGTAAGTAAGCAGACGGTATGTAGACGTCTAAAAGAAGTTAATTTAAAAACTAGGAGCCCTGCTGTTAGAACAAATTTCGTTGAAAATTATGGAGACTGAAATATTCTTGAATGACCGAATGTCTTATTTACGGGTGAGTCAAGGTTTTGCCTTGACATGGTGGATGGAAGAAAAAGAATGTAGGGAAGGACTTATGAAAGGTTTAATCAGAATTTAATAAGAGAATGCGAAAGTTTTAATAGTGGGTCAGTTATGTCGTGGGGAGGGATCTCAATGAATGGGTGGGTCAGTTATGGTGTGGGGAGGGATTTCAATGAATGAAAAGACCCCCTTCACGTTTTTTTCCGGTGAGATGGTCGCCGACAGCCCAAATTTGCATTGACACCACAGCAGTATGTTCTACCTCATACAGAGTCAGTGGTCAATAATTTTATATTGATGCAGGATAATGCCCAACCACACACCTTAGCAATAGTGCGAAACTTCTTAGAAGCTACGGGTACCACCACATTACAATGGCCTATGAGAAGCCCCGATAGGAACCTTATAGAACATTTGTGGGATGAATTAGGGTGAAGGGTACGTTCTCGCGAGAGACCTCCGGAAAGTCTCGCAGTTATCCCAACTTATAATTTCGTGTTTAATAAATATGTTCTTTTAAAATTCGTATCAGTTTATTTCACTAGAAAACCTCTTATCGATAAGTTCAGAAAGTTGGTAATATGCAACGTTTCAGCAAACATGCTGTAATTCGGACAAATTTAGAGTTAAATCACTGAATAAAAACAATATGTTCGTAAAATAAGCGTCTTTCATATAGAGTGTATGCACTTTCTATACCATCACTTGATTATCACACAGGCTGTCAATAATTAAGAAAAAAAACATGGTTCGAATTTTTCCACAACCATCCCGGAGGCATTGAAAAAATTCTACCTCTTTAATTTTTATGAAAGGCAAAGGAATTACCTATCAATGAATAAAAAAAATTAAAAAATCGGCACACTAGTTTTTTTTTTTACGATTGTGGACCTGAACAGGCTAAATTAGGCCTATCGTGCTAAAGCACTCAGGAACACTTAGGAGGATGGATAGAGGGATAAAGAATTGCCAATAGATGCCTATGAACAGCTACCCTAAATTTTCTCATATCGTAAGTGAGAGGAAAACAGGAACTAGGGAGATCATTCCAGAGTTTAGAAGCCGTCTAGAAAAATGTGGATTGCGCCCGTTTGGTACGACAAGTGGAGATTTGTACTGCATACTGATGATTTGAATGAGCGAACCGAGTGTTTCTCGCAAAGATAGGCCGAGATGGTATCAAAGAATATAATTCAGCAGCACAATAGCCGTTGTAATAACGATAATACAAAGAAAGAACTGAAACCATCCTTCTATGCTCAAGGGACTGTATGTGAGAAGTTAAGGACGGGTCATTTATAAGCCTAATCGCTCTCTTTTGAATACGATCAACGATATCGAGAGCGTATTGGGGAGCACTAACCCAGAGGTGAGAATTATATTCCAGATGAGGCCGAATTTGGGCCTTATACAGCAGAAGGAGTTGTCTAGGGGTAAAGTACTGCTTAGATCTGTACAAAAAGCCTATTTTACGAGCAGCTGTTTTGGTAGCTGACAGAAGATAGTCAACCCATGAGAGATTTGAAGATACAATCATACCCAACAGCGCAATAGAGTCTGAAAACTTAAGAACTGAGCCATTCATACTTACAATAGGAAATGATCAATCTTTTTTGGCGGACACAAGGCAACACTGAGTTTTGTTCGCATTAAATTTAACTAGATTATTGCTTCCCCATTCGAGAATACGTTGAATGTCTTTGTTGATTGAATTTCCCATTTCATCTTTAATTTCTTGATTTGACATAGAAGGTGGATTATCACTATGAGTAGACTGAGATTAAGGTCATTTATGTACAGCAGAAAAAGTGTAGGCGCTATAACGGATCCCTGTGGTACGCCCGCGTTAATGCTAACTTCTTTTGAAAAAAGCCATCAACTACGACACGTATTCGTCTTTTATCAAGGAAACTAGAAACCCAGTTGATGAGCGTATCATTTAACCCAAACGAGGTGAGATTGGCAAGTAAACACTTATGCCAAACTTGGTTAAATGCCTTTGAGATATCTAAAGCGACTACAACTGTTTCACAGAACTGCTCTACTGTATTGTTCCAAACTTGGGTCACATATGAAAGAAGATCGCCTGTTGAACGACTTTGCCTAAACCCATATTGGTGGTCACTAAGGAGTTTGTTAGTTTCAAGGAACGTGAGAAGTTCCTGATTGATGGCTTTTCCTATGATTTTAGACAAAATGGAAGTGATGGCAATTGGTCGGTAGTTTGAGGGATCGGTCTTATCACCTTTCTTGGGAATAGGTTGAACATTTGCTAACTTCCATGATGAAGGGAATTCCCCAGAAGACATAGAGATCGTATAGAGCTTAGATAAGACTGGTACTAGTTCGGGGGAACATTTCTTTAAGACAATAGCTGGGATACTGTCTGGGCCAGTCGCCTTATTGAGATCAAGCCTACTGATGATCGATTCCAAGAGCTTGTACCGAAGATGAATTGGTTTCATAGCGTATGAAGAAGAGTTGACTAGGGGCACATCTTTTCCAGAATGTTTGAGACACGAGTTTGATGCAAACAAATCCACAAAAACATTGCCTTTGTCTACAGAATCAACAACTACCGATCCGTCAATAGACGTCAGGGGGGGGGGGATGAAGATGTTCCAAAGTTTCTACTAATGACTTTAGCTAAAGACCAAAATTTACGACTGCCTAAAGGAGATGTAGCTAGTTCATTGCATTTTCGTTGTTCGAACAACTTTTTAGTTTCAGTGATTTCACTTTTGCAAACATTTTTAGCACCATTTATTAGATTTCCATTTAATGTAATATTTATTTTTTAAAGATATTGCATCAGCACAAGCCTTATTGAACTAGGGTTGGGAACATGAATGACCTATACGGTACTGGTTTTTGGGAATCTATAACTCCATTCCCATGAGGATGACTTCAGATACTGAAAGAGCGATGTGCGAAGAAGAGGACGACTTAAAACAATATTCACGCCATGGAAAGGTTGCAAAGAAATTCCGTAATCACTCCATCGAGCTAACTTAAAACACCACAAGGTTCTATTCGTTTTGCGAACAACAGTGGAATTAGGTACAGTAGAAATGATTTTTTATTAGACAATGGTCGGAAACACCTAAAGGCTAAAGAACGGAAGTTTTATAAACAAGAGGGTTTGATGTAAGAAAGAGATCTAGAAGATGTGGAGTATGGTTACGGTTATCAGGGATTCTTGTGGGTTCAGAAATCATTTGTGTGAGATCACATGAAATAGCAAATGTTTCTGCACTATGACCAGCGGGATTTGTAGTAGATGAAAACTGAAGCCAATTAGAGTTATGAACAGTGAAATCGCCTACAATTGAGATATCGCAAGATGGAAACTGAAACAGGAGATAGTCAACTTTCATACTAAGGTAATCGAAGAAGTCTTGAAAGTTACTGTCATTAGGAGACCTATAAATGCAACAGTAGAATTTCACAAAATTAGGACCAGAATGTTTAAACCAAATCACGTCAAAATTTTTATTTTCTAAGGAAGAAGCTCTCTTGCAAGCAATTCTGTCCTTGATGCAGGCACATACGCCTCCTTTATATCGAAAGTTAGAGTGAAGGTGGTATTGAAGAAATTGCAAGATTCGGAGCTTTCAGATAGAAACAAAATATCAGGTTGTAATTGTTCAAGATGGTGAATAGCATTAAGATTAGACCTGATACCGCGGATGTTGCAGTAGTGAATCAGAAAGTTGATACTTTCGATGACCGAGGTCGCTTGGGCCCTGCCTTCGCGGATATCCGAATGGGGCAGGATTTTACGTCCGGAATTTATTACCCTAGAAACCACAGCCATCTTATTTTTTAATTTGGGACTTTTAATCCGATAAGAAGACAGCGAGGGCGAGAAGGACGAATAAGGATGAGAATAGATTAAGAATGATGGAAAAGGTAACCGGCAGCCCTTACCGAGCTCAGAAAATCGGAGACCCAATATTAAGGAGCACATGGTAAGCGTGGTGGTACCTCACCAGCTGGCATGGAGTATACATGTCTACCACTTTGTGTGTTTAAAAAATATAAGGCATTAAAGTTAGGTCAAAAATAAAGAGTCAATTTTTTTTAACTCCGTGTATTCATATACATGTCCTTGCTTTGGTAAGGCTACAATTAAGATAATATAAAACAAAATAATCTCTTTTCCCAAAATAGAGAGTACTATAAAATAAAAACGGCATTATGCTCTTTAATGTCAAATTTTTTTTATGCATAGACATTCATTTTGCACTTCTTTAAGACAAGCGAAGACAAAAGTATGATAAGTATGACTAATCAAAGAAATACTAAATTTTGGTCTTTATTTTGACCTTGCAAGTGTGAGCAGAATTGCAGACCGAGGTGTTAGCAGCTGTCAGCAAATGCTAATACTTGCAAAAATAGATTCTGGACGTGTGATACGTAACATTCTTTGCGTTAACATTATTGATTCTCTACACAATATTTGTGAAAATTCTTTGACGACACCATCATATTTTAAGTTATATTGCAGCACTGAACATTAACCTGTCAAACAGCTGTCAGGAAATGTTCATGTGTAAAGAATCTGTGGAGCCAACTAAAAATTTTTACGTTTTTTGTCGGATTAATCCCGAAACAATGAGACCGAAAATTCATCGTTGCCGGACGAAAGCACAAAGGACATGAAATGCGAAATTTTTTTGCATTTATGGGCTTATTTTTAAACATAATCTGTTTTTGTATTCACAGAGATTATAAAATAAAATAGAATTCCTTAAAACGACGAGTATGAAGACAATGTATGAACATCGTAAAATTAAATAGTATTGTGTACTTTGACACCAAACTCTTTAAAAGTTATGAAAATGTAAACTTTCACATAATGTAGTAAATATATGATAATCTAAAATTAAATATATTGTCAAATTTGACAAATTCAAACATTTTAATTTTTCAAATTTAAAATTGTTACTACATTTAAATTTTCAAATTAATACATAACTGTAATCAAATTAGTTTATAATTATGACACATTAAAATCCCAAAAAAGATAAGTATTCTTTAAAAGTTAGTTTGAAGAAAAAATATGATGAACATGATTATTCGAAATAATTACTTAATCTTGCGGTTTTTAAACTTATGACCTTGAAAGAAAAAATTGTAGACTAAAACATAGATATGATAATTTATTGTTTCATTATATCGTTATGACAGTAAGATGACGAAACATATTCAATCCCAAAATTCTTCACTCGCAAATTTTTGAAATTATAAGTTTATTTTTAAACATAATCCAGTTATCACCAAAATAGAGCCAGTAATAATGTAAAATAGAGAAGGTGATAATTTAAACTTATATAATGCCCATTTAACCAAAATAGAGATGATAAAACGTACTAAAGTAGTATTGTGAGTGTTGGTCAGCATATGGGCTATGTGATGCATCAATCTTGTTAGGGATTATTTACATTACCAAAAGCTAAGATACGTGGTCCATTAGTGTTATTCACCATCTGTATTTTTACACTAATTTCGTTGGGGATGCAGCAAATGGATTCATTCAAATGACAAAGAGCTGTACTCTATAGTCCATGAGTTTGGCTAGCATTTGGGCCAAAATCTATATTTATATACTAATTTTGTTCGAATCAGGTTGAACTTGATTGCTCCAACGATTAAGAGATAATTCTATGATCATTGAGGATAAATTTTGCTCTAAATCAATGTTGACGTAAAAATATGAACGTTCAGAGCCAGCATATTTAGTTTTTCTGTTTTTCGAACTTTAAAGAATTCAAAAATGTTATACTTTGACAGTGTGGTACAAGAACTGACAGTATCAAACCAAAAGGGCTTTTATTTGTAATTTTTTTAAAGCTACACACCTCACCTCCATAGTCTTCCTTGTAGATTTTGGACTAACGTGTATCTCAAAACTTTTGGCATAAAATCTAAAATCCAATAGATGTAAAGTACGCGAGAATGATAAAATATCAGGTTGGCTTTGGAAACGAAAATTCTCTGAAGGTTTGTCTTTACTTTGACAGTTCAGTATTAGAAATTAGTTGTACTAAAATGGCTTACAAACTAGATCTTTGTAATAGTTATTTACTCTGCTAGGGAGTAATGTGGCATTTTACAGTCGAAGCTTGAGGTTGCGCCCGAAGCGTAGCTTGGGCGTAACAATGAGACTTAACAATTATCTGTAGCGTACAATATTTTTCCGCCTGAAGAGATTTTATTTTGCACTATAATTGCAAACAGCATTTTTATTAAATACATATTACTTAATTGTTAGACTGACGTTTATTTGACAAACTATCTACACATTTATTTCATGGCAACTAGATTTCGAGAAAAGGTAAATTTACATCTTTCTAGCGCATTTATTAATAATGTTCTGTCTCTATCTAAAGAATTTTCAGTTCCGATGGTAACGGAATATAAATTAGGGCTTTGAGTAATTAACATTACATCTAAATTAACGTGGTTGTAATGATTTGATAACATATCGAAAGGCGGAAAAAGTATTTACAGTGTAGTTGGGCAAATGCCTAAGCGTAAAATATTTTCCGCAGAACTATTTATCGCACTATAGCGGATACCATGTATAAATCTCCTAAAAAGTGGAAGACTCAGATCTTTTACCCAAGCCAGAGCAGACAGGTTAGTAAGAAGAGCAACAAATAGAGATGGAATGTCGGTCAGGAAATTAGCAAGCGAGTATAGAACTTCTATGGATACAGTTTAGAGGGAATTGGTTAAGAATGGTCAAGAATATCGAAGAATATATGCCAAATCGCACAACACATGGGTAATAATTGGTTTGTTGGAGATTGTGTAAATCCATATTTCAAATACTCAATATTGTACTGCCGACATTTCTGCTTAGTTTCAGACATTTTGGAATTCGCAATTTGTTACGATTTCAATACATCAACTTTTCAACCGATTTATAGAAAGTTATAAAACTAATGCATATAATGACTTCTTTACTTTATCAGTCACTGACGAAGCACACAAAAACAATAAGACATTAGAAGGAAAAAAAAGGGAAAGGCAACATATTTCAGTCCGTCCCCAAGGGGGAGGGCGGGCTGCTCGAGCTTCCCGAGCTCCTTCAGCCACAATCATGGATTCCCAGCATACATACATTACGTATATATGCATGGTGGGATTAAGGATGGGTGTGGTCAGGATAGGATCGGAAAGAACGGAGTTAGGGTTCTGAGGGAGAAAATACTGCACCACCATTCACCTAAGTAGCCGCGCAGGGTGTGCATATACGCAGTGACCATGCCGCAACATGTGTATGAGGAAAACCCCCTGAAAAAACCTAATACAAGGTAGACGGTAACGGGAATCGAACCCATTACCTCCTGAATACTAAGCAGGTCGTGTCACCACTACGCTACCAGCTCGGTAAGACATTAGAAGAGCTATCGCGGCATTTTAAAAATGTTATTACCAGCACGCAACAACTTGTATGCCTTTGTTTGTTTGCGGTGCCCCGGTGCACTTGCTCTGGAAACAGGTCATTCAAGTTCCCGTATTTTTGTCAAAACATGCTTGATTGCGTAAATCAGGTCTTTGATTACCAACTTGCATAGACTTGTTACCGATAGTTCTAAACCGAATCAATTAGTGTATACTTAATCCTTCACTGCATGAATTTTTATTTTTTTGAAAATAAAATATATGATGCTTATTGGGGTTTCTAATAGGTGGGAAAAATATTAAAAAAATTCTATATACGTTTTTTGACGTTTATTTTTTCAAAAAGAAACTGTTGTAAATTTACAACTTTGTGCAAAAAACAAAAACTTTCTGTTGTAAAATTACAAACATTGTAAAAATAGCTCCATTAGAAACATATGTAAACTAATTGAGAAAATTTTTGAAACAATTTTTCTTCTTGGTAAAACATAGAGAGGCTCCACATTTTTCACACATTACCTGGGAATAACCCTTACAGTCTGGAAATTTACATCGCATTTTCTGTCCATACTGGTCAATGATTTCTACCATCAGTGCGAACTTCTTTCACGGGAATAGTTACTGCTGGTCCTCTTTTTTTTCTTAAGTTGAAGCCTTTGGTCTACATCAACTACATGTTTGTTTGTCCCATTGAACATAAAGTCGCTGCTAAAATACATTTAAATTTCGCTTGTGTCAGACATTTGCCAGCATTGCCTTTGTGTTGTTGCACTCTTTTGTATAAAATCCAGCTGTTTGCCACTGTTAGGTCCAATAGGTGGTAAAAGAGTCTGAAGTACCATTTCTTGCTTCGCCGTAAAATTTTCACTCTGCCCAAATTACTATTGAGCAGATTTACCCCGCCCATATGACGATTATATTCCCTACTTACAAAGGGGCAATTTATGTTTACATGTTTCTTCTGTTGTCTGTCATATAGCTCCACAGTTTCAATAGGATTTTCTCCCGCGAAAGTTGATAAAAGGGTTACAATTTTATTGTCCTTCCACACGACTCCAGAAATATCTATTCCATCACAGGATGCTACCATTTCAAAGCTCTTACCGGGTTCTTCTTTCTTCATTGACTTTTCGTCTGGTAATTTGCAGTTTGGGACTCGGTTCCGACGAACTGTGCCTAAACTATGGATTCTTTGTCTAGCTAAGTATACTAATAGTGGCAGTGAAGTATAATAATTGTCGAAATAAATTCTGTGATTTACATTCTTTGGAATTACTACGTTCCCCGAAGCACCAAGACCTAATTCATTTACAAGTAGGTTTTTTTCAGCATTTTCCTGGCCAGAATACATCTCAAAGTTATAGGCATAACCCGATACCCCGCAAATAATAAAAAATGTAAAGCCCCATTTATGTGGCTTATTAGGCAAGTATTGCTTCAAATGATGACGCGCTTTGGTAGAACATTTTTTCAAATCCCAAATCTTTAGACCAATAAGCGCGGCCGTTTGGTAAATGAACAAGAGACATGTACAAATTTACTCCAAGAAATTGTTTGATTTCGTTTTTGGCTATATTCAGTGGTTTACTAGGGTCCTTTTGGATAGCATATAGGTTTGATTCCTCCAGGATTTAATAGAAAATATCATCAGTAAACAAATAACTAAAAAATTGATAGGGGCTTTCAAGATCCAAAACATTTTGGGAAAATGAGGTATTGCCTTGAAATTGAAGAAGTTGCTTGTTGAGGACTAAGTGCTTGTTTTTCCAAACAATATTTATAAGAAAATACATAAAATAAGTTCTATCAAACAAATAAAACAACATAGGTAAATCAATTTCTTTCAAACAGACAATACCAAGTATCTATTATTAGATATATAAATGACTATGTACCTTCATAGTCATTTTTGGAGGTTTTCTTCGAAGTTGTCGGGGCGACTTCGTCATTGTCCTGATTCTCGGGGTTTGCTTGAATATTTTCATCGGTTGAAATTATATTACTCGCCTCTAAGTCGTCTGGCAGAAAATCGGGGTCGGCAATACTGTCGTCGTCATCGAAATCAAACCCATCTTCACTCTCTGATAAATTTTCTAGAATACATTCCAACTCCTTATCGGTAAGAAAACGTTGGTCCGTATATTTAGACGCCATCTGAAAATTATTTTGTATTTGCATGATGTAGAAAAACCACAAATAAATAATGCGGATAACATCTACGTTTCTCAAAAATATCAAATGTATATAAGAAAAATAAGTTCTACTTACCCTATACGAACACAAATTTATTTTTAGTTCAAGCAAATACACTGATTTTTCACACTTTAACCTCAAAATACATAAACATGTCCGAGCTCGACGTCACATACAAACACAATACCTTATTTTAAGTAAAATACCTCCATAAATTTGCGTTTGGACTATATACTTTACCGGTACGCTGTAGAGTTAAAACAGTATGCTAACAGCTGATTATTTTTATATACAGTGTATGTTATAGGGAAAACTATCAAATGTTGTAAATTAACAACAGTATGGAGTGAAGGGTTAATGCTCATTTAAATGTTTTAATGTTTATTTACTTTTACGCCATAATAATAAGATAAACATTTTAGACGGCTAGATAAAATGTTTTTTCATGAAAATAGAGTTATGTATTTTCAAAGTATTTTATTATATTATCCTTTAAGTTTAAGTGCTTGTATGGCGCCTATTAGGCGCCAGACAATCTTTAAACTTCTATTCTATACCGTTCTTAATTTTTTTTTAACAATTTATCCGTCTATGTATTCCTCAATTACATATTTATGAATATGGAGAATCTGCTATGACCATATATATATATATATATATATATATATATATATATATATATATATATATATATTGTTAAGTTTTTACTAACAAACACAAAAGACAACGGTGCGCAATGTGGCACTTGACAGGCGCCTTGGAGCACTTACATTGGTAGAATGTCGCGTAATGAATATAATAATAATAATAAATAATTTCGTGTGTTTATATATTGTCAATAGTAGAATACAAGAAGTAGCTACAGGTACCAGAAAACGCTGTTATTTATGCCAAAGATTGAGAAATCAACATTCAAAACAAATTTGTAATAAAAATATTTGTACAGAACACAGTAAACTTGTATGCAATGAATGTTATGTATAATTTTATGAACAACTTATGTACAACTCTTATAATTTTACATATTTTATACCTTATTTCTGTACTTATGTATATTTATATGCATAATATATTATCAATACATTTATAATCTTTGTTCAAACTTGTATTCTAATATATATTTTTAATGGTTAATAAACTTTTTAAACATGTTCATATTGCTTTACTTTTCTTAGACGTGATTACAAAACAACAATTTATTGTTTTGAATGTAGTGCTTTTTAAGTATGCTTGTAAAAAAATCAAAACAGCTATAAATCACATAGATGCCTAGGAGGCGCCATGCGAGCAGTTATGTATGTAAAGTTGATGCAAGAATTTAAAAATTGAAGAAGTTGCTTGTTGAGGATTAAGTGCTTGTTTTTCCAAACAATATTTATAAGAAAATACATAAAATAAGTTCTATCAAACAAATAAAACAACATAGGTAAATCAATTTCTTTCAAACAGACAATAAGTATCTATTATTAGATATATAAATGACTATGTACCTTCCTAGTCATTTTGAGGTTATCTTCGAAAATACACTGATTTTTCACACTTTAACCTCAAAATACATAAACATGTCCGAGCTCGACGTCACATAAAAACACAATACTTTATTTTGAATAAAATACTTAGAGCACCATCTATAAATTTGCGTTTGGACTATATACTTTACCGGTACGCTGTAGAGTTAAAACAGTATGCTAACAGCTGGTTATTTTTATATACAGTGTATGTTATAGGGAAAACTATCAAATGTTGTAAATTAACAACAGTATGGAGTGAAGGGTTAATGCTCATTTAAATGTTTTAATGTTTATTTACTTTACGCCATAATAATAAGATAAACATTTTAGACGGCTAGATAATATTATATTAACCTTTAAGTTTATATTTGTTATGGCGCCTATTAGGCGCCAGACAATCTTTAAACTTCTATACACCGTTCTTAATTTTTTTTAACAATTTATCCGTCTATGTATTCCTCAATTACATATTTATGAATATGGAGAATCTGCTATGACCATATATATATATATATATATATATATATATATATATATATATATATATATTGTTAAGTTTTTTACTAACAAACACAAAAGACAACGGTGCGCAATGTGGCACTTGACAGGCGCCTTGCGAGCACTTACATTGGTAGAATGTCGCGTAATGAATATAATAATAATAATAAATAAATTCGTGTGTGTTTACATATTGTCAATAGTAGAATATAAAGAAGTAGCTACAGGTACCAGAAAACGCTGTTATTTATGCCAAAGATTGAGAAATCAACATTCAAAACAAATTTGTAATAAAAATATTTGTACAGAACACAGTAAACTTGTATGTAATGAATGTTATGTATAATTTTATGAACAACTTATGTACAACTCTTATAATTTTACATATTTTATATCTTATTTCTGTACTTATGTATATTTATATGCATAATATATTATCAATACATTTATAATCTTTGTTCAAACTTGTATTCTAATATATATTTTAATGGTTAATAAACTTTTAAACATGTTATATTGCTTTACTTTTCTTAGACGTGATTACAAAACAATTTATTGTTTTGAATGTAGTTTTTAAGTATGCTTGTAAAAAATCAAAACAGCTATAAATCATAAATGCATTGTACAAAATTGTTAATCATGCCCCTATTTGCCTTTGGATCCCCTACCGCCCCCACGAAAAGCTCCAGCGCCCACTAGGGGGCGGTACTGCCCCCGTTGGGAACCTATGGTTTAGACAATAAATTTTGATTACAAATTATTTTCAAAATATAGAAGGGGGCCCTGGGGGGCCTTTTTGATATGTCGCGGGGTAGCCCGCTGGCTCTTATGTCTGCTATTGATTATGCCAAATATTTAATAGTAATAACCACCTCATGACTTCACAAAACAATATTGCATTTTTACATTTTTGTAATAAAAAAAAACAAATTAGATGTTTTGGAAGTATTCGAAATTTATAAAGATAAACAGAAAGTGCCTTTAATGAACGAACCTTCAACAGAAATTTTAAACGCAGAATTATAACTTACATAAGTTTGCTGTTTTACCTTAATGATTTATTACCATAACTACTTCTTATACTATATTTTCTCTTGATAATGATACATCTTGTATTGAAACACATAAATGTTGCACAAACCTAGCGAAGCAACACCACTATGATTTTTACTACTGTAGGTAGCATGAACTAGCGAATTTTTATTTTTGGTTTACAGATTACCTAATTTTCCTCTTGTCTTCCCAAAATTATAATAAAGAGTTGTGCACTAATCAAGAAATTGTTGCATACGTTTTTTCTATGAAATAATCTGAGTAAATTAACTGTAAAAATTGTGATTGAGTGTATATAGGTAAAACTAACGGGCCTATCCAGATTCCCTTAGTTGATTAAATATAAACAATGTTTAACAATTTTGGGAACAAAAAAAAGACGTATTTGAATTTGTTCATTACGCATTTGTGTAACATCCCTGACGTCATCATAATATAAAACATACGATTCATTAACTAATGACATCATAATATGTTTTTCTAATTAATTATCTGTCGCCTTTTTTTACAACTTTTCCACAATAAAAGTGTAGATATAAATGGCTATGAATAAATTAGCATTAACGATAATGAACTTTGAATAATATAAACAATTTAGATTTGTTTAAATGCAAGTAAAGGAAGTTTGTGTATACAAACCACTATCACGATTTAAAAGTAAATTTAACAAGAAGCATAAATATCTATGAGATGGTTGAGGCTGGTGAGTTTTAACAATTTGTTAATGTCGGGTTTCAATTTAGTTAACATTAGTCGCAAATCACCACGCTCAGTGATCTGCAGTCCATTCCTTTCCTTAGACAGTAAATTAGCTACTACACTGAACCCACGCTCAGCCAACATGATGAAGCCAACGCAATTAAAAATTTCTGTACTATTTCTCACAATCCAGGGTGGAGAGCTGATATTTATTTTTGGAGCCAGAACTGTTGGTATCCATTTCTGAATTTGACTTTTAATTCTTCATTAGTTGTGAGTTCTACGAGTTCATCTTCTAAATTTGATGATTCTGCTGTATCTGAATTTATTAAAGGGTCTAAAACCCAGCTTGGTATATTCAAATTTAAAATATCCTGGAATCGCTCTGTAAAATCGGCATGAAGAGCGTCCAGGTGTAGGCAGTAAGCAAGTAAATCTTCCTGTATTACCGATAATGCTGATAATGTCGGAAAGTGGCTGTATTCACCTCTTCCTAGATTTCGTTTGAATAGAAGAAGTTTTTCCACAAAAGCAGCTATGACGTTGTTTGTTTTTATTAAATTCAACTCATCACCTTGCAATCAAGTTTCCGTGCAGTTCATCGTCTCTGTTTTCAAGGAAGTCCCGTACTGAGTCAAATAGATTGAAAAAGCGATTCAGACAAACACCTTTCGAGAGCCATCGTACTTCTGGGTGCAGCAGTAAGCGATTATAGTCTTCATCATTTTCACGACAAAGTTGCCCAAATAATCTGTCATTTAATGAATTGCTTCTTATCTTGTTGACTGATCTAATAACGTAATGGGGCGACGTATGCAGGCGTTCATTAAGATTTTTTGCAACCAAGCGCTGACGATGAATAACACAATGTACAGCGAGTACATTTGGTACTGCTTGTTTAAAATCCGCCATGAAACCCTTATGACGCCTCGTCATTGCTGGAGCACCATCTGTAGCAACTGATAAAATATTTTGAATAGGAATTTCTTTCTCTTGAAAAAAAAACGTGCATGGTATCAAACGTGGATTCTCTCGTTTGTATCGGTTTCCAAATTTTTGCAAATATTAACTCTTGACAAATTTTTTCTCCTTTTATGAATCGGACGTAACCCAAGAGTAGTGCTTCGTTATTTGGTAAAGTTGATTCATCGAGTTGAATAGAAAATTTGGAAGTTTTTGAGTAATCACATAATGATAGTTCAACGTATTTATCCATTTCATCTATTCTCCTTTTCACTGTATTATTACTCAAAGGAATTTTTTTATGATATCTGATGGCGTCTTATGATGAAGAACAGTTTCGGTTACCTCTTTGACTGCCGGCATAATTAATTTCTCACCAATTGTGTGTGGTTTTCCCGCTTTTGCAATTAATAATGAAATATTACATGAAGCTCGTAATCCATCATCTTCTTGTTTAGAACAAGATGCAAAAAGGTTTGATATAGTTGACTGTTTTAAATATTTCTTTTCAAGTCCTTGAAAATAGGATAAATCTTTGTCCTTTTTATCAGCATGTATTTTATTCAAATGCTCTTGGAGCCTAGAAGGATTCATGGCTTCATTTGAAAAAACTTTTTGGCAAATTAAATACATAGGTAATAATTGGTTTGTTGGAGATTGCGTAAATCCATATTTCAAATACTCAATATTGTACTGTCGACATTTCTGCTTAGTTTCAGACATTTTGGAATTCACAATTTGTTACGATTTCAATACATCAACTTTTCAACCGATTTATAGAAAGGTATAAAACTAATGGCTATAATGACTTCTTTACTTTATCAGTCACGCACGAGTATGGATCGCTGACGAAGCACACAAAAACAATAAGACATTTGAAGGAAAAAAAAAGGAAAAGGCAACGTATTTCATTCCCTCCCCAAGAGACAGGGCGGGCTGCTCGAGCTTCCCGAGCTCCTTCAGCCACAATCATGGATTCCCAGCATACATACATACATTACGTATATATGCATGGTGGGATTAAGGATGGGTGTGGTCACGATAGGATCGGAAAGAACGGAGTTAGGGTTCTGAGGGGGAAAATACTACCCCACCATTCACCTAAGTAGCCGTACATGGTGTGCATATACGCAGTGACCATGCCGCTACATGTGTATGAGGAAAACCCCTGAAAAAACCTCATACAAGGTAGACGGTAACGGGAATCGAACCCATTACCTCCCGAATGCTAAGCAGGTCGCGTCACCACTACGCTACCAGCTCGGTAAGACATTAGAAGAGCTATCCCTGCATTTTAAAAATGTTATTTCCAGCACGCAACAACTTGTATGCCTTTGTTTGTTTGCGGTGCCCCGATGCACTTGCTTTGCAAACAGGTCATTCAAGTTCCCGTATTTTTTTCAAAACGTGCTTGATTGCGTAAATCAGGTCTTTGCTTACCAACTTGCATAGACTTGTTACCGACAGTCCTAAACCGAATCAATTAGTGTATACTTAATGCGCATTTAAATGTTGTAATGTTTATGTACTTTTAAGCGATAATAATAAGATAAACATTTTAGACGGCTAGATAAAATGTTTTTTCATGAAAATAGAGGTATGTATTTTCAAAGTATTTTATTATATTAACCTTTAAGTTTAAGTGCTCGCATGGCGCCTATTAGGCGCCAGACAATCTTTAAACTTCTATTCTATACCGTTCTTAATAATTATCCGCCTATGTATTCCTCAATTACATATTTATGAACATGGAGAACCCGCTATGACCAATATATATATATATATATATATATATATATATATATATATATATATATATATATCAGCGTGTTCAGCGAGGAATGGGACAGTGCAATATCTCAGAGCGGATGAAGATTTTAGATTATGAAAATATTTTGTAAATATCTTCCAAGGGCGACATTTGTTGGCACAAAGATTTGAATCAACGCCCATCACCGCCAGGTGGCGCTATCTCACTTCAATTTTTAAATGCAATGCCCTATTTTTATTTCATTTTGGATTCTATGACATATTTGTGATGACTTTTATTAAGGCTCCTACCAACCTATCTTTTGTAGTGTCTGAGAAAAAATAATCCTTGGAATTTTAGCACAAAACGTAATTTCAGGAAGTGCTCATAACATTTGAGTGATACAGACAAAATAGCAAATTTTATACCAAATGGAATATAAAAGATTGTTCTTCCACAAAATAATGCAGATAACGCCGAAATAATGCGATACGCTGTACACTAAATTGTAAGGGGGACCAACTTATCACAGTCGTTGATTAAGAATCATGTGAAACATTTATCATGCCATGAAAACAAACGCGTAATGAAGTGTCTGTCAAGTTTCTGTCAGTTTACAGTTTCAGTTTTGAAAATCGTCTGTGCATCTTCAAATTCCATAATTATGTTTACGTTTTCTAACGAAGAATATTTTGATATGGTAATAATTTATGGTGAATGTAGAAAAAATGCAAGGGCTGCACAAGTATTGTATGCTGCCAGGTTTCCCGATCGACGCCATCCCGGAAAAAAATACATTTGTTCGTGTAGCAAATTTTTTGAGGGGAACCGGTCATTTTCCTCACCGTAAGTGCGAGAATCGCACAAAGACAGCACCGGCGCACAACAGCGCAATAGTGAGAAATTATCTAAGTAGAGTGTTTCCGCAACGATGGATAGGTACAAATGGTCCCATTATGTGGCCAGCTCGTTCTCCTGACCTTAGTCCATTAGACTACTTTCTTTGGGGACATTTAAAGAGTGTAGTGTATGAAACACCTTCTAGAGACGTAGAGGAGTTACAAAGCAAAATTAGAATTGCTTGTGCAAGCATACCACGAGAAACTTTAAGAGCGGCAACTAGTGTTACATTAATTAGGCGTTATCAAACGTGTGTAGAAAACGATGGAGAAACATTTGAACATTTAATTTAATTTGTATGCTTTCAATTAATAAAATTCCAAACATTATTTTTTTTCTCAGAAACTACAAAAGATAGGTTGGTAGGAGTCTTAATAAAAGTCATCACAAATATGTCATAGAATCCAAAAATGAAATAAAAAATAGGGCGTTGCATTTAAAAAATTGAAGTGAGATAGCGCCACCTGGCGGTGATGGGCGTTGATTCAAATCTTTGTCCCAACAAATGTGCGCCCTTGGAAGATATTTACAAAAATATTTTCATAATTTAAAAATCTTCATCCGCTCTCGAGATATTGCACTGTCCCATTCCTCGCTGAACACATACAGTGTGTCCAAGATAAGGATCCTCACCATGGGAATCTCAGTACTTGTTGGAGATACATCTTAGGTTAAATTAGGAAACAGTTGTGTTCTTTGAAGCTTATTTACATGCCGTTTAGAAACTTGAAAAATTTTCATGCCCTGCTGAGATATTTGGAAAAAACTGGAATTTGACAATATCGATTTTATTTTTTTCTGACTTTATTTGCAGAAATATCAAAAAACTAACAACACTTTCCATTGGCACTTTTAAGGTACTACATGATGGTATTTTTAGATTTTATATCCGACGTTTCGTTTTCAAGAAACCATCATCAACTTTATTTTGTTATATGGCCCGAAAAAAATGTACACCCTGTATCCAATTCCATTTTTTATTACAAATTCAACGATGTATCACATGCCATATTTTATTTAGTTAAAAGGAAAATTAATTGCATTTTTTCTATTTCTTATAAGTATTTTTAAGAAGGCGTTGCAAACAAATGCTTTGTCGTCATTACCTGTCACCGATTCTGTCACTTAATATTATGATAAAATTGTAATTATCCTTGTTGTTACCCTGTTTGCCGAGTTGTTGTTTTTAGAGTAATTGTCGTTATTTTTACTGTTGTCGTTATTGTTGTTTATTGTTGAATAGTTAATATTGTGCATTTATCGTCGAATATGCCGGGTGAGCATTATAGCCATGAAGAAAAGTTTGATATGCTAACGTGCTACATTTTGTGCCACAAAATGATGTAAATTGGCAGCAATGTATCTTAATACATATTCAGAAAGAAGGCAGCCATGTAAGTCCATTTTCTTAAAGCTGGCTCGAAATTTAAAAGAATATGGTTCATTTAAAAGCCTATTTTAACTCGAAAAAGGAGTCTTTAGAAGAAACCCAAAATAATGTTTTACAAGCAGTTGTTGAGAACCCTGAAATATCAACTAGGCAAATCAAAGATAATATAGGAGTTGCCAAATCCACAGCTTAATTTATTTTGCGTAAAATAGATATCACCCTATAAATTTAGGATTTGCCAAGGACTTAAACCAGGGATTTCGAACGGCGCGGCATTTTGCGAGTGGTATACACGCGCGTGTGAAGAAAATTTAAATTTCCTTCAAAATAATATGGTCCGACGAAAGCATGGTCACTAATAATGGTATCTTCAACCGCCGCAATACGCATTACTGGGCTCAACAAAATCCGCGTGTTAAGAAAATATCGAGACATCAAGAACGTTTTGGGTTTAATGTGTGGTCTGGAATTTTAGGAACTAAAATCCTAGGTCCATTTTTTTACCATAATTCATTAACCGGAGAACGATACCTTCATTTATTGCGAAATGATTTAGAAGACTGTTTAGATAATTTACCTCTGGCACAGGTCAATAGCTGTTGGTTTCAACAAGACGGTGCTCCTGCACATAATTTTAGGCAAGTTCGAGAGTATCTCTCGCGGCGATTTCCTGGAAAGTGGATTGGAACCTCTAGTGAAGTGCCTTGCCCACCGCGATCCCCGGACTTAACCCCTCTGGACTTCTTCATATGGGGTTTTGTTAAAAACCGAGTTTTCCAATATTCTTTTGAATCTGAACAGCAGTTACGAGAATGTGTAACGGCCGCATTTAACAGTATTACACCAGAGATGTTACGTGATGTTTTAAGCTCTACAGTTAGAAGATCATACTTATGCTTAGAAAATAACGGAAACCTGTGTGAACACCTGCTTTGAATTAAATATAAAATGCGTTAATTTCTTTGTTTTCGTTACTTAAAAAAATTTCATTACTCGCCTACTTAAAAGACCTATAAGAAATAGAAAAAATGCAATTAATTTTCCTTTTAACTAAATAAAATATGGCATGTGATACATCGTTGAATTTGTAATAAAAATGGAATTAGATACAGGGTGTACATTTTTTCGGGCCATACAAAAAATAAAGTTGATGATGGTTTCTTGAAAACGAAAGTCGGATATAAAATCTAAAAATACCATCATGTAGTACCTTAAAAGTGCCAATGAGAAAGTGTTGTTAGTTTTTGATATTTCTGCAAATAAAGTCAGAAAAAATAAAATCGATATTGTCAAATTCCGTTTTTTCCAAATATCTCAGCAGGGCATGAAAATTTTCAAGTTTCTAAACGGCATGTAAATAAGCTTCAAAGAACACAACTTTTTCCTAATTTAACCTAAGATGTATCTCCAACAAGTACAGAGATTCCCATGGTGAGGATCCTTATCTTGGACACACTGTATATATATAATTATATATATATATATATATATATATATATATATATATATATAGTTAAGTTTTTTACTAACAAATACAAAAAGACAAAGGTGCGCCTTGCGAGGACTTATATTGGTAGAATGCCTCGTAATGAATATAATAATAATAATAATAATAAATAAATTCGCGTGTGTTTATATATTGTCAATAGTACAATATAAAGAAGTAGCTACAAGTACCAGAAAACGCTTTTATTTATGCCCAAGATTGAGAAATCGACATTCAACAAATTTGTAACAAACATATTTGTACAGAACACAGTAAACTTACATGCAATGAATGTTATGTATAATCTTATGTACAACTTATGTACAACTCTTATAATTTTATATATTTTATATCTTATTTCTGTACTTATGTATATTTATATACATAATATAATATATTATCAATACATTTATAATCTTTGTTCAAACTTGCATTCTAATATATATTTTTAATGGTTAATAAACATGTTTATATTGTTTTACTTTTCTTAGACGTGATTACAAAACAACAATGTATTGTTTTGAATGTAGTGATTTTTGAGTATGCTTGTAAAAAAATCAAAACAGCTATAAATCACATTGGTGCCTAGGGGGCGCCATGCGAGCAGTTATGCATGTAAAGTTGACGCGAGTATTTAAAGGTTAAATTTCTAATTAGGTAGGTACGCCGCGACCGCCCCCTTGACTGTCTTAACGCCCCCCATTTGCCTTTGGACCCCTTACCGCCCCCACGAAAAGCTCCAGCGCCCACTAGGGGGCGGTACTGCCCCCGTTGGGAACCTATGGTTTAGACAATAAATGTTGATTACAAATCACAATAATGTAACATCTTTCACTATTTTCAAAATAAGGTGTCCGGGGGACCTTTTTGATATGTCCCCGGGGGAGCCCGCTGGCTCTTATGTCTGCTATTGATTATGCCAAACAACCACCTTATGACTTCACAAAACAATACTAAATTTTTACATTTTTGTAATAAAAAAAAAAACAAATTAGATGTTTTGGAAGTATTCGAAATTTATAAACATAAACAGAAAGTGCCTTTAATGAACGAACCTTCAACAGAAATTTTAAACGCAGAATTATAATTTACATAAGTTTGCTGTTTTAACTTAATGATTTATTACCATAACTACTTCTTACTATTTATATTTTCTCTTGATAATGATACATCTTGTATTGAAACACATAAATGTTGCACAAACCTAGCGAAGCAACACCACTATGATTTCTACTACTGTAGGTATCATGAACTAGCGAATTTTTATGTTTGGTTAACAGATTACCTAATTTTCCTTTTGTCTTCCAAAATTATAATAAAGAGTTGCGCACTAATAAAGAAATTGCTGCATACGTTTTTTCTATGAAATAATCTGAGTAAATTAATTGTAAAAATTGTGATTATGTGTATACAGGTAAAACTAAAGCGCCTATCCAAATTCCCTTTAGTTGATTAAATATAAAAATGTTTAACAATTTTGAGAACAAAAAAAGACGTATTTGAATTTGCTCATTACGCATTTGTGTAACATCCCTGACGTCACCATAATATAAAACATACGATTCATTAACTAATGACATCATAATATGTTTTTCTAATTAATTATCTGTCGCCTTTTTTTACAACTTTTCCACAATAAAAGTGTAGATATAAATAGCTATGAATAAATTAGCATTAACGAGAATGAACTTTGAATAATATAAACAATTTAGATTTGTTTAAATGTAAGTAAAGGAAGTTTGTGTATACAAACCACTATCACGATTTAAAAGTAAATTTTCTTCATTCTACGAAAATCTAAACTGGTATCAAAATGTCCAGTACGTCATATACCTTATCATTTCCTGTTCAATTCCAAAAATAATTACCTGATCACAATCATCTTCACTACTATACTCATACATTAGGTCAGATTTCCATTGATCAATATCCGAAGGAAAAGAAAAATTGATGCGGGCTAAAACAACAGGATCGATCGATAATTGTTCGACAATATCATCAAATTCAACAGATACTCGAGAAACACGACCGTATTTAAGTTTAATTTCGTTCCCAAAATCCGTACTGCAAGTCCAAATATTTTCGTAAGACC
Organism: Vesta saturnalis; assembly: GCA_036346205.1. NCBI lineage: Eukaryota > Metazoa > Arthropoda > Insecta > Coleoptera > Lampyridae > Vesta > Vesta saturnalis. Next base: position 61,524 of record JARFJB010000023.1, on the reverse strand, counting down.
CACTTAACGCACGTTTTAATTTTCCCGCACTCTCACAATTCATACTATCTTCAGGTTTTTGCACGAAACTTCCACTTTTAATCGGCGCACTTAAATCGTAACTTTCAGTTAAAAATCGCAAATTTTCCAACCAATTTTCTAAATTACCTCGATACTTCGACATGTCGCTAAAACGTTTAAGCTTGTTTTCTTTCTTTACACATTCATACTGTATCTCCGGAAATGGGCAAAAAACCTCATCCGGTTTATATGCTTTCCTCGTTATTTTGATAATTAGAATGATGCTAATTTGTTGTTTATTAAATGCGAGAGCGGAATACCGTCTTTACTTACAAAAGTTACGTTTGTTCATTGATAAGACACTCCCGGATCGTTATTAGTCATACACTTAAGTACCCTTAAATTAGTTAATTAATACTGGTAATTGCTCTATGCTTTGAATTTAACTGAATGATCGTGACTCGTTCATGAACTTTTTGTTTCATTTTATTTAGAGAAATAAAGATAAGATAGTATTATTGCAGTTAAATATTTAAATAGTTTTAGATAATTTGTGAAATTGTTAAAGCGTGGGGGTCCATTGTGAAAAGAGGGAGAATATTTATGTACATTATTGGCAATGTCATCACACTAATTAAATCTATTTAAATCAGACCATCCATATCTAGGTAACTGTTCCGCATTTCGCTTAAAAACTGAATCTTTGAAATTTTGGACAATTTTGGACTATTTTTCAGGTTTTGTTACGTATCATTTTCAAATATCATTATCACTTAACAGATATTTTTTTGCAAAAGAATGTTGTACACTGAAAGTTTGGACAACTGAGTCTGACAGTCGCTCACGCATGAAGTGCTTCGAGTTACGTGAAACAGAATTGGACGTAATAAATGACGCTCATTGGAACTTCAAAACCACAACACAAATACACTATCATAATTCTAGTTATAACCTTGATAACACACCATAACATCATGCCGATAATTAAAATTCATAACAGTAATGGTTAGCTTAAACGTAATTAAATTCCTAATAACAATATTTTATTCGATATCGGACGAAGATAACAATGATTGAACAGAACTAAAAGGCTAGCAGGAAAGAACTAAAGGTTACTGGTACAAGAATAACTTTTTTTTTATGATTGTGGACCTGAACAGGCTAAATTTGGATTATCGTGCTAAAGCACTCAGGAACACTTAGGAGGATGGATAGAGGGATAACAAATTGCCAATAGATGCCTATGAACAGCTACCTTAAATTTTCTCATATCATAAGTGGGAGGAAAGCAGGAACTAGGGAGATCATTCCAGAGTTTAGAAGCCGTGTAGAAAAATGTGGATTGCGCCCGTTTGGTACGACAAGTGGAGATTCGTACTGCATACTGATGATGTGAATGAGCGAACCGAGTGTTTCTCGCAAAGATAGCCCGAGATGGTATCAAAGAACATAATTCAGCAGCACAATAGCCGTTGTAATAACGATAATACAAAGAAAAAACTGGAACCATCCTTCTATGCTCAAGGGACTGTATGTGAGAAGTTAAGGACGGGTCAGTTATAAGCCTAATCGCTCTCTTTTGAATACGATCTACGATATCGGGAGCGTATTGGGGAGCACTAACTCAGAGGTGAGAATTATATTCCAGATGAGGCCGAATTTGGGCCTTATACAGCAGAAGGAATTGTCGAGAGGTAAAGTACTGCTTAGAGCTGTTTTGATAGCTGACAGAAGATGGTCAACCCATGAGAGATTTGAAGATACAGTCATACCCAACAGAGTAATAGAGTCTGAAAACTTAAGAATTGAGCCATTCATACTTACAACAGGAAATGATCGATCTTTTTTGGCGGACATAAGGCAACACTGAGTTTTGTTAGCATTAAATTTAACTAGATTATTGCTTCCCCATTCGAGAATACGTTGAATGTCTTGGTTGATTGAATTTTCCATTTCAGCTTTAATTTCTTGATTTGACATAGAAAGTGGATTATCACTATGAGTAGACTGAGATGAACTACAGTGAAGAGTGCTATCGTCAGCAAAGCAATGGATGGGGTTAGTTGAAGAAATAAGGTCATTTATGTACAGCAGAAAAAGTGTAGACGTTATAACGGATACCTGTGGTACGTCCGCGTTAATGCTAACTTCTTTTGAAAAAAAGCCATCAACTACCACACGTATTCGTCTTTTATCAAGGAACTAGAAACCCAGTTGATGAGCGTATCATTTAACCCCAAACGACGTGAATTTGGCAAGTAAACACTTATGCCAAACTTGGTCAAATGCCTTTGAGATATCTAAAGCGACTACAACTGTTTCACCGGACTGCTCTACTGTATTGTTCCAAACTTGGATCACATATGAAAGAAGATCGCCTGTTGAACGACTTTGCCTAAACCCATATTGGTGGTCACTAAGAGTTTGGTAGTTTCAAGGAACGTGAGCAGTTGGTGATTGATGGCTTTTTCCATGATTTTAGACAATATGGAAGTGAAGGCAATTGGCCGGCAGTTTGAGGGATCGCGTTTTTTGGGAATAGGTTGAACATTTGCTAACTTCCATGATAAAGGAAATTCCCCAGAAGACATAGAGATCGTATAGAGTTTGGATACGACTGGTACTAGTTCGGGGGAACATTTCTTTAAGGCAATAGCTGGAATACCGTCTGGGCCAGTCGCCTTGTTGAGATCAAGCCTACTGATGATCGATTCCAAGAGCTTGCACCGAAAATGAATTGGTTTCATAACGTATGAAGAAGAGTTGACCAGGGGCACATCTTTTCCAGAATCATTGAGACACGAGTTTGATGCAAACAAATCCACAAAAACATTGGCTTTGTCTACAGAATCAGCAACTACCGATCCATGAATAGACGTCAAGGGGGAAAATGAAGATGTTCCAAAGTTTTTACTAATGGCTTTAGCTAAAGACCAAAATTTACGACTGCCTAAAGGAGATGTAGCTAGTTCATTGCATTTTCGTTGTTCGAACAACTTTTTAGTTTTAGTGATTTCACTTTTGCAGATATTTCTAGCACCAACGTATTCTACATGACTGTCGACCGATTTATTAGATTTCCATTTAATGTAATATTTATTTTTTAAAGATATTGCATCAGCACAAGCCTTATTGAACCAGGGTTGGGAACGTGAATGACCTATACGGTACTGTCTTTTGGGAATGTATAACTCCATTCCCGTGAGGATGACTCCAGATACTGAAAGAGCGATGTCCGAAGAAGAGGACGACTTAAAACAATATTCACGCCATAGAAAGGTTGCAAAGAAATCACGTAAATCACTCCATCGAGCTGACATAAAACACTACAAGGTTCTATCGGTTTTGCGAACAACAGTGGAATTAGGTACAGTAGAAGTGATTTCTATTAGACAATGGTCGGAAAGACCTAAAGGCGAAAGAACGGAAGTTTTATAAACAAGAGGGTTTGATGTAAGAAAGAGATCTAGAAGATGTGGAGTATGGTTAGGGTTATCAGGGATTCTTGTGGGTTAAGAAATCATTTGTGTGAGATCACATGAAATAGCAAATGTTTCTGCTCTATGACCAGCGGGATTTGTAGTAGATGAAAACTGAAGCCAATTAGAGTTATGAACATTGAAATCGCCTACAATTGAGATATCGCAAGATGGAAACTGAGACAGGAGATAGTCAACTTTCATACTAAGGCAATCAAAGAAGTCTTGAAAGTTACTGTCATTAGGAGACCTATAAATGCAACAGTAGAATTTCACAAAATTAGGACCAGAATGTTTAAACCAAATCACGTCAAAATTTTTATTTTCTAAGGAAGAAACCCTCTTGCAAGCAATTCTGTCCTTGATGTAGTCCTCCTTTATATCGAAAGCTAGAGTGAAGCTGGTATTGAGGAAATTGTAAGTCGGGTGACTCGAAGCTTTCCGAGGAGACTTGCGTTTCAGATAGAAACAAAATATCAGGTTGTAATTGTTCAAGGTGTTGGTGAATAGCATTAAGATTAGACCTGATACCGCGGATGTTGCAGTAGTGAATCAGAAAGTTGATACTTTCGATGACCGAGGTCGCTTGGCCCCTGCCCTCCCGGGCATCCGAATGGATTTTACGTCCGGAATTTATTACCCTAGAATCCACAGCCATCTTATTTTTTAATTTGGGACTTTTAATCCGATAGGGAGACAGTGGGGGCGAGAAGGAACAATAAGGATGAGAATAGATTAAAGATGATGGAAAAGGTAACCGGTAGCACTTACCGAGCTCAGAAAATCGGAGACCCAATATTAAGGAGCCCATGGTAAGGGTGGTGGTACCTCCCCGGCTGGCATGGAGTATACATGCCTACCACCTGTTAATGCCTACCACCTGTTAAATATGAAATGTAATTTTGTTGGCAGAACGTGTAAAGAATAAAAACTACCTGTGGATGAGGATAGGCCACGTGGATCGAGAGAGGAAACCTAGAAAAGATAACCATTGAGGAGATAAAAGAAAGAAATGGATTGGCAAAATAAACTTAGATGAAAATGTATTCGAAAGAAAACTGGATATTGACCATTTGTACGGAGTATTACGTTGCATGCATGGTAAAGGTTAGAATGGGGTAAGTGAGGAGGAAGTGGAAAGATATGGTAAATGAGGAAGTGCTGCAATGTTGCGCACATAGAAATTAATCAAGGGTGGTGTTACAGGCATTTACTTCTCGGAAAAAATTTAAGAGATCTAGGTGGAACAACACAAAATCTTCCAACCTAAAAATGGAAATTAGAAGAAATAAAGTAGTATATTCTTGCCTTCCAATCTACATATACCGGGTGGTCCATTAATAAAAGAGGCCGGCTGTATACGAGAAACTACGAATCGCACAGTTTCGGGAAAAAAGTATTAATAGTAAAAGTGGCCAAGAAAATTGCTGGAAATTAGTTTTAAGTTCCTGCGATGGCCGCTAGAGGGCGTACATGAACACCAAATTAGAAAAGCGGGTTTTTCTCTTAAATCGCCTTTATCAAGAGTAGAACAGGGGCACTTTAACTTTCACTTTTTTGCGTCACAAGCCCCGCCCACTGGGGCACTTCAACTTTCACGTTTTTTTTATATGCCCACGTGGGCATATTTTTACCCCTATGGCGTCTTTTCGGAAGGCATTTTCAACCCTTGATGAAATTTTCACCCTAATTAGAGCCCTTTTGGTTGTGCTAAGAACTTTTTTGTCAGTTCACTCCTTTTTTATGGCTTCTTTTCGGGGGCCATTTTTAAACCCTTGATGGAATTTTCATCCTAATTAAGACCCTTTCGGTTGTATTAAGAGCCTTTCTGGCGGTTCAGCCCCTGGAAGTTAGGCAAATGCGTGCGCACACAATGTTCTAATAAGGAGCCCTAATGCACGATGCGCGTGTTGGTTTTGGTAAATATTTAAAAGACAGCAACAAATAGGGTTATCTTGGTGTTAAAAGATAAGCACGATGAAACAGAGTAAAATATATCTGTGATTGCAGATTATTCGCCGAAAATTTTTCTGCAATAGAAGTTGATCATGTACGCCTCTCTCTTGTTAAGGGACTCTTAATTAAAACAACTAAACTACTAAAAACGCTTTTATTTATCAGAGTAGAATGGTTGAAAAACAAGCATTGTACAGTAATTTGATTATCTCATCATTCATAACTAAACATATAGTGAAAAACTTCTTTACAAAATCAAGCATTGGTAAATTATTTCTCATTCTAAAATACAATAATATTATCGTATAAAGTCCACCTACAGTGTCGTTTTGTTGTAACGGAACCATCTAGAATTCTTCTCAAAGAAACGTAAATGGTAATCTAGCGGGGGTTGTCCAAAGGAATCAAAATATTCCCCATTACCATTTTCGTCAATGTAGATAGCAGTCCAATAATGCTGACTTAGTTTGTTTGCAGGATCCGTGTTCACAATAATTGCACAAGGTCTATGTGCGTGTCGCGGTAGCTGATGAGAAGCACAAACAAGTCGAAACACATTCTTGTGGCTGGGGATCGATTTCAAACATTTCAACACTTGTACCGCATACATCTTTGGGGTTGGTATGCGCCCAGTCTTACAGTAGCATATGTAGGCTCCTCGATCTTATGGTTTAAACAACTACACGCCTTTGCTTCCTTTTTCAATTTTGTAATCGACGGACAACCAATCTCGTCCAAGTTTAGTATTGGTATGTTAAGGAATCTTAAAAACTGTTATTTTCACTACCCTTAACGTGAATTTAGTTAAACGGCAGCAGAGTTCTTATCAGCTCCTCTAGGAAATTGTTGTATGGCACATACCTTCACCGCTATTTCATGCCGTGATATTTATCCTCTAAATACCTTATCTGTTTCGACACGGCTTTTGATATAAAATAATCTTGAGGTGACTTTATCAGCATCAGCAGCAACGAATCATGATCTGTAATCACAACAATTTCTTTCGGTATGAATTCGTTATCAACACCTGTAAACCCTTGCACGTCCAAGTATGCGCCCATCTTATTTCAGTTGCTGCTGGATACTGAAGTTTGTGATCTAGAGCTGTCCCTTTTAACAGGTGAAATCCACGACCACATTCCGATGTTTATCGATCTCAATCACGTTATCGAATTCGGCTTACACCAAACAGTTAACGGTTTCTACTAGAGCTTCATCAAAGCCGACTTCTAGGCAAAGGAAACCGTTTCTAACGAAATTCCAGTGTGTGCTAGCGTTTGCAGACGAGTAAGGGATTAGGCCGGAGGCCATTAAACAGTAGCCGTTGGGGTAATCGCTTCTCGATATATCGTTGCTCTCATTCAAAAAATGAATACCCCTACCGGAGAATAAGGTGTGATATGCCCTTATATATAAACCATTAGCTGTAAAGTCTGGTTGTAAGGCTTTCGAAGGAATTTGTTGGCCGTCAATATATACCGACATGTAATTAATATTGTTGTGATAAAAATTGAATGGATTTGCGGGGCAATCACCGTTGAAGGCTTTATTTGCGACAAAACCTAAGATACATCGTTTAGGTAACTGATCAAGGAAGATATCCAATGATTTTCGCGCCTACCTACAGACACACAGTGAAAATCATTGGATAACACTCTTACGTCGGTCCTTGTAACAGGATATTTTGCTGCAGTTGGTTCTAAAGCTTTAGAGTGTGCAATTAGAATGGTGGAGTTGATTCGGATATGTCTCACCAATAAACTAGCGTAGTAAGTTGAAGCGTGCGCCGCCATTAGGCTAAATTTATCTCTTGATCGCACAAATTTAGCCTTTAATTCAACACCTCTTATGAGAAACTTTGCTTGATTAAATAAATCCGAGTGCACGTGACCAATCATCTCGATTTGTTTGCGGATCGTTGCAAGTACTTGACGTTTCGAGAAACCGTTATTTGCGTTTACCAATGTATTCATCTGCCCAGCTGTATCATTGTGCCATAAGGTCCAACCTAGATGTGAACTCCTTTCCATAATTTAGCAAAGTTTCGATATATAAGCGGTAGGCGTAGGTGTTGTTTGGTTGTGATACCATCTTCTGATTGAAGTAAACGTCCACTTGTGAGAAAATCGAATGCATCCAATTGTTTACCGATGCTACAACATCCACATCAATAAGTGCTGTATCATCTTGCTTTAGAACTTTATCTGTGATGTACAACATGGCCTGACTTAAATCTACGTAATCGTTTCCATTCCCCGAGCACTACAAATTCTATTGGAGCGTCATCACTAAGAGCTGATAAGGACTTGTAAAATATCCATTCACCACCCTCGATACTAGTCTGCGTCAACGGTAAAGCGAACAAATCCAATTCGGACTTGACGCATTCACACGATTGAGCATGTAGAGAAGCCATTCACTTGAAAATATATCGTAGTAAGTAGGTTTCTTCTTCTCAGCGGCAACAGCTCTCGGTAGAGACTGGTTATTAGCGGCCAGATGTACTCTCTTTTATAGCCTGAACCCTCCATCATTTTATCAATTTTCTCATCGGATTTACGTTTAAGATTTCTACCTGCCTCGTGAAACCTTTCTTGAACGATCCCTTAACAGGTTGATCTTCTATGATGTCATCAAGAATATTAGCAGCCGTTCTGAGAGCTTCTTTTCCAACGGCCTTTGCACCACACTTAAATAACGTTATTATACTTCTAAATACCACCTAGCCAGCTTCCTATTCCGCGATCACGCTGATATGGTGCGCCTCTCTAGATGGATCCAATGTCGTTACCGGCCTGATTCATATAATATTGTTGATAAAGACAAACCATTATTGCACTTTCTTAAAGTGTAGCTTCAGACACGACGTCCCGAACTCGAATGGCATTGCTGCACCCGTTTTTATATTAATCTCGATATTTTCAAATTCCCGTGTCATCACGGGCATGTAGTGTGCAGGCGAAAAACACACTTTATGACCTTCGTAAGCGTAGTTTTCAGCAGTAATATTTATTATACGCATAAGCGGAGATAAAACATCGCCCACAATTTGCGGTTCAGCGATATCGCAATAAACAAACATTTGCGTTGGTAATTCTATCCATATACTAGCGGGATGCGGGGTATTGCTTCCATAGCTATGTTTTGATACGGCCGATAACCCAGCTGTGAGAATCCGAATACCGAGATCTAGGTTTTCAATTTACTTATTAGCTCGCTTATTTAGCTCGCTGGCAATTTCTTCAATGTTGGCATAATTCCCCGAGGCGAAACGTAACACATACCATCCGTCCTCAATATAAATGGCTTTCTCGCTATCATATTGGAAATGTGATGCAGCCTTTTTAATATCGTCTCTAACACATCCTCTTCTCCTGCGGGCGGACCAGTTCTGTAATAAATTAAATTGGCTGTTGCACTTACAGCGGCAAAAGAACAAGGGTACTGAATTTCCGAAATGCCTACAACCCATGAGCCTGTTAATCTTATTCGTTTTGGTAGTTGTGTAATAAAACTTGACGTCATATTGTCGGGAAAATACCTCATGGAACTATTACTTAATAAGGTACGATAAAACTCCATTTTATATATCTCTCAGCTGCGAAGCTAACACCCAGCTATTAAATTTGTCACTGTATCCACTCCACTGGACCAGGTATTGTTTATATCGTCCGCGGCCCTTCTCTGCTAAAATCTTATAGACTTTGAATAGGGAGTCTTTATCAACCGCAGGAACTTGCAACTCCTCCTCGTAAAAGATATCCGCAATAGGATCGTTATTAAGATCGCTTATGCGATAAACTGGAGGTCTTCTTTTATCACTGCACTAACTGTAAAAACTTCCTCGCTCCAGTTCGTTTCATATCCCTTCTCAAAGGTGCACTTAGTTCTGGCGATTCTAACATGTTCACCGGCTTTATATTTAGGATGACGTGATATGCCTAATCCTTTCGCATACAGGTTATTCCACACTTCCAAAATGTTTTCAATATTTTATTAAATCTTTCAACTACAGATGATTTTACATCAGGGTTCTTTGTTACGTAGAAATTGATATTTTGTTTCTTGAAAAGTTTTGTACAATGACCGCCACAAACTTTTTGCATTTATCCGTCTGTAGATTTGCCGGTGTATTATCACTTTCCTTAAAAATATCCGCGAATTCAATTACAGATACTGCTGTCTTAGTTTTAAGAACTCTCGCCCAGGCCCTCTTGCTAAACACATCAATCACCATTAGTATGTAGATATATCCACTATTGAGTTCGCATATCGCAAAGATCCGCTGGCTACAGCTCACAATATATTTATTTCGCCGAATTTTTTTTCTGACAGGTTTATGAACCGTATAAGCCTTCTGAGCCTGCAGCCATTTTTTCACTTCACCATATCTACCCTTTACAGCATTAACTAAAGGTATTCTCCACGTATCCCAATATAGTGAAAGTCTTCTTCTTCGAAAGGATCTTCGCTAGGTTTCCCTCGATTCACTATCGGCAACGTAATTCTCACCTATAGTTGTGTTCAATGTTAAGTGATACAGTAGCATCACGTCTTCGAGTATTTCCGATAAACTCTCGTGGTATATTTATTTCTTTAATATACGTCGCAAACTGTCGCTTGCCGTGTGGGTTTGTAGTTTTTCGCTTTCTTAACGTTTCGTGAACCAGATTGATAATGTTGGAATGCGGTATGATCCCACCTTTTACTGTGACAGTACCCCTTTTATCCCAAAATACATCACCGCTCGTATTCAGTATATGCAATAAATCAGTGCCTTTCTTCCTGTATGCAACAGGCAGTGTTGATACTAGCTCGTCGTCTGCCAGACCTTTAAGTTTCGGCGAATCGCTAATACCATTTTCATCACCGCTGATTGTTATACTAGCGGGCTAACGTAACTGATTAGAAAAATGTAGATATCTTTGAAGAACCTGATTGTACTGCTGCTATTTGTCATGGTTGGTCATTTTGGTTTATCCATGTCGTTACCCAACTGAGTTAATATGTTGTTTTGCGTAACAGCTGGTGCTTGCAGACGCTGTATAAAATCCAAAGGTAGAATAATCATCTTTTTCAGATTGTGGTCCATAGTTATTGAATCAAATTACCCAGAATTCCGCCAAGTAATGGTCCTAAAAGGATCGATAGAAATGCGCCGCCTTTCTGTACGAGAAACTGTTCCTTCTTTTTTATAGATTCAGCCGCCTTAAAGTGTGCTTATGTTGAGAGACTCGCTGCTTCTGATCAGCCGACAGAGGTACACGATCTTTTAAAATGTTATGTGCACACTCGCAAATGCATTCCACCTGCTTACTATCCAGACATTTCAATAAAGCGTCACGCTGACCTTTACTTAATCTGGCTAATGCGTGCATGATATCGGTGTTTTGGATTAAAGCGTCAATCATCATATATGATGTAATCTTTATGACTGTGAGGCTTAAACCTTTTTTTCGCTATATATATATATATATATATATATATATATATATATATATATATATACTTGGAAAATACCTTGAGGGCCGAATATGTTTGTTCTATAGCGTAGCACATCCTGTGTATTTTGTTTTAAATCGAACAATAAATATCCGTGCGGATTAAAAGTAGCATCTTGCTGCGCAGCCTCTAAAAATTTAGGCTTGTCAGGTGAAATCTGCCTTGCTAAATGCTGTATCTGTGCAATGTCACGTAGATTCTTAAACAAGATTAAGTAATGAACGTTGAGAGGTTTTTTACCGTCAAACTCTTCCATATCAGGTAATCTTTTCTGAAAATCCACTGAGAGATCTTTGAATAATGGCTGCCATTCGCCGTTAAATCAGATAATTTTTTCAAAAGCTGTATCGCAGACAATTTCGATATTTTTCAGAAAATCAACGATAAAATGCGATTTCCCACAACCAGATGGCCCCGCAACTATTGCAGCAAAGGGATGCTTAAACTGACCTTCCATTTTGAAACGCTAATCGACACTAAAGAGTATTCCGTTGTCATCACAACTTATATACTAGGTGAAAAAAAATCTGCAATCACAGGTATATTCTACTCTGTTTTATCACACTTATCTTTTAACACCAAGATAACCCTATTTGTTAGTCTTTCAAATATTTACTAAAACCAACACGCGCATTGTGCATTAGCAATAATAGTTTGGTGTATATCTAATTATAATGTCTAAGGGGCTACGACAAGAGGGCGCAGACCTAACACAAGCTCTTATAGCGGTCTTATGAGGTAGCATTAGGGCCCCTTATTTGAACCTTGTATGCGCACGCAATTGCCTACCTTCCAGGGGCTGAACTGCCTAAAAGGCTCTTAATACAACCGAAAGGATTCTAATTAGGGTGAAAATTCCATCAAGGGGTTTAAAATGACCACGGAAAAGAAGCCATAGAAAAGGTTCTTAACACCACCAAAAGGGCTCTAATTAGAGTGAAAATTCCAAGGGGTTGAAAATGGCCCCCGAAAAGAAGCTATAAAAAAACGAGTGAACTGACAAAAAGATTCTTATCACAACCAAAAGGGCTCTAATTAGGGTGAAGATTCCATCAACGGTTGAAAATGCCCTCCGAAAAGAAGCCGGTGAAAAATACGATCCCCACGTGGGCATATAAAAAAGTGAAAGTTAAAGTGCCCCAGTGGGCGGGGCTTGTGACGTAAAAAAGTGAAAGTTAAAGCGCCCCTGTTCTACTATCAAGATATGCCCAAAATAGTTTTTATAAACTTTTCTCTACCTTGTTAAATGAGGTGTTGGGAAAGAGGCAAATGTTCACTTGAAAAAAATGTCATAACTTCTTTTTAACTTAACCGATTTTAATGAACTAAGTCTCGTTTAAAAGAGGCTTCTTGGCTGCTTTATTAAAGTATTAATTTTTGTCGGTTTAGTTTTTTTTTCTAGATGGTAGATGGCGTTCTGTAACAAAGCCGTAAATTATTGTAATTTTAAATGCAAGGGTATAATTATTTTTAACTCCCGAAAAAGGGCGTGAAAAAATATAGACATTGGTGAAAACCGCAAGTCGATATCTTCTTTCCTTACAAAGATATGGGATAAGAATAGATGTAAAAGTACGTTTTACAAGTAACAGAATTAGAGAACACGTTTAACTGTCATTAACTATTAAAATTTATTAATTATTAAACTATTGAAACAGTAGAAATAAAATTTTATATATCAAATGTCCGCCTATCTTTAGCACATAATAAAATCAATTTTTTAAATTATTATGTTGGATTACGAATTTCGTTTTTATAACATCTGTGGCCCTAAAAAGGCGCAATGAATGGTGTGCAACAGTGCTAGTACTGAAGAACTAATGACGCCCCAAATGTTCAAATTGTCGCCTGTCCTGCACAATACAGAGCTGAAACCCCTCACGCGTAGACAAAACAGCAGTCCCTACTTCTACCATTGGAATACGCAGAATGGCGTTCCTTATTCACTCTCAACCATATTATCCCTGGTAGTTGATTTGGTTAAATCAACAATAACTTTTAACCTCCACAAAAAATAAAAATCCAAACAAGTCAGATCAGGTAACCTAGAAATTGAAACGTTTCTTATACCTTCGCCACAAGTTTTTCTTTTAATATAAATACCTGGCTGGCCACGGAAATAAACTGCCCCCTCCTATCCATCTGCCAGGAAATGTTCTGTATAAAATTGATGGACGTTTGCCGAAAAATGGGCTGGACGCCCATCATGCTGAAAAACATGTTTGTTTCTAATGCACGTTTTCTAAAATAACTGGTAATTCATTCGTCAGAAAATTGAGGGGTGTTAATGCCTGATGGAGAACTGCATGATATGAGTGCAGCCTAAATTTGAAATAGAGTTTTTTATTAAACGATATTAATAAGACAAGTTCAGGGCGTTATGTTTTGTACGTACCTACCTATGGTCTTTTAAAATTCGTTTCACGGTAGTCCCTAAGTCGTTAGAAATATCTCTAGTATTTCCATGAGGTTTTGTAACAAATTTCGAACGTGTTGTTAATAATTCACCTCTATGTAGGCAACTTAACGTGCATTTAGTACCATGTGTGCTGCATATCTAGTTGCATAAGAACTTGCATTTAATTATTTTAATTATAATTTTTTTATTGTACATATCAACATAAAAGTTTATATATTTATAATATTAGTACGCATTTCGTTTGGACATTCAATCGACATGTTCATGCGTAATAGACCACCTTAGCGTCGTTTTGGTTGAGTTAAGAAGGTGGACATAGCATTCATTATAGCTTGTTAAATTAAAAAAAAAAGTGCTATAAATTTTATGGTGAATTATGAAAAACTATTATATTAAAGTTTATTAAATATTAAATATTTTACCGTTAATCTAAGCTACGGTGTTGGTACGATTGATCATGAGTGAAATTTATTCAATGGGGAATTATAAAGCATACAAATCCAGATTCATTTCAAGCTGAAGTAATATTACGCAACAATTTCCAAAATCGCTGACACATCATTCATGCATTTCGGTATCTATAGTGTGACCAAGAATAAGGTACTCTGATTCCATTAATCACTCATTAATTAATAATTATTCATTAGGTTACAACGTTTATTAACATTAGCAATAAGATATTTCTGTTCATAATTAAATATAGGTTGTGTTAATAAAACTAGTTGTAGAAATTTTCTTATAACTTTATTGTATACTGGTTTTACTTGTTTATTCCATATTTAAACACAAGTTGGCGTCCGGGTATTTAACAATTAGTTTCAGGAAGAAGCAACCCCGATTTTAAAACGAACATATTTAGGTACATGTAAATATTTTTTGGTTAGTAAGGCAAATCAATAATTATAAGAACCTGACCCACTTTAATCTACCACTGAGCAGAAGGCACAAAATCTTATATTTATTATCCAAACTGTTAAGTGGCTAAAATTTGTAGCCATGGGTGTAGAAGTATACGTATAGAACTTTAGGATCTGTTCACTGACATTAAGGGCTTTAGAGGTTAAATTCTGTATACGCCAGTACGTTTAAAATATTTTCCTTAGTTCGGCCTCTATCACGTCTAGGAATGACGGGGCTATGACTACTTCCGGTGTTTTTTAAACGCCGCGCCAATCTCTTTTCTCGTAATGATGCCTTTCTGGATACCGCGCAGCATAAACTCTTGCAGCAACAGTTGAATTCTTGATGCATTCCAAATACACGGTGTTTATTAAATAGTGTTAAAGCTTCAGCTAGCGTTATACTTCATGCGAATCTGAGAAGCCTCATAAAAGAATTAATGCTAGGCGATGCGCCGTTTCTTCTAACGGGCCATCCAAAAATGACAATAAATTGCAACGTTGGAAGCTACATGCAAACAAATTCACCACATGATACGTGACACAAGGCGTCAGAAGCATATTGGTGATCAAAACAATACAAAAAGTACAGAACACATTTTTTATTATTGAATATATTGTTCAGCAGCAGACACAGAGTTCCCTTAACAGAGCCCGTACACCATGTACATATCTGCGTACTCGTTGAATACTCGGGTACATCAGCAGCGAAATATGAAATCGGATACTTTCCCAGATAAAAGTCGGTCAAATTTCGAACTTTGCATAATTAATAAACACCGTGTATACAGCAAGCATATCAAATGCTATTTCATTTGTTAACGGAATTTTGAAATCAACGGTTCGTTAATCAAACAGGAAAAACTTTAGGGCTGTTGCACACCATTCTTCTTTAACGTCGGTCCTTTTTAGGGCCACAGATATTATGAAAAGGAAATTCGTAATGCAACATAATAATTTAAAAAATAGGTTTTATTATCTGCTCTAAATTAAAGGTATGCCCCCCAGGGGACATTTAATATATTAAATTTCATTCCTATTGTTTTAATAGGAATGACAGTTAAACGTGTTCTCTAATTCTGTCAGGTACTTAAAAATATATTTTTACATTTATTTTTGTTCGTATCTTTGTGACGAAAAAAGATATCGTTTGCGGTTTTCACCAATTTCTATATTTTTTCACCCTTACATTTAAAATTTTTGAGGAAATTCAAAAATTTATAGCTTTGTCACAAAATGCTATCTATCGACTAGAAAGAAAACTAATGTTAATACTTTATTAAAAGCACCCAAGAAGCCTCTCTCAGTGAGTTTATTAAAATCGGTTGAGTTAAAAAGTTTTTTTCAAGTAAACATTTACCTCTCTCGCTCCCTTCATTTAACAAAGTAGAGAAAAATGCTAACAAAAGAAAATGTTTGTAAGCTTATGTAGTTTATAATAAAACTATTTTGGACATACCTTGATAATGCCCATTTACGAGAAAAAGCCTATTTTCTAATAATTCGCGATTCGAATCACAAGAAGCAGAAGTAAAGTGACTTGAAAATGGTAGATGCTATTCTACCGAAACGTCAATTTACCGAAATGGAGTATGGAGGAGAAAGAACCCGAAACAAAATCTGCGGCGAAGCGGCATATAATCGTTAATTTCTAATATAGTGATATTATGTAAGACAATTATGAGCAAATTTAAAAAATATTTTTAAATATAAAGGGTGCTCCAAAAAAATGGCATATCAAGATTGTTTTTTACATACAGAGTATTTCAAATTATATCAATTTTTCTGAAAATGTAGGGTTTTAGGATAAATTAAATATCTCCAAATAAAATTAACTCCAACAAATTTACTCTTAAGTTTAAGTAAAACACTATTCCCTTACTCTATTTATTGACTGAATAGTAAACATCTCTTTACAGGCTGTATTTTACACGCTTATCATTTAGCTTACTTAATTACGTTTCAACTTCTATAAGGGTTTCCTATACATAAACCTTCAAATTTTCAACTTACTTAATAATTTTTGGAATTTGTCTGTTCCTGTATCATTTGTAGATTGTTGTATCTTGTCTTCTCTTTAACCTATTTATTTCTTATTCTACCGTCTGATAAATCTCTCATACCTATCGCAGCATTAATTCTCTTCAGCGGATGCTAGAT
The DNA here is from genome assembly GCA_036346205.1 of Vesta saturnalis. NCBI lineage: Eukaryota > Metazoa > Arthropoda > Insecta > Coleoptera > Lampyridae > Vesta > Vesta saturnalis. The sequence continues at coordinate 45,109 of JARFJB010000023.1, read as the reverse complement.
TAACATTACTATCATGTTCTTTTCTTCTCACACCTTCCTTTCGTATATATATTAGCAAGTTCATCATTTAATCAATCCTTCCTACCCATACCACAGCATTCAAACGCCCTATTATAATATTGCAGTATCAGTTGACTCAAGTTTTATTATCCCAATCAAATATCATTTTTACTTCCCAACTTGCACATACATATCGCATCGATCGGTTAAGATGTTTGCTAGTATGGGTGCGTGTGAATGTGCGTGCTCGTAAGCGTGTGTATGTAGACGTGTGATTGCGCATGAGTGCATGTATCCACGATAATTTCAAAACGACGAGTCGTACGTACTTGAAATTTTGTATTTAAGCGTGATTTTATTTCTCATCGAGCTGATCAGATTTTGGGTGAAATTCAGCAGTACTTCACTGACTTAATTAATTACATGAGAATTAAAACGCATAAATTGTACTAACGATATTTTTGACACGCAGTCACCTTTATAATTTTTTTAAGTTGGCATTTAAAGCCTATTAAGGCCTATCTGACATGACAGATTACTTATCTGTGTGACATAACCCATTATCGTTGGTTTGACGACGTTGCCTATTCTCATTATGAACGCATTGCAAGAAAGGCTGCATAATTATCCTAAATAATGTTATATAATTTTTTGTAATTTCCACTTTATATTCTAGAAAGTTATGAGGATACGTGGAACTTATTTTGCCATTATTCTTCTGCTAGCATTTACACTATGCTCTTAGTGCTCTTATACAAAGGATCTCATTCCTCTTCTATCCTTTCTCGTTTACGAGTAGTTGCGCTTATTTTCACTACATCATGGTTGCTCGTCTTTTCAGCTTTATGAAAAGACTACGTACCCTTTGAATTCCTCACATTCAATTTCTCTGTTTACTTTCTTTCCTATTTGTATAAGTTTTCATTCTGCAGTGTTTCCTCACTAGATCCAATTGGAGAACTCAACCATACCAAGGTTGCTTCTCATTAGGTTTTAAATTTTCCATTTTCTGTCTTTGTAATTTCTAAATTGCTGCCTTCAAGTTTCTTTGTTTATTTCCTTTCCTCCTTCTACACGTCCTCTTTGATCATTGTTTCCAAGATCTAAATTTTACCTTCTAATCATTATTTCCGGTGTTATTCATACTTCAACAGCACCCAGGCCTCAAATTAATGGACTTCGTACTTTTCAAATTCCTATTCTCAACTTTTTCGGTTAATTTTATTTTTGACTTGTTCAGGACGTTTTGGTTTTCCTATAGATCCTCTTGGTTTATTTCGTGTATTACATTTAGTATGTGAATAATTCAATATACACTAACAAAGCCTCCGTAGTTCATTTGCCTGGCGAAGAAGAAGTTGGAATTTGGGAAAATATTTTCTTATTTTGGAGGTTATTTGATCATGATTATGTAATTGTAACCGTAAGCGTAATTACTATCCTAATCGTAAATTTTTTGAATAAATGAAATGGCAAAATAGTAATCATTTTCCAAACATGTGTTAATTAAATTTTTTATTAAATTTGAACGAAATGCGTTGCAATTAATTATTATGCTACACTGGGTCTATTAAGTTTACGTTAGAATTAATTTTACTTGATTTCCCGTACGCTTAGCCAATTAAAAATGTTATAGTCCAATCATAGCATTATTAGACATTAGAGTTCTGTATAAATCTACTGCAACCTCCTTTTCCAAAATGTCATCATTGTATTTATTATTTCATATAGCGTCAATGCCAGTACAAGTGACAGAGGTAGCTACTGTGACAATGAAAGTAACAGTGACGATTACAGCCACAATACCAATACCGGTAACAGTGACAGTGGCAAAACAGTAAAGGTAACCGTAACGGTAACGGGAACTATAAGGGCAACAGCAACGGCAACAGTCACTGCAATGGCAACATAGACATCAACGCCACCGCATTATAACTCAGTATCAACATCAACAACATCAACATCAACATCAACATCAACATCAACATCAACATTAACGTCAACGTCAATGTCAACGTCAACGTCCAAGTCAAAGTCAAAGTCAACGTCAACGTCAACATGAACGTCAACGTCAACATGAACGTGAACGTTAACGTCAACGTCAACGTCAGCGTCAGCGTCAGCGTCAACGTCAACGTCAACGTCAACGTCAACGTCAACGTCAACGTCAACGTCAACGTCAACGTCAACGTCAACATCAACATCAATATCATCACCAACATTATCATCAACATAAAAAAGAACATAAAAATAAATCAACAATAAAGATCAACACATTAATATCAACATCGTCATCGACATTGACATCGATGTTAATGGTGACAGTGACAATAACTGACAGCAACGGCAACAGCAAGATCAGCTGCAACAGTAACTGTAACAGTAACAGTAACACTAGGTAATAAATGAAGGTGCGGAGACTAACGTCACATGTGAAATATCAAACGGGTCGGCATCAGGGCCTCGCTGTAATCCTAAGGTTTGATAACTATAAGTAAAAAAGTCTGTAACAGAATTAGTAAAGCTAACTGTAACGGTAAGTATAGCTATGATTGTAACTGCAATGGTGGCCGTGACGGCGACGGTGATAGTAACAGTAACAGTGGCCGTGACAGCAACAGTAACGGCAACGGTAATGGTAACAGTAAAAGTATCAGTAACGGTAACGGGAACGCTAACTATAACGGTAACGGTAAGAACAGTAACGGTAACAACAGTATCGGTAACAAGAGTAACGGCAACGGTAACGGTGATGTGACAGTGACAGTGACAGTCACAGTGACTGTGTAAAACTTAAATTAAAAACAGCAATGGTAACAGTAACGTTTGAGGTAACGGTAACGGTAGTAGTAACGGCAACGGTAACGGTAAGGGCAACGGTGACGGCAACGGTGGGGTTAACGGTAACGGAAACAATAACACTAACACTTACAGTAATCTTAAGCGTAACATAAAAATATAAATTAAAAACAGCAACGACAATAGTTCGGGTGGTAACGGCAACGGTAATGGCGACGTCAACGATAAGGGTAACGCTAACGGCAACTACAATGGTTTCGGTAACGTACAGATGATAGTGACGGTAACAGTAACTATAACGGTAATGGCAACCGTAACAGTAGCAGTAACAAGTAACAGAAACAAAACTATTAAGGAAATTCACTATTTGTGATCATTTTTATAATATAGTAAAGAAGTATATGGATCTTCGACCATCCCACGGGAAAATATATTCGTTTTTTTTTAAATTACCAAAAATCTAAACGTACCGTACAAGAAAACAAATTCGCGACTGTCGGAAGACAGATAGCAACGTTTTTAAATTTACCAAATCCTGATAGATATACAAATCACTGTTATCGAATATGTTCAGCTACATCATACATCGACGGGGGTGGAGATTGAGCAGGCTTGAAACGTCATGGGGACTCGAAATCTTCGCAGGTAGCCGAACGATATACGCATTGACCAATAAGATGGCCATAGCTAACACTATTTCAGGGCAAGTATATAACGCCGAAGCCTCCACCTCGCACTCTACTGTGATTGTGGGGAGAAAATGTTACATTTATAACTAATAAAAATAATGATTATGTATTACATCATTTGTTGTTTGCTAATTGTAGCAGTTTAATGTTTACTTTGGTGGTGAGAAATAAATAAAATTGTATGTTTTCTAATACGTTTAACCCTTTTGCTCCCAATGGGTAATATATGTCCCATGAATGTTCCAAAAAATCCCAGAGACCAAGTCTGCAATATAATTTAGGTATACCGTTATCCCACTGGTAATCGTCTATAAGTGCAGCAAATCCCCCACCATAAAATTTTCCCGCACATAAATAGGAGTCATAACTTGTTTATTTGCCTGCAAGTGTGCACGTTTTTAACCATTTCTTGCGATTTTTTGAGTGTTTTGTAGTTGTGTGAGAAATATAAGCGGTATAACATGACGGGGTAAGTTTATAATTGTGTAGTTTACAATATAAGATTGTTTTTACCACCGAATAACTACAAAATATTATTTTGTTTACACGTGGGACACATTAGTCCCAGTGGTATTCCTAAATGGGATATAGATGTCCCACTGGTATTTATTATTCAGAGTGGAAAATTCTTTCAGGAGGAATAAACCCCTTTCTTCACGTGACTTGCAGTATATTGCTGAGTACATATTTGATTCAGAAAGTGAACAGGAGAAACCGTTTCAAGACAGCGGCTCAGAATATGTTCAATCGTCGACAGATTCATCATCTGATAAAGAAAATACAAAAACGAAACCCGCAAACAAAAACCAGCAAATACCGGAGAATAAAGAAAACTCAAACAAGCGTAAATTTCAAGAAGCCTTTAGTGCTTATTCGGAATCAGAATCGTCTTCCACTGAATCTGTTTTGGAAGATGAAGCGTGAAAGCACTACGGTACAAGTTTCGGTTCAAAATTTAGATGAATGGGTCCAAATCAATGAAACATCCATACCTAGAAAAGCAATTCTAACTACAAGGCGGTGTAATATCTTGATTGACATAGATCGATCCGCATCCCCACTTGATGTCTTCTTGAAAATTTTTCCAAAAAGTCTTTTTATGTAAATTTCTGATAAAACCAACGAACGGCTGGGCATATTGATGGAACAGAAAACCCTCTCAATTCCCCTTGCAGACCCGTACGAAATTATGATCGTAATCGGATGTTATTTTGTTATGTCATATAATAAAGTCCCAGTAATCCATCACTATTGGTCTACCCACTCTTCTTTGGGTAACAAAATGATCAAACACGCAATATCCAGAAATCGATTCCAGCTGCTGTCGTTCAAAATGTACTTCAATGGGCCGCAAAAACCCGAGGGCGCCTCTAAAACATATTACCTAGAAGAAGTCGTGGCGTGTTTGAAACATACTTTCAATCGAGGAAGAAGTGATAGTACACATCAAAGTATTGATGAGGCCATGGCCAAATTCAAAGGTCGCAGTTCCTTGAAGCAATATCTTCCTCTAAAACCGATAAAGAGAGGCATAAAACTGTGGGTAAGATGTGATTCAAATAGTGGATATACATACGATATCAACATATACTCCGGCAAAGATGACCGAAGGGATAAAGATATCAATCTCGAGGAACATGTAGTATTGCAGCTTGCGAGCTCAATTAGAGAGACTAATATTAGCTTATGCTTTGATAGATTCTTCACATCAATAAAACTTATAAATCAGCTTCCGTTTGCAGCAGTTGGAATTGCTATAGCAACTAGGAAAAACATGTCCAAATTTGAAGTAAATAAAAAGCGCGAGAGAGGTGACGCACAATTTTTGGGTAATCAGCAAGGTAGCTGTGCTGTTTCCTGGAAAGACAATAAAGATGTTACCTTGTTATCTAACTGTCAAGGTGGCAAAATTACCGTAGCCGAGAGAACTGGAAAAGATGGAAATAAGGTTCAAATTCCTTGCCCAGAAATGATAGCTTTCCACAATACGTTTATGGGGGGCGTTGATTTATCCGATCAACTCGTTGGTTTATGTGATATGGACAGAAAAATAACCAAATGGTGGAAGCGGGTATTTTATAGACTACTCATGACAGCTGCTGTAAATTCCTGGATTGTATACAAAGAGCTTCCAACCAGAGAAAAGAAGAAAATGGCTTTTTTAGACTTCCTTGTTCCTCTTGCCGAAAGTCTAATTTCATATGGGAGAGATTGTGCGTAGAAGACAATATGGTAGACCTTCTTCTACATCAAGACTTCTGAACAAAGGTGACCATTTACCTATCGAGGGCCACACAAGAAGGCGCTTCCATAATTGTACTAAGAAGAAAAAAGAAACGAGAACCAAAACCATGTGTATTGCTTGTGATTTGCCGTTATGTAAGAACTGATTTGCTTCGTTCCACACATAAGAACGTTTAGGTCAAAATTATAAATAAGAGTAAATGTAAATACACTTACAAAAATAAATTTTGCATTGTTTCCACGTTATTGCTTCATTCTTAAATGAAAACCGGTGGGACTTATTTATCCCATTACTCATACCAGAGGGACACATATGTCCCACCACCCCCCTCCCTCTACCCCTAATGATATATTTTTTTAATTGCGTTTATTCTACTCTTTATATTCCCCACAAATAAATAATGGTAAAGAAAATATCAAAACGAACAAAAAATAAATTGGTAGTGAAAGGGTTAAGTTAGTCGTAGATAAAGTACAGTATACAACTCGTTATAATAACTATTATTCTCTCAGGAAATTGCAAAATTCGCTCGCTCGTAATCGTTAAATCCTTCGGGAATAATAATGTTCATTATAGCACCATTGTGTAATATACTATTATTAGCAATAGTAATGGCAAAAGCCTTCATTTTCAAAAGAAGTCAGATGCCTGATTTGAATAAAATTCGAACTTAATGAATTAATTGAAAACATTGATCATAGCCATTAAACAACAAACACCGAGCCAATCTCCATTATTGCAATTACCTATTACCATCTACAGGAATACAAAAAAAGGTAAATAATAGTAATATAGTAAATTTATGTTTAAGATGCTGGCAACAATGTCATTTAAGAATTAATCTCCATCTTGTTATACGTAATATACACAAAATGAATATTCTCTAAATTATATTATAATAATGAAGGTGTTATTTTTGATTGAATAACTTAACGCAACGTCATTGATATCCTTTTGGAATTTGTTGAAAGGTAAATACACGTTTGTGCAGGTGCTATAAATATAATTGAAATAATATGTATGACACACGGACCTTGATTTTAAATACCAAAACAATTCTACGTCACAAAAATGTGATTACTAACAATTATGTGTACCATAACAAACGTTGATGAAGAATAACTAAAAACCAAAATCCACAAAAAAACTTCACTTACATGAAAGCTTTCTCGGTGTTTCTTCTTTAATTCACCAACAACTTTACTAAATTCCATATTTTTATCGTAATCCTTTTGAATTTCACAGTTCGAAACACTTTGCACATTCTTCATACCACCATCAGGGTGCTTAACACACCTTACCCTATCTACAGCACCTTTTTGCAAAACAACATCGTCCAAAGAGACGGATTTACGCTTTTCTAAATTATTTCTTTGTAATAATCGACGGAAATAAAGTATTTTTGACACAGTTGATGTTTCACTGACACTTTGTGAATAATTTAAATTTGATACATTACGCGCTAAATGCGACGATTCCGGATAATTAACTTCTCTGAACGTATCCTTTTTTGTATTAAATGTTTTGGAACGCTTTACTTTGTTTCCAAACATTTTATATTCTAGTGCAAATAATTTGGATTCTTTTATCAAGTGAGTTGATGACTGAGGAATTAGAGATTAACTATTTACTTTTGCGTCTTATCATTTTATCTTACAAGCTGATAATGTCGTTTTAATCTTTTTTTTATGTACGCACGTTAAGGTTATATCACAAAAAGTGACGTAGAATAAAAATTGTTCTCACAGCTTTCTCAAAATATACCGTGTCCGGTATGCATTTATTTCCATATTTTATAATAATATCACCTACCTACCTATTTATAGAGATAGGTTTACTTGTTTGAAAAATCACGGATAGGTGGCGTTATTACAGTAACCGTCTACTTTAGTTTTGTTTTAAATGCTGCTTAATTTAAAACTTGTTAAACTTCTGGGCAAAGTATTCCAAATGATAATATCATGGCAACGGAAAAGTATCGGCGTTGTCACTTTGGAAGCTGCAACAAGAAACCAATCTTAATTAAGACTGGTGTCAATCCGTGTTTAAGAAAATACAAAATTAACGACTCCGATTTTACTAATGTAACTTACGATAAGTGTTTTACCTTCAACAGTAATCAATTCTCTGGAAATTCCCTAGAAAAGCTAGCAAAAGCTGTAAACCTGCAGAAAAATATATATTTTTCAGCCTCTCTAGGGACATTTTTTTCTACAGCTTATTTGGTGCTTATCTAAGACTTTTTAAGAGCTTACCTTGACATTTACAGAACTTTTTTTGAGGTCTAGCTTTATAAAAAGATTTCTACTGCATATTCAGAAGCTTTTTAAGGCTTTACAGAAGCACTCTTCTGGGGCTTGCTTGGAGCTTTGCTATAGTTTATCTAAAGGCTTTTTAGAACTTTACTGTAGTATTCTAAAATCATTGTGAAGGTTTCTAAGGATCTTTGGAGTCTTTCTCGGCTATATAGTCTTTCAAAATTCTTTTCGAAGATTATTTAGACTTAACTTAACTTAACTTAACCTTCACGCCATTCCCTGTGAGGTAGGCAAAACATTCCCTGCCTCTTATTTATTTTTCATTCACAATCTCCGCATACCTCCCTTGCTTCCGCAAGATTCGTACATTGTATCTGTTATGCCCTTTTATTTTTAAAACTCCTTACCTTTCTTTCCTTTATCATACATTCTACTACATTCAGCCAAGTTTTACGCGGCCTACCAGGCCCAACCTTTCCTCTAACCTTACCCACATTTTCTTCATTAATCTTGCGTTGTTCATTCTCTCAATGTGACCAAACCAACGTAGTGTACTACTTTTATATCTATCCATCATCGTCTCTTCCTCGCCACACTCCGTCATTATGCATTCATTCTTTATGTTGTCCCTTCTCGTTGTACCACATGCGCTTCTCAAGAATCTCATACCCACGGAATTTAATCTTCTTTCGTACTTTTTTTGACATACCCATGTCTCACTTCCATACAGTACAGACGAGACAAACACGCCATTATACATTGCTCGTTTCGCAGCTAGGCTCATGCTTTCGTTTCTCATTATCGTCCACGTACTTCCAATCACTTTCCTTCCATCATTGACCCTTCGTCCAATCTCTCCCCTCATTGTACCATCAGTAGTAAACATTCTACCCAGATATACTAGCTAGTCCACTTGCTCCACAATTTCATCTTGCAGAGTAAATACTCCACTCTTCTTTCCACCTTCTCGATTGAACACCACAATCTAAGTTTGGTTCACGTTTGCTCTTAGGTCCATGCTCTCACAGACTGTATCAAACTTCCTCAGAGCGGTTTTTAGCTCATCCGCACTGTCACTTAATAAGACTGTACCATTTGCATACACCAGAAGTTGTACATTTACGTCTCCAACCATTACACAATTTTTATCGGTACATGCTTGTCTAACGCATTTATCCATGCACACATTGAACAACCACGGTGACATCTCACACCCTTGTCGCACTCCTTGCTCGATACTAAAGTATTCACTTACACCTCCTCTCACCCCAACAGATGCCCGACTACCGTTGTATAATGCCCTTATTCAATTTATTAGACCTTTATTTACTCCATATTCATTTAATATTACCCTTAAACACTTTTCGATCACCTGCTGTAGAGCAACTATCTGATCAACACACCCTCTCTCTGGCATGAACTCACCCTACACATCCCAAATCGTAGTTTGTGTAGTTTCTCGTACTATATCAATCAGTATTCAGTTCTTACAATCACTCTTGTTCCCCTTACCTTTATACAGTGGTACAATGATCTCGCTCTTCCAATCCCTGGGAATCCATACATTGAATAATTCAAACAATCTTCGTATAAGCTGTGCACTCCCATACTTTAGCATTTCACCAGTGATTTCATCAACGCCTGCTCCCTTGCCGTTTTTCAACCTTCCTACCGTTTTCTCTATCTCATTTATCCCAATATCCTTCTCAGTTTCATTCTACGTTCCTTCTACATTCTCCTTATTTAACCAATCAGTCTTACTTTCCTCACTACTTTACTGCTTTCCGAAATATTTTTTCAAGCATTTCCTCACTTCACAATCCTCCCATACTATTTCATTGCTCATGTTCATCACTCCTGCAGCGTCCTGTTTTGGGCCACGTTTTGTATTTTTGACCCATTTCTATAAGAGTTTTTTGTTTCCCTCAAAATCATTCTGCATTTTCTCTCCTTCCACAGCCATCACTTCCTCTTTACTTATTCTCATTGCCTCCTTCGCTTCTTAATCTGTACACACCTCATACTATAGCTTTTTCTCAGTCTCATTTTTTGCACAATTATTGCCATGTACGTATCTTTTTTCTTACAAACTGCATTTTTACCGACTCATTCCACCAAGCACATTTTTTCTGTCTACCTACAGTCGCTCTTCCACAATTGACAATACAGTTTTCAAGCTTATTCATGCACTTTCAACGTCGATGACTTCTATTTGTTCGTTCCACACTGTCTTTACCCACAGCATCTGCGTATTTTATTCTCGCACCATTATCCACTACTTTATCTACCCTAATTCTTTACGCCCGCACTACGTTTGCTTTCCTTCGCCAGGCCCACTTTTGCCATAAAAACGTTCTAATACATCCAAAAAGTGGTCCGATACACACACCGATTCGCACATTACTTTTGTGTCTTTCACCATGTTTCTCAAGTCTATCATACTTTTAGGTTCACCTTTTTTACATGTATACATATGCACATTTCTATGTTTAAACCACGTATTGGATACAAGCAGGCTTCTCTCCACACAGATGTTCACCAGGTGTTCACCATTCTCATTGACTCTTTGGTCTCCGAACTTTCCTAGAACGCGTTCGGTATGTTCTCTATGTACACCCAACCATCCGTTCATATCCCCCACTATCATCACTCTTTCGTTTGGCTTACATACGTTCAACACGTTCTCTACTTTATTCCAGGAGTTCTCACGCTCCTGGTCTCTTTCTTCATTCCCCGGTGCATAGCATGCAATAAAAAAAATTCTTCGAAATTCCACTTTCATTCTAACCCATATTACCCGGGGAGATACCAATTCGTACTGTTTAACACATCTTTTCGATCTTTCTCTTACGATCACCCCAACTCCTTTTGCGCCATGTACTTCAGTCTCAACTCCTGACCATAGTGCTAGGCTGCCATCCTCCATCTGCACAGCATCCTTTCCTTTGCACTTTGTCTCCGATACACACAGAATCTCAAGGTTCCTTTCGTACGTTAGATTCGCAATTTCAAATTCTTTACCATGCATACCTCTAACATTCCACGTACCGACTCGCCATTCATTCCTTGCACAGTCGTCAGCAAGGGGCCCTGCCTGTTTTAACCTTGACCGCCTCTTGTAGCCAGCTCGATCCGAGGCAATTCTATTGTTCTCTTAAGTAATACCATAGCGAGCAAACCGGTTACTGGTCAAGTCGTGCCCCGGACGATGTAGCATTCCCTACTAACGGTATCGTCCTACTACCGAACAGTTATTTGTCTAATGCCTCGACATGTAAGGAAGGAAGAAGTAGAAATATAGACAGAGTCAAGAAAGATATAAATAATAGATCGTATACTTACTGTATGAATATCTAAATGTACATTTATACATACATATTGTTCACTTACATACCCTATAATCACATCACGTTTCAACCAGATTGTTCCCTACGCGATTTCTGGCTCTGCGCCATTCACCAGACTTGCTGTTATTTATTTGCGACCAAATGCTTCAATTATTTTTAATTTAGCTTTCCGAGTTATAGTTATTTCTGTGTTATTTAATTTAATATTTATTTATCAAATCTGTTTTATTATTGTCGCGAACCGTGACAACTTACCTTTCCAACCTCTAAGTTTGTTTTATTCAATTGCAGGGTAACAATAAATAACGATAATGGCCCTGTTAGCTCTCCCGACATTAATTGTTTACTTTTAGGATTGATTAATTACAATTAAGATCAAACTTAGTAACGAAGGTAAAAGTTAGCTTCACTTTTGAATTTGCAGTCAAGGAAAAATATACTATAAGGCAATATGCAACACAAAGTTATAATTAAACTTAAAATCACATATAGTACCAAAATAAAAGTTGGATCAACCTTCAAATTTGAAAACAAAGAAAAAAATGTTCAAAAACTTACCACTTACTACGGATCTGCCCTGCACATCCCTTGTAGTTTTCATATTTGTGTCAGTACGACTTTATGACTCTCAACAATCATCCGGCATGGGAATTTTAGACGAACCATTTTTTGGTACAAGTTCGATGCCATAGCAATCCTAAATATCATTTACTCGCCTTTTTTCTTTAAAGAGGTATTTTACACGTTACAAACTTCTACTGTTTGGATTATTATTATTTGTTTATTAGTAATATTCAAACCGTTAAAAATCTATTCAATAAACTTCCTACTTGTATTTAAAATTAGATAACGTAACTTGCTGTTACTTATTCTCGAAAAGAAAATTATTTGATTCCTTTCATTTATAATTCTAATTACAAATTAGAGCCAGTTGTTTGTTTATTTATCTATTTATTAGCTTTTTTTATACATTGGATTACTGATTCGATCTAGTTATTTATTTTTATCATTTAAGCTAATAAAACAGTTTCTATGACAATGCTTACGTTTGGATTTGTTATAGAAAGGGGTTTATTACAAGGATGAATCACATCTGGTATTTTTCGTAAAGTTACAGGTACGTATTTATGAGTGTTTTATACTACGGGCTACAGTGGGCTACAATAAGTTATTTTATTAGTTCTCTATGATTCATTGTTATTGCAAAAATGTTTACCTGTTTGAGTTCAATCCTCAGATAAATACTTTACAATTTTTAACAGTCACATGTGGTATGGGTTTAAAAGAGCCATATTTTTCGTATAAATTCAATACTATAGTAACCTTAACGTTAATTTCGCGCCTACTTCAACTAAAGGGCCATTTACACGTTACAAAAACTACAGATTAAATTATTATCTTTGTTTGTTATTAATATTCAAGCCGATGTGTATAAAATCTGTTCAAAAACTTACTAAAGATTATTTAGAATGATTCTAATACCCTTTTGAAGCATTTTTACTCTCATAGCCCTTATTGAACTAATTACAAAAGTTTTTTGGGCCTTGTCAAAGTGTATCTATAGGTCAGTATTAAAGTGTTTTGTAACTGTGGTCTCATATTAGATGAAATTATTGTAACGTTGACTTAATTGTTGCCGGATAAGTGAACAAACCAGATGACTAAAAAAATACGATACCGACATTTTTGCTTTTGTAACGCGATGTTTCTGAAACGGACGTCATCAGGCTGAGAAGGACTGATTTCGTACTTGTATAGAATTTATTTACTATGATTTGTCCCAATTACTTGACTACTCTCAGATTCGAACTTAGTACTTTTCACTTCTAAGTCTGACACCTTTACCGCTGAGCCACTGAATAATTCTATATATATATATATATATATATATATATATATATATGTAATTTATTGCGCAGGTATATTGTGCTTAAGTCCTTCACGCATTATTGGGATCCATATGGGTTTTATTTCTACATTAGCTTGGCTTGGCGATGTAAGTGGCTTTTTGTCCTCTGTCACTATCTGTGTCTTCATTCTAGACATGTTCTCACTTTGAGTGGTCTACTGCTCTTTCCCATGTATGACCTGCCCCATTCGCATGTTAGGTTGTATAACAGTTTTTGGAATTATGGTCTTCAATGTGTAGTTTGGTTTTGGTTAGTATTCCCTTGAGCGTTCTTGTCGATTTGAAGGCAGCGTCGTTCTTATATTTACTGCTTATCTTTCGTATTTTGTCCGAGGTACCTAGTACACATGGTATTACTGTTCTGTGTATTTAGGTTCTTTTTCGGTTACCCTTTCTCTGTTTAGGTTAGGTACTAGGTCAGCGTAGCCATTTTCTTTCAATATTTTAGAGATATTTTTTTCTTTTTCAGGTCCTCTTGTTTCTACTGTACAAGTACCTTGCCATGACTAAATCCACACTTTTGTGGTGATTGAAACTATAGTGTTGTACCTCCCCGTGTTGGTGGGCTTCCTGTACATACTTAACTTGGAAGTGTTGGCATTCCAGTGTACAAGTATTTCCAGGAATGGCAGTTTTTGTTCCGATCCCAAATCCATTGTGAGTTTTATGGTGAGTACGTGGCAATTTAGATGATTTAACAGTTTATTCAGCTTATGCCTGCTGTGTTGCCAAAAGACCAAAGTATCGTCCACGTCTAAGCCACATCCTTGGTTTTCCGCGAATTCGGATATCACTTGGTCTTTGAAGTTTTCCATGTATGTATTGGTCACTACGGGTGACAGTGGGAACCATATCGCAATTACAAACTCTTCTTGTAGATTATGAGAAGTTTTACTATAATGTTTACCGATGTGTTGCGTGCGTTCGTCTAACTTTTCATCCGTTTCTAGTCTGCCGCTTATGATGGTTAGTGCCTTGTCGGTGGGCACGTTTGTGAATAAGCTCACGATGTCGAAGTTTCCCAGTATTTTTTCATGATTGGGATAGAAGTGTCTGATGGTTTCCAAGAAGTGGTGTGTATTCGTGACCATAATTCGGTTTTTTCTCGATAAGGGCGCGATGAACGATAAGGAGAGTTTCTCGAGCTCACAAGTGGTCTCAGTAGAATTCCTTCCTTGTGGATCTTTGGCAGGCGGTAAAGATGCCTAGGTTTGCTATAGCGTGGAGTAAGTTTAGTACTCTGATAATCGGATAACTATCTTTTATGTTTTGCCAGCGTCTGCTGTATCCGTTTTTCGATTGATCGTGTGGAGTCCTTTGGTATTGGTTTGTACTCTTATCCGTCCAGTACTTGTTGCATCTTATTGTTGTAAGTCTCCATATGTATCATCACAGTCGCGTTTTCTTTGTCTGACGGGAGAATCTTGATAGATTGGTCATTCTTAAGGGAAATGACCGCTCCCCTTTCTAGGTAAGAGAAATTAGGTTTAGTTTCCCTAAATAAATCTAGGATTGATCTAATCTTACTTTGGTATTCTTTGGCTTCTTCAGGATCTAATTCTATAGCTGTTTCTCAACTGCGGTTATTAAATCTACGTTCGGAATATACTCGGTGTTATCGCATAGTTCAAGCCTTTGTCCAGAACTTCAATTTATTTTTAGTTCAACTGTCCTTTAGAAATGTTTATGGCAATATTTTTGCGATTGGTATTGGTTGGTTGTTTCTTCTTCTTCATTAGATTTTCTAGTTGTTAATTGCTTTGATCTTTTATTCATTTGTTTCTGGTAGCCGTCTATCCTTTGAAAGTCTAGTTCCTTCACTCGATTTCGAATGGCTACTCTAATCTCATTGGATTGTAGGTCGATCTGGTAGTTTCTGAAACGGTAATATCTAATTCGTTGTATGACTAACGCTTCGCTAGTTCTCTTGACGATTTGTGAAATTTCCCGGCTGTGTATTGAAGTATTGATCCCGGTAGGTATTATATTGTTATCACGGCCTTTGCAGAGGAAGGTTAGATAGTTATCCTCTAGTGCTAGCTTCTTCATGGATGATTCAAGCTTTCTGAAAAGTTGTTTGACTTCGGGATCGTTCCAAGTTAACAATTCTTACTTACATATTTTGTGGTCTCATGTTAGTTAAGTTGAGCGGCTTATTTCCACAGTTTTTGATTTTGTAGCGTAACGTTTTGGAAACTGATTCTACTTCGGTCATTCCAGAGAAGGGCTGATTTCGCATTTGAGTCGAATTTATTTACTAATGATTTCACCCCAAGCACTTTACTCTGAGATATATTTTTAGAAGAACACACACACACACACACACACACACACACACACACACACACATATATATATATATATATATATACATATATATATATATATATATATATATATATATATATATATATACAGGGTTATTACAAATGATGTTCATGATTTCAAGTGCACATAAATCTAGTTTTATTTATTATACAAATAAATAAAATGGTTACATTTTAAGAAAAACTTAAAAAGTTTCATCCCAGGTGCCAAGAATTATAAATGTTCCATATGGGAACCCCTTGTGATACGACAGATGTTAAGCTTGTAATCAAGCTCTTGCCATACTTTGTTAAGAGTGTTCAGGTCCACTGTTTCGATAGCTCTGGTAATCCGTTGTTGGATCTCAGGTATGCTTTCTGGTGGTGTGTACACTTTATGTTTGATGTATCCTCGCAAGAAAAAATCACAGGGGGTGATGTCCGGAGATCTTGGAGGCCAGTTCAAGAGTGCACCACGACTTGGATCTGCACGGCCGATTCACCTGCCAGGCAGCCGATTTTGAAGTCCAGAACGAAGTTTAGGGATTCTTGTTCTAATTTCGGTAGAAGCCATTCCGTCATCATGTCCAAGATTTATTCCATTTATTGTTTGCCATAAAGAAAACAGGTCTGTACACTTTGTTGTAAATGATAGTACAAGACAAATTAACTTTCGGAGTGTAAGTGCTCGATGTAGGTGTGTGGGTTGTTCGAACCCCATATTATGACATTATGTCTGTTCACGGTACCACACAAGTGGGATGTGGCTTCATCACTAAAGACTAAACATTTTACACAGTTTTAATTTTCCATCAATGCCTACATGTTCTCACAAAAAGAAAGTCTTAGAACTTTGTCCTTTGGTTTTAATGTTTGAACAAGCTGAAGTTTGTAAGGTTTGAAATTTATACGTTTACGTAAATTTTTCCAAACTGTTGGCTGTGGTATATCAAGCTGTTTGCTGCATTTAACAGTAGATTTCTGTGGACTACGCGTAAAACTTTCCATTGCCTGCTCTACAGCGTCATTGCTTACTGACTGATTTCCTTTTACAAATGCACCAATTTCTCTTAAAATTCAAGTACTACTTGTGACTGCTACGAGAATCTTCATTAAATTTGGTTCTAAAGTAACGTTGTATACTAATAACTGATTGGTTGATGTGATAATCCAACACATCAAATGCTTTCCTGTCTTCACATTCAGCCATTACACAATTGACAACAATTGACTTTAACAAATAGCTGATACGTACTTAAATCAATGTAAACAAAACTTTATGAGTTTTTCTTTCCAGTGGTACCAACTGAAATGGTCTTAAAAGAGGTTAATCCAGTAATATTTATAATTGAAATCAGGAACATCATTTGTAATAACCCTGTATATAAATTAAAACTTGTTAGGGGATATTGGCAATTTCTTTAGTTTAAATAAACTTATCTCCAATATTGCGCATTTATTTAATGCTTCTTCAGGGAGAAACTACAGTAAACGAATAATAAAAATAAATAACAAGTTAACAATATTTCGGGAGTCTAACTTACGACATAGTTACATTATAAATAAAAATTTCATTTAACAAACAGGTATAAACACATTTGTTGACGGAAGTAATAAACAGCTATCTTCATAAATATTATGTACAAATCTCACAGTAATAATTCTACAGTAATGAATCCTAAATATAAGATAACAAAAATCAAATTTCTAAAAGATAAGAATAAATAACGCTAAGATTATCCATATCACTTTTATAGTTTAACGCAACTGGTATTTTTTTAATATGAAACATTTCTAAAAATAATCTCTACTTGTAATTTGATTCTTTTTATAATAATTTTATACAACTAAAATTTGGTTGATGATTTAAATCCTGAGAATGTGAAGCTAAAGCGCAAAATTTCTTTTTATTTCTTAACTTACAGTCACTTTTATGTTGCGTTAACCTATTTTTTAGTGTCTGAGAAGTCTGACCTACGTCAATTTTATTACAATCAACACAGGGTATAGAGTATACTATTTCTGATTGGTTTAGAGTGGGAGTTTCATCTTTAATTTTACTAAAAAGTGGATTGATAGTTTTTATATTATAATATGCAAAACGTATTCTGTAATTTTTAAAAGCATTAACAATTCTTGAAGTTAAATTTGGAATATAAGGTATAGTGTTATAAATTACATTATCAATTCGTTGATTTAGATAGCTGTTTATTACTCCCGTCAACAAATGTCGTGTTTATACCTGTTTGTTACATTTAATTTCTATTTTTAATGTAACTATATCGTAAGTTAGACTCCCGAAATATTGTTAACTTGTTATTTATCTTTATTATTCGTTTACTAGTTTCTCCCTGAAGAAGCATTGAATAAATGCGAAATATTGGAGATATAGATAAAAAGTTTATTTAAATTAAAGAAATTGCCAATATCCCCTAACAAGTTTTAATTTATTTAATTGACTGGCAAGTAAAAATTTAGTACATATACAGCGTGTTCAGCGAGGAATGGGACAGTGCAATATCTCGAGAGCGGATGAAGATTTTTAAATTATGAAAATATTTTGTAAATATCTTAGGGCGCACATTTGTTGGAAAGATTTGAATCAACGCCCATCACCGCCAGGTGCGCTATCTCACTTCAATTTTTAAATGCAATGCCTATTTTTATTTCATTTTGGATTCTATGACATATTTGTGATGACTTTTATTAAGACTCCTACCAACCTATCTTTTGTAGTTTCTGAGAAAAAAAATTTTGGAATTTTAGCACAAAACGTAATTTCAAAAGTGCTCATAACATTTGAGTGGTACAGACAAAATAGCAATTTTATACCAAATGAAAGATAAAGATTGTTCTTCCACAAAAATAATGCAGATAACGCCGAAATAATGCGATACGCTGTACACTAAATTGTAACCAACTTATCACAGTCGTTGATTAAGAATCATGTGAAACATTTATCATGCCATGAAAACAAACGCGTAATGAAGTGTCTGTCAAGTTTCTGTCAGTTTCAGTTTCAGTTTTGAAAATCGTCTGTGCATCTTCAAATTCCATAATTATGTTTACGTTTTCTAACGAAGAATATTTTGATATGGTAATAATTTATGGTGCTTCATCTGTTGTGTCTTTGTGCGATTCTCGCACTAACGGAAAATGACCGGTTCTCAAAATATTTGCTACACGAGCAAATGTATTTTTTCGATGGCGTCGATCAAACCTGGCAGCATACAATACTTGTGCAGCCCTTGCATTTTTTTCTACATTCACCATGATTCACATGATTCTTAATCAACGACTGTGATAAGTTGGTCCTTACAATTTAGTGTACAGCGTATCACATTATTTCGGCGTTATCTGCATTATTTTGTGGAAGAACAATCTTTATCTTTCATTTGGTATAAAATTTGCTATTTTGTCTGTATCACTCAAATGTTATGAGATCTTAAATTACGTTTTGTGCTAAAATTCCAAAATTATTTTTCTCAGAAACTACAAAAGATAGGTTAGTAGAGTCTTAATAAAAGTCATCACAAATATGTCATAGAATCCAAAATGAAATAAAAATAGGGCATTCCATTTAAAAAATTGAGTGAGATAGACCTGGCGTGATCGTTGATTCAAATCTTTAACAAATGTGCGCTTGAAAGATATTTACAAAACATTTTCATAATTTAAAATCTTCATCCGCTCGAGATATTGCACTGTCCCATTCCTCGCTGAACACGCTGTATATATATATATATATATATATATATATATATATATATATATATATATAATTAAATAAATCTTTCGTGGTTGCGCAGTAGTTTATTGGGCATGTTGCACCGTAACCCATTGTGCGGGTGTATTGCGCCTAAGTCCTTGGCGCATTATTAGGATTCATTAGCGTTTCACTTCTACACTACCTTGGTATATCGGATTTTCTGTCAGTGGAATGTATGTGGCTTTCTTGAGTTTTCGGCGTGTTGTATTGTAGTTCTTTGTCACTATCTATATGTTATCCCATTTTATTTGGAAGTCTTCGTTCTAGACATGCTCGACCATTCTTGATCTTCTTGTTTCGCCTTTGTTGAAGTTGTTTTTGCGTTCTTGAGTTCTCACTTTGAGTGGTTTATACTGCTCTCTCCTATGTATGATCAGCCGCATTCGCATGGTACGTTGTATACACAATTCTTGGAATTCTGGACTTTATTGTGTAGTTTGCTTTTGATTAGTATTCGTTTGAAGACAGTGTGTATCTTGTATTTGCCGCCTATCTTTCGTGTATCGTCCGAGGTACGTGGTATATATGGTATTACCGCTGTGTATTCTTCTTATCTATAGTACCTTCAAGAATTTTTTTAACAACCTTGTGGTGTGTTTCGAGAGCTGTCTTAAGCGAGTCTGTAGCTTTTGGTCATTTAACAGCCCTGGTAGGTCTTTCATTGGGGTTTATCAGATTGTAGTAATTTGATTTTTTTAATGATATTGGTTTATAACATAAAAAAGTTTGACTGTTTTTTTTTGTAAATGAAATAACGTATTTTTTGTTCTGCTTTCTAACATTTCGTGTGTTCCTTTGAAACTATTTTATAGAAATTCTGTAGCATTTTTAAAGCATAACTCAAGCTCGAAAAACTCGAACTTTAGTTCATCTATTTTGTAGTTTTACGGGATTTTCTGGAACATTTGACCTGTTTTCTAAGATAGTTTCTAAAACAATCTAGAACCTTTATAAAGGATTTCAAGAGTCTTTATTAACCTACTCACGAACCTTTTTATATTATTTCGGAGTCTTATTGAAGATTTTTCGTATCCTTCTGGAGCATTTTCAAAAACTTCTTTGAGCATTGCTATATCTTCTTAATGTCATTACAGGGTCTTCCTGAAGGTTTAGTAAAGAATATTTGAACTTTTTCTAGAGGTGTCGAAGAATATTCGTAGATTTATTTTCAAAATTTGTCTGTAACAGTTCTAGAGCCTTTTCCGAAATATTCTAATGCTTCGATACAGCCTTTCAATGTCCATCGTAGAGCCATTTTAAAACTATTTTGAAGCTTTTTTCGAAACAATTTATTACCGATGTAGGTCCTTTTTAGGTTTTCCCTAGAACATATGTATGTTACCTTCATTGGCTTTTGGGGGCATTTGTTAAGTCGTATTGGTGTTTTAAAATGCCTTAACCATGCTAGAAACTATTAGGGCATTTAAAGTTTTGTTTCCGTATCTGTTTCGAGCTCTTCCGGGGATTCTTTAGGGCCTTCTGAAATCATTTCTAGTGTCTTAATAAAGTTACAATCGCTCCTTTCGAGCATATCTCGTGCATTCCTTTAGTTTTCCCAAGTTATTCCTGGAACCTCTTTAGCCCGTTTTAAGAACTCCTAAAATTTCCAAAAACCTTTTGAAAGGCTTCCGTTAAGTCGCTCTACAGCTTTGTGCATATAAAAATTCGATTTGTCGCTCTGTTAATACTTGTCTAAGTGTTATTAAAACCTTGCTAGACTTTTAAAAACATTTTCTAAAGCTACAGAGGCATTAAAGTCTTTAAGTCTGTTTAACGCCTGACACCTATAATCTTTTCAGACAGATTTCAGAATTTTCTAGCGTATTTACATACCCTTTCGAGAGCCTTCCTACAAATTTCTAAAGCAATTTTAGAGTCTTTTTATAGTTTTCCTGAACTATAGTGATGCCTTACTAGAAAATTCTACAACATTCCTAAAGCTTTCAAAAGAACGTGTTTTTGACTGATACTTTTAATGTTACCAGTAAGATTAAAACTAGTTCTCTATTAGCTAAATTGGTTAATATATTTATATTTTACAATTTTTAAGCATATCCTTAACAATTATAGTCATCCTTTACTAGCGATCATAACCGTAATTGTTATGAAAACGCTTAGAGATTGTAAAATATAAATATAAATACACTGTCGTTAGAGTTCTTGGAGTGTTTAGTCTTTAGGGTTTTTGGAGTTTTTAAAGTATTTACTCTTTAGAGACTTTACTCTTTAAAGTGTTTAGTCTTTAGTCTTTAGGGTCTTTAGAGTCTTTAGAGTCTTTAGAGTCTTTAGAGTATTTAGAGTCTTTAGAGTCGTTAGAGTCTTTAGAGTCTTTAGAGTCGTTAGAGTCTTTAGAGTCTTTAGAGTCTTTAGAGTCTTTAGAGTCTTTAGAGTCTTTAGAGTCTTTAGAGCCTTTAGAGCCTTTAGAGTCTTTAGAGTCTTTAGAGTCTTTAGAGTCTTTAGAGTCTTTAGAGCCTTAAGAGTCTTTAGAGTCTTTAGGGTCTTTAGAGTCTTTAGAGTCTTTAGAGTTTTTAGAGTCTTTAGAGTCTTTAGAGTCTTTAGAGTCTTTAGAGTCTTTAGAGTCTTTAGAGTCTTTAGAGTCTTTAGAGTATTTAGAGTATTTAGAGTCTTTAGAGTCTTTAGAGTCTTTAGAGTATTTAGAGTCGTTAGAGTCTTTAGAGTTTTTAAAGTCTTTAGAGTCTTTAGAGTCTTTAGAGTCTTTAGAGTTTTTAGTCTTTAGAGTTTTTAGAGTCTTTAGAGTCTTTAGAGTGTTTAGAGTCTTTAGAGTCTTTAGAGTCTTTAGAGTCTTTAGAGTCTTTAGTCTTTAAAGTCTTTAGAGTCTTTAGAGTCTTTAGAGTCTTTAGAGTCTTTAGTCTTTAGAGTCTTTAGAGTCTTTAGAGTCATTAGAGTCTTTAGAGTCTTTAGAGTCTTTAGAGTCTTTAAAGTCTTTAGAGTCTTGAAAGTCTTTGGAGTCTTTAGAGTCTTTTGAGTCTTTAGAGCCTTTTGTTCCTTTAGAGTTTTTAGAGTCTTTAGAGTCTAATTAGATCTTACTTACGAGTAGTACTGTTAGGCTATGAAGAAATCTTTAGACCCTGGATCTTTAAAAAAAATAACGGTAGAGTCTTTAGAGTCTTTAGAGTCTTTAGAGTCTTTAGAGTCTTTAGAGTCTTTAGAGTCTTTAGAGTCTTTAGAGTCTTTAGAGTCTTTAGTGCCTTTAGAGTCTTTAGAGTCTTTAGAGTCTTTAGAGTCTTATCTTTAGTCTTTAAGTCTTTAGAGTCTTGAGTCTTTAGAGTCGTTAGAGTCTTTAGAGTCTTTAGAGTCTTTAGAGTCTTTGGAGTCTTTAGAGTCTTTAGAGTCTTTAGAGTCTTTAGAGTCTTTAGAGTCTTTAGAGTCTTTAGAGTCTTTAGTCTTTAGAGTCTTTAGAGTCTTTAGAGTCTTTAGAGTCTTTAGAGTCTTTAGAGTCTTTAGAGTTTTTAGAGTCTTTAGAGTCTTTTGAGTCTTTAGAGCCTTTTGTGCCTTTAGAGTTTTTAGAGTTTTTAGTCTAATTAGTAATCTCTACTTACGGCAAGAGTAAGGGTATTGTTAGGCACGGTGTATAAACTTTTTGAATTCGCCAAGATAATACATGAAAAACTCTATGTATGTTTGCAACAGGTACCTTCGGTATCTTTTCTATATAAATTTACTACAGGTCACTTTGATTCGAAATGAAATTCATAATTTTTAGGTTCCTATGTATATAATTCATTATTTACAAGTTGAAATGTATTCTTGCTTATTTTAGTGGGTAAGCTTATTTATAATATTCTCAGGCTAGACATGCTAATTAAACTAATTAGACGGTTATTTTAAAGGGGTTAAGTTAATTACAATGAAGTTATATGCAATATTTAAACTTTGAGGAATACGATTTGTTAACTGTAAATACGTGGTTGTCATAGAGTAATATGTTCAATAGGTCTCTCTAATGTGAGAGCAAATGTAGTTTTGATTTATTATAAATATTTGTACCGCTTTATGAATTGCGCGCAGATTGTGAAGGACGTTAGTTTATCGCACACGTGATTTTATGTAGACTTTTTCAAATTAGTACTAATTAGTAATTAGTTAGTATATATTCATATTGTTCTTATGTGATTACAAGTACCCTCTTAATTAAGAAATTAATTTTCACATTATAATATAACTAACGTTTGTTATTGAGAGAAACTCTTTAATTAGTTCGTGTTCTTTCTAGCAACATATAGACAAAATGGCAGCAGTATTTTGGAATACAAGATTTTGGTTACCCGCAAATGTCAAGTGGGAAGATATCGATGGACACGACTCAAATGTACAAGATCTGTTCCGTTCACTATATTTATGTTTTATAATTTTATTTGTAAGACACTGCATTGAAAAGTAACCGTAATCAAAATTAATTTTACACAGAGTGATGTAATAAACTTTTTGGCAGATTTTTATTGCGACCCTTGGGAATGGCACTGGGAATAAAAAACGTCAGAACCAAAGGTGTTAAACCTAACGCATACATGGAAACGGTTTATAAGAAATCGAACCAGAAAAAGGTAAGTCACTCATTCTTAAAGGTTTTGAATTAATATGTTTTATTACAGATTAAAGGTTGGGCGAAACAGCTAGGATGGACAGAGGAAGAAGTTCAAAATTGGATCACTCTACGTATAAACCAAGATAAACCAACACAGCTTGATAAATTTTGTGAATCAGGCTGGCGCTTTCTTTATTTGAGTTTTATATCAAGTTTTGGACTGTTTGCTCTTTGGGGAAGCGCATGGCTGTGGGATATAGAAGATTGTTGGTAATGTTCTCCATTATGAAAATCTTTTTTTTGGAAATAAAAATAATTTTCAGGAGAAATTATCCCCGTCATTTGAAGACTAGAGGTATTTGGTGGTATTATATGACTTCCCTTGCACATTATCTGTCTTTAAATATTAGCCAATTTTATGATAACAAGCGTTCAGATTTTTGGCCAATGTTCGTACACCACATTATTACTGTTTACTTAATCGCGATATCATGGATTATAGGTTTGTTTAAAATGGGATCGTTAATAATGCTAACCATCGATGTAACCGCAATAGGTTTAGAAGTAAGATTGATTTCCATTTAATGTTTGAAAAACTATATTTGTTTGCAGGCTGCCAAAATGAGCAAATATGCTGGATACATGCGTGTTAGTTACACTTCCTCTATTTATTTTCTGATATTATGGATTACCAATAGATTGATTTTATTTCCATTTTGGATTTTGAGGAGGTAGGTAATTAAAGAAGCAGAGAATAAGTATTACAGCAGGTAATTTTAGTTCCCTTTTTGATTCACACAGATATATTCAAGTTTCTCCTGCAATGCTAACTATTGCTGTAAACTTAATTGTGTTAATGTGTTTGCACATTTTTTGGACAGTCTTAATTGCAAAGATGGTTCGAAACGCAGTGAAAGAAGGAAAGCATAGTGATATCCGTTCAAGTTCTTCGGAAGTTGACGATTAAGTTAGTTGTTAGTTTTTGGCGAATTAATCATGGGTATGTAGTATATACAGGGTGGCGCTTAGTGTGACAAAGTCCCATATCTCCTTTATTTAAAGAGATACAAAAAAAAGTTAAATACAAAAGTTGTAAGATATATTCTGGTCCATATTCCAAAAATATTTTTAATTATACAGGGTAGATCATAAAAGCTTAGAAGTAATTTTAATATTTTTTTAAATAGAGAACGCTATATATTATTACATATTTAGATTCTACATACAATTTTAGACACATTTTCTGTATAATGTCCTATACCTAAGTCTAACCGTTTTTGACAAATTTCAAATTTTTTGTCAAAAATGACATTTGGAGGCCAAAACATAGGTGGAAATCTTTTCTAAACGAAGCCTTTATCAATTAGTTATGGTTGGTTTCCTCGGAAATGGGGACCTACTCTAATGGGCTGTATTGATATTTTTGTAATACATTCATACAGGGTGATCAATAATGGACAATAAAAAGTTGATTCAAAAAAACCTATAGTCATTTTATTTAATGGAAACCCCCTATTTTTTTAATTATATCTTATTTAGCATTAAAAATAAGGGTGACTTTGTATAAGAGTGTATATTCCAAAAAATTGTAGTTTTTGAAATAATGACAATTTTACATTTTTTTATTGTAAAAAGGCGATACGGCTTTCAAGTTTTGTTATTAGTTGGCCGTGACGGCGGGGCGGTGTCAGGGTATTTTGAACACCCTGTATACGTATTGGGTAATTTTGTTTGTAGTTTTATTCGCTTAGTTAGATTCCGTATATACATTTTTTTTTGTCAAGTTTAGTTTTATAATGAATTGTTTTAACGTGTGTAACGACCTTTAGGGATGGAGGTGTATGGTGAGCTTTAGATTCTTAGTTTGTGAATTATTTTTTTGTAATTTAGGTTGTTTTTCCTTATTTCCCGTTTATAGAAGTTTGATTAACGTTTATTTGTATATAGTTGTATATAAATTTAATTAAGGTTCATTTCGTTTGTTTTCCGTAAAATATAATAGAAAATTAAGTACGTTTAATAAATAGTGTGGAATTATCGGCGTATGATGTCATGTTAGCGACATAAAGACGCTTAAGTATAGTTGTCCAGTTTATTATTATGTATTTTGGTTTTGATTTATAGAGATTGCATGTGGGCCTTATTGTTCGTACTTTAAGGTAAACATAGGGAGGCTGTACAGGATATTTTTGCGGACGTTGAGTTTTTCAACATTTACCGAGTCCTTACGGACGGAAACGAATTTGTATATCGCGGTATCTTATTTTCCCCTTCCGTTTTTTTTAATTGGTGGAATTAACTTAGATAAGAGTTTTTATGAGTAGTGGGATTAAAAATTCAAAGATGGATTTTTGTGAATACTTTGGGGCAGTCTAAAACTGTTCACGCTTTCGAGTAGTAGTAGTACCGTGAAGATTAGGGTTACGCTTTAAGGGGGGGTGGTTTAGAACGTTGAAATTTTGGACCTTGTGGTGTTTAACGAACGTACGTTTTGTGTAGTAAGGGTAGTTACCTACTTCTGAAGATTACCTGTAAAGGCATTTATTAAGATTGTTCATTCACCAGAGGATTATACCTAGTGCCGATTTCGGTTTTACGTAAAGTTACCTAGAGGACATCGTCGTGTTATATAGTGCTTCAGTGACCTCTTTGGTTATATCGCTTCTGCGGATTTTAAAATCATCGTTCTTGCAGTGCCACCTATTTATCGTACAAAGCGTGTGTAAAGATAAAGAAACTTCGCAATATATTAAAAATTTATAGTTATTTAAACCAATTATTAACCTTTTGGATTATTAGTGGAAAATAAAATTATTTCAAGGAACAGTAAACGCTAAAAGTTAACAAGCCAGTTGAACGCTCTAATTATCATTTTAAAAGAAGTTTTCAATTAAAGCAGTAACATTTTAACAAGATTCATTTAAGAAATTGTTTGTGCATAAAAGAATCAACGTCAACATTTTCGCTCATCTTGTCAGACCTGGGGAAACCCACATCCGAATAGCAGTAATTGAACACCTAGTTCATCTCCATCGTTGTAACACAGAAGTGGGGGTCAAGTTAACCATTAAGGTAGTATAATATAGTTTTTGATTGAGTATTTTCAATAATTCTGGAACAATTTAATAGAACTTGTGGATATATTTTTTTTGTGATGTACTTAAATTATTTTCTCTGTATACGGAAGTTTGAAAGCGGAGTTGTTTTGCCTATTGAATTAAGTTTTTTTGCTTTAGATTTAATTATTTTAAGTAATTATATTATTGACACTTCGCCTTCATACTTTTCTTTTGTTTTGTATTAAAGGGCAATTGACCCTGAGGTAGTGTGGTCATATTTTCCACGAAACAGTTAAGATAAGTGATTTAGACCGGCGTTACATCGATCGCTGGCCAGTCTTTCGTCGCCGATTAAGTATTTGTTGTTTTCTATGCGCCTTATCGCATGTTGATATTTATATCATTTTTTTATTTTTATATATATATTGTTTTAATCTTATTATAGCTTTGTTAGTTTTCATAAATGTGTTTAATTCTGTAAACACCCTTCGTTTGTGTTACATAACCGTTTTTTGTTTTGCGAACTTAGAATTTATTCAGTGATTGAAAGTTTAAGTTATAACGTAACGTAACTTGTTTTTCTTTTTGAGTAATAGCGTTATTAATATTTAGTGGTTTATTTGATTCTTTTGTTGAGTTTTAAATTATTTAAATTGCATTCAATAAGCTTGATTTTTTTTTGGCTTTGTTTTGATTATTAGTTAACGTCTAATTATTAATACACTGAGGAGTATTAACGTAAATTTGTTGAGTGTTTATTACGCTTTTACTTGACAAGCGTACAGTGTATTTTGAAGCCCTATTTTAGGTGATTTGCTGCGTTGCTGTTCAGCACACCTGGGATTGATTACGAATAGATAAGCGTATGTTTTTTTGTATGTTTAGACACGCTATGTACTCGTAATTTTGGCACGACAACCCTTATTTTGACTACTGAACATTCTGGCGCCCTTAATCGAATTTATTTTGACTTCAACCCCTATTTTGACTGACGTACGATTTATTATTCTGGATGTGCAAAATTATTAACATCAATCCACGACCCATACGCTGACTAGTCGAGGCAAAAAGGGGCCAATTTATCTGTAATCCCGTTCTACCACCCGTTACAGGCGAAACAAAAAAATCGAGCACTTCAGATCGAAATATTACAATTTATTGAACCCCATATAAATAATTATTTTATTAAACGAACGTAAAGGCAATATTTTTTTGATTCAACAAATTATGTCCTAATCCTAATCATAAACTTAACACCTCTAATGTAACTAAACCTGTAACTAATTATACAGATAAAAGTACTAGAAACACGTCAAATACGTACTACCTAATAAGTTGTTCGAAATGTCCGCCTCTTTCTTGAATACACAATGCAATACGTCTCTCAAATTCGCTGCTTAAATTTCTACACATTTCAACACTAATGTTTTGAAAACAGTTTCTAATCCTGATCTTCATGTCTTCCTTTGTTGTAGGCGGTATTTTATAAACCTGCTCTTTGACGTACTCCCATATGCTAAAGTCCGTTTTAGTAACAGGCCCTCCCCTCCCAATCCAACATTTGGGATATCTAGCATTTAAAAAAGTTATTATCGGACCTGTATGATGTACTGGGGCCCCAGCATGAAGAAATCACATTTCTTGTTGCGTATCCTGTGGCACTTGACGCAACAAATTAGGTAGATGGTTTTGCAGAAAGTCTAAGTATACTTCCCCTGTTACTCGTTGATAAAAAAAATATGGTCCAATTACATAATTACCGACAACACCTCCACAAACATTTAAAGACCGTCTAGTTTGAGAAGTATATCTTACAAAATATGGATTTTCGGTAGAATAATAATGAAAATTGTGTCTGTTTACACTTCCGTTTCTGTGAAATGTGGCCTCATCTGTAAATAAAATCAAATGAACAAAATTTCTTTGTTGGTTTATTTTGTTTTGAGCCCATTGACAAAATTCCAGTCGTCTTTGATAATCTTCAGGAACCAATCCTTGAAATAGTTGAATGTGATAGGGGTGCATTTTTTAAGACTTTAATATCCGCTGTACTTGTACGTCGTTCAACACCAACCTGCTGAGAAATGGGTCGTTGTCCAATATATGGATTTTCGGTAACTGTTAATAGTACATTTAATTGATTTTCCTCAGTCTGTGCACGTTTTTCCCTAGTATTTTTTTCATATAACACATTGCCAGTTCTTTCAAAACGCTCCAAAAGCTTTTCAAATGCCCTTCTTTCAGGTTGCCGTCTCTCTGGAAACCGTTGTTAATACAGTCTTCTTGCTATGAACGTATTTTTATCACTAGCTCCCAAAACAAAAATCATACCAACCATCTCGGCTTGCGAAAAATTCATTATTAACAATTTTAATTCAAGTTTTAAATCAATTTACTATAAAATACACAAATGCACCACACAAATTATCAACTGACAATAAATAATGACGTTTCACGGCCAACTAACAACAAAACTTGAAAGCCGTATAGCCTTTTTACAATAAAAAAATGTTAAATTGTCATTATTTCAAAAACTACAATTTTTTGGAATATACACTCTTATACAAAGTCACCCTTATTTTTAATGCTAAATAAGATATAATTAAAAAAATAGGAAGTTTCCATTAAAAAAAATGACTTTACAGGTTTTTTTGAATCAACTTCTTATTGTCCATTTTTGATCACCCTGTATGAATGTATTACAAAAATATCAATACAGCCCATTAGAGTAGGTCCCCATTTCCAAGGAAACCAACCATAACTAATTGATAAAGGCTTCGTTTAGAAAAGATTTCCACCTATGTTTTGGCCAGTAAACGTCATTTTTGACAAAAAATTTGAAATCTGTTAAAAACGGTTAGACTTAGGTATAGGACATTATACATAAAATGTGTCTAAAATTGTATGTAGAATCTAAATATGTAATAATATATAGAGTTTTCTATTAAAAAAAAAATTAAAATTACTTCTAAGCTTTTGTGATCAACCCTGTATAATTAAAAATATTTTTGGAATATGCACCAGAACATATCTTACAACTTTTGTATTTAATTTTTTTTGTATCTCTCTAATAAAGGAGATATGGGACTTTGTCACTCGAATGCGCCACCCTGTATATATTTAAAAATAAATAGCATTAATTAAAAATGTCATTTATAGCTTTTTTTACATAAATAAATGTGTAGGTGGAGAGAAACGCGACTTTCCAACTTACAAAGTGGAAATTACAACATTTTAGTAATACAATTTATTAAGGACTATTTTTGAAACGCTCTTGAAATACATTCACAATGAAAATAGGCTGTAGACAAAGCAACAATAATAATCCATCAGATAGAAGTTCAAACCTTCATGTCAGTTAGACGTCAAGAGGAGTTTACACGCTTACTTGAAGAAATTCATCAGTTTAGCTTTTTAAATCTCATTTAAATTAATTGTTAAAGCTTATTTGGTTGTGTATCAAGAAGTTTTATAAACTTATAGCATTTATTATGTTAATCAATGGTTATAGCTTATCTTTACTAAAATAAAATTTAAATTTGATAATCGGTTTTTAAATACGTTTAATTAATTGTTATAGCAGACTTCTTCATTACATGTTTATATTTCATCATCTCATTTTGCCATTTAAATTAATTTTTTAAATCTGTCACTACTAATGAAGACAATAACTCCAACACGTAACACAAAAAGGTAACAGAAAATACAAATGTTAAACATATGGAACTGTATAGTGTTTTTTCTAAAGTGATTCTTGATAGTGGTTAAGTGAATGCTCTGTTTATTTCTAGTCCCTTGGAAATGTAGTTGTTGTTTTCTGAGGACGGCCAGGTTGTTCTAAATTTGTTTAGTTTTGATTAAAAAGCATACTTTACAAATTTCCAGATGTATTACATGTTCAAGAGTTAATTTGTTGCTACTATTGTAGAGTGCTTTTGTTGGGCGTTCCCTCAATTCTTGTTGTATAAGCCCTTTAACACTTTGTTTAAAGTAACTTGAAGCCTTTTGATTGAAGTTTTGTTACAGTTTAACTGCATCCATGCAGTATATGCGGATGTATACGGGGTGGTCCGTTACTAATGGTCCAAAGTGAAATGTATGATTCTCGGCTTCAAAATATGACGATCTGACGCAACTTGCTTGATAATAAAACAGACACAGGGTGTCAAAGGTCAGAAAAATGTTGATTTTTTAAATACCTCCAAAACGAAAAAAGTATTTTTATCATTCTTCTTATTAATACGTTCTTATTAAGCACAGTGACGTAGAACGCAAGGGGTTGAGCAACCTTTTAATCCCTAATTTCTACACCAATAAAGTAATTGGAATTTTTTTATTAAAATACGAAACCTTGATGTTTTTCAGATAAAAAAAAATACTTTGCCTAAATCGATAACTTTAACAGTTTCTAAGAAATTTGCATTTTTAGATATTCATTACCAACTGCTTATACAGGATATTAACTTTGACACCCTGTATCTCGAAAATG
The DNA here is from genome assembly GCA_036346205.1 of Vesta saturnalis. Classification (NCBI taxonomy): domain Eukaryota; kingdom Metazoa; phylum Arthropoda; class Insecta; order Coleoptera; family Lampyridae; genus Vesta; species Vesta saturnalis. Next base: position 13,693 of record JARFJB010000023.1, on the reverse strand, counting down.
AAACATTATTGGACTTACGTTAATATGAAAGTTTTGTGTTAAAATAATTAGAGCTATCATTTCCTGAAGTTACGTGTATTCTTCCCGAAATACTGATTTTCACGTTTTGATGTTGTTTCCGAAAGACTACAGAGTAATAATAACTTACTTAAGCAGTTGGAAATAAAAATGCAATATCTTAGATACTGTTAAAGTTATCTATTTAAACAAAGTATATCTTTTTTATCCGAAAAACATGTTTCGTATTTTAATAAAAAAAATCCAAATTACTACATTGGCATAGAAATGAGAGACTAAAAGGTTGCTCTACTCCTTGCGTTCTACGCCACTGTACATAATAAAACGTATCACTACGCTAAAAACAATATATATATCTCTATTATACCCAGAATAAGAAAGATATCTTTTTCGTTTTGGAGATATTTCAAAAATCAACTTTGACACGCTGTGTCTTTTTCATTAGCACTATTTTATTAAAACAAGTTGTGTCAGATCGTAATATTTTGAGGCCGAGAATCTTACATATTACTTTAGACAATTACTCCGTAAATGCATGATACAGGGTATTTATATGGTACATCGGGACGCATGTTCTTCTTTGATGATGCTATTGGAATAATTTTCTTGTAAATGGATTCTGTATAGATTTGCTATGTAAGTTTATTGTGTATTGTAACACAAGGCGTTCTATACAGTCTGCTTATTTTATTTGTGTTTCCAATTTTTACCTTCCAAACTACATATACATATGTAGGTATAGAAGATCATACAATCTTTTCACTGATTCGACTTATTAGCTCATCTTACAACGTTCGGCCAAGATCGGCCATGCTGTGTATTAGGAGCTATTTCTTATTTTTATCAAATATTTCTGAAACTGCTGTATAATTTAAAGATAAAAAAACAGCGTATACACCTTAATCTATAGAAATTTTTGATACCACGTGTAACTCGCCGCAAAAAAATTTAACACTTTGACTGCCATGACGATTACCTGTGGTACACACAAATATTACACATATGTACCTTGAGAATCACATTGGATATCAATTTCTGTTTCCTTATTTCTTCTGGCACCGTAATGAGCACTTAATTGGAGTTTCGCGGCGCTCTAGGAAACACAAACACCAACAAACCGCAAAAACACAAACCAAACAGCACAACACAACAAACACAAACACAAACACACAACACAAACACAACACAAACACAAACACAAACACAAACACAAACACAACACACAAACACAAACACAAACACACAACACAAACACAACCAAACACAAACACAAACCACAACACAAACACAAACAAACCACAACACAAACAAAACACAAACACATAACACAAACACAAACAAAAAAAAAACAACAAAACAACAAAAACACAAAAAAAAAACCAAAAAACAGGAAAAAAAACAAACACAATAAACAAAACACAAAACACAAAAAAGGCAAACGAAACAGCAAATGAAAAACAAACAAACAAAAACAAAAGCAAAGAAAGGCCAAACAAAACAAAAGAAAACAAAAAAACCACAAAACAAAAACAAGGAAAACAAACAAACAAAAAACAAACAAACAAACAAACAAAACAAACAAAGGCAAAAAAGGCAAAAACAAACAAAACAAAACAAACAAAACAAACAAAACAAACAAACAAAAAACAAACAAAAAAACAAACAAAGCAAGGCAAACAAAACAAACAAAACAAGGCAACAACAAGGCAAACAGAAACAACAACAAAAAAGGGCAAGGGCAAGGGCAAACAGGGCAACAAACAAACAAGGGCAACAAACAAGACAAGGCAAAACAGGGCAAAGGGCAAACAACACAAACAACAAGGCAACAGGGCAAGACAAAAAAAAACAAACAACAAACAAACAAACAAAAAAACAAACAAACAAAAGAAAAAAGAAACAACAAAAAGAAAAAACAAAACAAAGAAACAAAAAAAAAACAAAGCAAAAGAAAAAAAAAAAAAGAAAAAAAAAAACAAAAAAAAAAAACAAAAAAAAACAAAAAAAGAAAACAAGCAAAGAAAAAAAAAAAAACAAGCAAAACAAAACAAAGCAAAACAAAATAAAAACAAACAAAAGCAACAAACAAAAAGCAAACAAACAACAAGCAACAACACAACAAAACAACAACACAACAAAACAAACACACAACAGACACAGAACAAACAAAAGCAAACAAAACAAAAGCAAAACAAAACAAAGAAACAAAGCAAACAAACAAAACAAAACAAACAAACAAACACAAACAAAACAAAACACAAACGGACACGACACAAACGACACAGACACAGACACGACACAGAACACAACGAACCAGAACACACAGACACAGACACAAAGACACAAAAAACACAACACAAACACAACACGACAAGAACACAAAACAAAACACAAACATAACAGACACAACACAAAAAACAAAGCACAAAGGACACAGCGACAGACACACACGCAAAGACACGCACAACAACGGGAACACAACACAGACCGGCCAAACACAACACAACACAGCACAACACAAACAAGACAAAACAAACACAAAACAAACAAAACACACAAACACAACACAAACACAACACAAACACAAACACAAAACAAACAAAACACAACACAACACAAAACACAAAACACAAACACAAACACAAACACAAACACAGACACAACACAAAACACAACACAAACACACAACACACAAACACAACACAGACAACACAAACACAAACACAGAACACAACACAACACAACACAACAGAACACAAAACACAACAGAACACAACACAGAACACAAACACAGACACAGACACAAACACAACACAAACACAAACACAAACACAAACACAAACACAAACACAAACAAAACACAAACAAAACACAAACACAAACAAAACAAACAAACAAACCAAACACAAACACAAAAACACAAGACAAACACAACACAAACACAACAAAACAAAAACAAACAAAAACAAACACAGAACACAAACAAACAGAACAGAACAGAACAACAAACACGAACACACAACACGAACACACAAACACAAACGACACAACACAGACACAAACAGACACGAACAGACACAACACGAACAGAAAGAACAAACACAGAACAACACAACACAACAACACAAAAATGACACAACAAACACAACAAACACACAAACACATAACACAACAACAAACACACACAAACACAAACACAAACACAACACACACTCACTAACTCTAACAGACACAAACACAAACTGGACAGACACACACAGACACAGACCAGAACAGACAGGACGGATCTGAACAGGCTGACTGACGAACAACCTGACAACACCTCAAAAACACAGCTGAACACTAGCTACCACACAACACAACAGACACAAGGACTAACCACCAAACACCACAACACTGAACAAACAACACAACACAAACACAAACACAACAAACAAACAAAACAACACAAACACAAACACAAACACAAACAACACGACACAACACAACACAAACTGACACAAACACAACACAAACACAAAACAACACAAACACAAACACAACACGAACACAAACAACAACCACAACACAACACAACACAACACAACACACAACACAACAAACACAACACAAACACAAACACAAACACAACACACAAACACAACAACACAAACACAAACACAAACACAAACACAAACACGAACACGAAACGAACACAAACACGAACACGAACACAACACGAACACAACACACAACACACAACACAACACAACACAAACACAACACAACACAACACAAACAACACGAACACGAACACGAACACGAACAGAACAAACACGAAAAACAAACACAACACAACACAACACAACACAACACAGACACAGACACAACACAGACATAACACAAACACAACACTAAACACAAACACAAACAAAACAACACATACACAAACAACAAACACAAACACAAACACAAACACAAACACAAACACAAACAAACACAAACACAAACACAAACACAAACAAAACAAAACACAAACACAAACACAAACACAAACACAAAACACAAACACAAACACAAACACAAACACATACAACACAGAACACAAACACAAAACACAAACACAAACACAAACACAAACAACACAACACAAACACAAACACAAACAACACAACAACACAACACAAACACAACACAACACACACAACACAAAAAACAAACACAAACAACACAACACAACAACAACACAACACAACACAACACACAACACAACACAACACAACACAACAACACACAAACACAACACAACACAACACAACACAACACGAACACAACACGAACACACGAACACAACACAACACACAACACGAACACAAACTCGAACACAACACAACACAGAACACGAACACAGACACGTAACACAGAACAACAAACACAGACGAATACGAACTACGAACACAGACACAACACAAACAAGACACAACACTAGACTAACAAACACAAACACAAACAAAACACAAACACAAAAAACACAAACACAAACACAAACAACACAAAACAACACAACACAAACACAAACACAAACTACAAACTAACACACACAAACAGAACAAACACAAACACAGAACACAACACAACACGAACACAACAGACGAACACAAAGAAACAAGAACAGACACAACACAATACACACAGCACAAACAAACAAAAACACAAACACAGAAACACAACACAACACAAACACAAACACAACACAAACACAACACAACACAAAACGAACACAACACAACACAAACACAACAGACACAACAAACACAACACAGAACACAAACACAACAAACAAACACAACACGAACACAACACAACACAACACGAACACAACACAAACACAACACAACACACAACACAACACAACACAACACGAACAGACACAACACAAACACAAACACAGACAGAACAAACACAAACACAACACAACACAACACAACAGAACACAACACAGAACAGACAAAAACAAACAACGAACTAACACAAACAAGACACAACATAACAGACACAACACCAACAACAACACAACAAACACAACAAAATAACAACACAACACAGACACTACACAAAGACAAACACAACACAACACAACACAACACACCACACAACACAGAACACGAACACGACACAACAACACGAACACGAACACGAACAGAACATGACACACACGAACAACAATGACACAACACTAGACACAGACACAGACTACAGACACAACAACACGAACTGACACAGACACACACACAACACATCACAACACAAACACAACACACAGACACAGACACAGACACAACCTGACACAACTGAGACACAGACACAACACATACACAGACACACACACCAGGCACAGCCTGAACACAAACACAAACCTGACACAAACAAGACAACACAGTCAAACTACACAGGCACAGGCATCCTGACACTGGGCACACACAGCACACTGCACAGCACAGACACTGAGCACAGGCTAGCACAGGCACAGACCACAGGCACTGGGCACAACACTGGGCACAGACACTAGCGACACACAACACTGGGCTGCCTCACAGCCTGGGCCGACACACACAGGCACCAGTGCAACACACAGCCTGACCTGCACACATCACAGGCACACTAGACTACAGGCAACACAACACTGAAACACTAACACAGCACAAACACAAACACAAACACAAACACAACACTGACTACACAAACACAAACACAAACACAAACAAACAACTGACACAAACAACAGAACACAAACACAAACACAAACACAACACAAACACAAACACAAACACACAAACGAACACAACAACACAAACACAACACAACACAAACACAAACACAACACAACACAACACAACACAACACGAACACGAACACAGACACAACACGAACACGAACACAACACGAACACGAACACAACACAACGACACACGAACTGAACACAACACAGACACAGACACAGACACGAACACAGACACAGAACACAACAACACAACACGAACACTGAACACGAACACGAACACAAACACGAACACAACACAAACGAACACAAACACAAACACAGACACGAACAAAACAACACAAACACGAACACACACGAACACAGACACAGACACAACACAGACACGACACGACAGACACAGACACAGACACAACACAGACACAGACACAGACACAGACACAGACAACACAGACACAGACACAGACACAGACACGAAACAAACACAAACACAACAAACAAACAAAACAAACAAAACAAAACAAACACAAAACACACACACACACACACAGTAACGCACACACACGCACACGCACACACAGACGCACACGCTACACGCACACACATACACGCACACGCACACGCACACACACGCAGCACGCACACACACACGCATAAGTACACAACACGCACACGCACACGCACGCACACGCACACGCACACACGACACGACGCACACGCACACACGCAAACACACACCCACACACGCACAACATGCACACAGCGACACGCACACGCACACGCACACACGACACTCGACAACGCTCACGCACAACACGCACACGATACGCACTCGCAACGCACACGCACACGCACACGTACACGCACACGCCCGCAAAGGTCGATTGCATAACGTTCTATATCTACTTGTGTGCTTGTAGGTTGGAAGGTAATGAATAAAATCAAAATGCTAATCAGATTACTGTTTATAGAAACGTGTCTTTGAATAAGTTAGCATCATGTGTCATTAACCTCTATTTGCTATTATTATTATTATTATTATTACTATTATTATTGTTATTATTTTCTTTTTAATATTGGTGTAAGCACATCGAATGCGTTGGTCTTTAGTGCTGTTCTTTATTATAATACTTTTCTGAGTACAATTGGATACAACCAAAACTGGATTGTGTTGGTACTTTCTCCTCAGGTTATCTGCCAGTGCATTATATGGAAAATATTTCTTGTATTAAGTAAATTAACGACAACACATAAAAAGTACGAGCACAGGTATATAATGAGGTATAAAATAAATAAATATATATAAATATTAAGAACATAAATATAGTACGTTAACGTGCAAATAAACATAAAGTACGCACACAAGTACATATAAATGTATAAAATAAATAAACAAATAAATAAATATGTAAATATATAGAAATATAGAGTAAACAATAAGTGCTTGACTAGAATACTGTTTGTAAAAATATACAGACATAGTTATTGGAAGTGTATAAATAAAGGACTAGTAATACTCTTCTCGTTTTGTAAATCTGAGGAAATCGATGGAGCTTTCCTCGGTTACCTTTGGCCATCCTTTTTTCTTTTGGATTCTAAGAAATCGATTCATCTTCAGATACAACTCCACGATCTATAGGAGAACGTTTCCGTTTTTCAACATAGGTCGACGTTGAGGTTGAGTATGTCGAATAAGGAGACGCTGGCGTCAAAATTCTACCGGCGTGGAGGCCGCAGGAGGTCTTTGCAATAGGCGAAGATTGCATCAACCAAATGTGGTAAAGTTCCCTAGCCAGTGCTGGGACATCGATCTTAGGCAGTGCTGGGAGATCGATCTTAGGCAGAGAAGGTACAGGAGTAGCTGCTGCTTTGGAGTAGCTAATTTCAGGGATGGAGTAGAAATAATGATCTTTCTTCTTGCTTCGTTATAACTGATTTTCTCTGACACGTACTTCCTGAATTGCACTTTCTTGTTTAAAGACTGGGCAGATAGAGGCTCTGGATGAGTGACTGCCACCACAGTTTGTACATGTGATGGGTTGTTCACATGGCATGCCCACGTGTAGCTGTTTGCCACACGAACATAGTGGTTCTGGTACTGTACACCGTAATGATGTATGCCCGAACTTATTACACTTAAAACACCTCATGGGTGGAGGTATATATAGCCGCACATATAAAGAATAAAAAGCCACTTTGATTGTCTTGGGTAAAGTTGGAGTATTAAATGTAAGGATATGATTTGGAGTGTCTACTAATTCTCCATTTTTCCTTGACTTTATTCGTTTAACTTCGATTACCTTCTGACTACTAAGTTCATCACATATATCCTCTATAGTACAGTTGAGTAGATCTTGGCAAAAAATTACACCTTTGGATAGATTCATACTTTTATCTTTTTAATCATTCTTAGATCTCCGTATAATCCATATAATGCCTTTTGTATATAGAAAGGGCTTATTCTTTCGAAACTAACCCCATCTTTCCTTTTTAGAACTAGGAACCGGGGCAGAACCTCCGTCTCCAAATCCTTATTATTGCAGGACTTTGAGGATGTCCTCCTGCAATCCCATATTTAAGGAGCTGGCACTCCGTGTTTTGTTTTAGGATTTTATTCATATCGTTCCCACGAAAAACCTCGGTAGAAAAGTCACTTGCAGCAGAGCCGGGATACCACAAGAAGGCAAGATCTGTGGGGGGCGCCAAACCCCCACAGGCATTTCAACGCTAGGAACCAGGCTTCCCCTGGCCACGCTCAGGCTTCCTTCGCAATCCTTCAGCACCTAAAACTGCCAAACGACCTTGGGATTGGGGATTTTTATAGAGGTTACCTTCCTCGTAGCCCGGGCGGTAAAGCCAAGACCACCGACCGCTAGCTACAACGTTCCCTAGCCACGCCCTGCTAGAGTCTCTGAAGTACAGTTCGCAGTTGCGGTATTAGGAGACAGCGCTCAGCCGCCAGCTAGGACATCCGGATTTATTGATTATTATTATTATTATTATTATTCTTATTATTATTATTATTATTATTATTATTATTATTTTTTTTTTTTTTTTTGGTATTGGAACGTCGACTGCTATGATCATTAGTGCCTTTTATATTTTACATCTTGTTAAACAAGTTGATTGCTTTCAAAAATTGCAATGCATTTCTTATATTTTGGTTATCTGATAAATCAGTCCCTAGTGTATTTGGTATGGAATATAGCTTACGTTGTCCATCATAAATTGGACATACGCAGATTATATGTTCAACGGCCAGTGGTATTAAACAATTTTCGCATCTTGGTGGAGGTATGTTTGTTATAATATGTTTATGAGTCAAGTTTGTGTGTCCAATGCGAATTCTGTGAATAACGCTACTTTCCCTTCTGCAGAAGCATGGGGATAGTTTCCATTTGTCAACAGTTGGTTTAACGTTCCTTAGTTGACCCGAGGACCTGGTCCAGTTTTGTTGCCATACTACTTTCAGTTTCCGTTTAATATATTTGGCAATATTTGCGTGATTTGCAACTTCTACCTGACGTTCTATTGCGATTGACGACTCTTCCGCGGCATGTCGGCGGCTAGATCTGCTCTTTCATTTCCTCTAATATTTATGTGGCTGGGAATCCATAAGAATGTAATTTGAAGTCCCAGATTGTTAAGATGCGTGATGGTGGATAAGATCATCTGAATTAGAGGATTTACTGAATATGAACTTTGGATACCCATAATTGCACTATGCGAGTCGCTTACTATGACAAATTTGGTCCAGTTGGTTACGTATTCGCAGTATCGAAGGGCTTGCCAAATAGCGTAGAGCTCTGCATTGTATATCGATGTGTGTACTGGCATTTGCCAACTGTATTCGACGCTGTTAACAGAGAAGGCACATCCTACCCCATTATTGCATTTTGAACCGTCGGTGTATAATGCGAGATGGTCACTAAGATTATCAAGTAGAGCATTAAACTCTTTATGAAATATCGCTGTAGGGGTATTTGCCTTTATATGTTTGAATAGGTGGGCGCAAACATTAATTTGAGCGACCGTCCATGGCGGTACTTCTAACGGTCCTAGTGGCAGCATATTCGGTAGCGTTCCATGAATTAGTTCTAGAGCACTTGTTATACTATACGATAGCGGTTTATGTAATCTTCGGCTAGTTTGATCAGTGCCGTCATTATTAAATAGATTTTATAATTTGGATGTCTAGTTTGAGCATCTTACAGGCATACGCTAGTAGCCTGTAATAAATGTAGATGCAGTGGAGCTAGGCTGGATTCACAGGATAAACTGTCACTTGCGCTGGTGTAGAATGCTCCTAAACAGTATCTCATACCTGCATTTTGTATTGTCTCTAGAAGCTTTAATGTGCTTTTCGACGCTGATGAAAACGCTTCATACCCATAGTCTATTTTGGACTGTACAAGTGATTTGTAGATTCATAGAATCACTTCTGAGTCCGCTCCCCATCGAGTATTAGCTAGCGCTCTAATAACATTTAGTGATGTTTTACACCTTACTGTTAGGTTTTCAACATGGTCTTTCCAGGTGAGCGTAGTGTTCAACGTTAGTCCTAAAAATACACCGTGATCTTTACATTGAACATAACTGTTGTTCAATTTGAGAAGGGGACCGTAATGCGGCTTTCTCAGTTTACAAAAGTGCATTGCATAGGTTTTATCAGATGACAGTTTAAATCCTATATTATCTGAGTTAGCTGATAAGGAATCTATGGCCAGTTGCAATTTTCTATTTATTTCTCCTATTGTTGGAGCGGAATACAGTAATGCTAAATCATCCACATAGAGGTAAGTACTAATATCAGACGGGATAGAGGATAATAAAGGGTTAATCGCAACTAGAAATAGCGTTACGCTAAGTGTCGACCCTTGCGGTATGCCGTTCTCCAAGGCTCTGGGAGAGGAAAGATGGTTAGCTACCCGGACTCGAAAGAACCGTTTCTCAAGAAATGAGGAGATAAATTTTAGTAAGTTTCCCCTGAAGCCCCATTTATGTAATGTTTGCAATATTCCATGTCTCCATGTCATATCGAAAGCCTTTTCAACGTCGAAGAAAACTGCGACAGCATGGTGTCTTTGTGAAAAGGCTTCCAGAACAGCATTTTGTAGATGCACAAGGTGATCTGCTGTTGATCGGAATTTTCTATATCCTGCTTGGAAATTTGATAATAATCGTCGTTTTTCTAAAAGCCACATTAACCTAGCGCTGACCATGCGTTCAAGGACCTTCGCCATACATGACGTCAAACTAATGGGTCTGTAACTCGCAGCTAGGTAAGGGTTTTTTTCCATTTTTCAATACGGGCACGATTATTGCTTCCTTCCAGCAGGAAGGGTACTTGCCTATAGCCCACGTTGCATTAAAGGCATTGAGAAGCAGTATCTTGTATTCATCGGTAAGGTTTTGTATCATTTCGTACCTTATCATATCCGCACCAGGTGCAGAAGCTTTAATTATTATTATTATTATTATTATTATTATTATTATTAGAATAACTACTTAGGCTTAAAATGCCAGAAGAAACCCAAATGATAGGATATGCCGATGATGTTGCAGTAATAGTAGCAGCGCGTGATGTAGAACTAGCACAAATCAAGCTAAACCAAGCTATGCGTAGTATTATTAAATGGATGAATGATCACAGCTTATCATTAGCTCTCCATAAAACGGAAGCACTGTTAATTACAAAGAAACGCATTCCTACAGTTTTTCCCGTGTGTGTCGGTGACGTAACTATTACCACAAAGCCAGCTATAAAATATCTCGGTGTGGTCTTTGACTCAAGGATGAGTTTTCTTAACCAAATAAATATGACAGTAGACAAAGCAGAAAATACTGTGAGACTTCTTAGTAAACTTATGGCAAACGTAGGTGGCCCAAAATTCAGTAAAAGGCGTTTACTAATGACAGCCATACAGGCTGTTCTCTTGTATGGAGCCGAAGTTTGGGCAGACAGACTAAATAAGAAATACTATAGGCAACGATTGGCAAGAGTTCAGAGGCTCAGTGCTCTCAGAATATGTTCAGCGTATCGTACTGTATCAGAGCCAGCTGTCATGGTAATAGCAGGTGTTATACCAATTCACCTCTTGGCGGAAGAAAGGAAAAACATTTTCAGAAGAAAAGTAACTGGAGATAGACAAATAAGCAATCAAGAAGAGAGGAATCAAACCATAGAATTATGGCAACAAGCTTGGAACCAAGAAACCAGGTGCCGCTGGACAGCTATGTTAATAAACAATATCAAATTATGGATAATAAGGAAACATGGAGAGGTAGATTTTTACCTAACACAGCTATTAAGCGGACATGGCTATTTTAGGTCTTACCTTCAAAAAATAGGAAAACATCCTTCCTCTGATTGCATATACTGTGAAGGAATTTTGGATACTACAGAACATACATTTTTCGTTTGTGAGAGATGGGCCCAAGATAGGTTACTATTAACAACAGAAATTGGAGTACTTACTGCTGACAACATAGTAACAGTTATGTTAGAAGGCAGAGAAAAATGGAACATTATAGCCAAATTCTCTGAAAAAATATTACGTTTGAAGAAAACCGATTTAGACGGTCCTAGGGAAGTATAGACTTATACCAATAAAGAAACTATGGCAAAGGGGCCTAACTTGAAGTAATGTGGCAAACAGTCCCAAGTTAGTGCCTAGGAGTACAGGGGGTGTTTTAGTTGGTAGTCATTAATTGGAGTCCGACACATTGTGCGTAAATTGCATTTCACCTCCTAAAAAAAAAAAAAAAAAAAAAAAAAAAATATTAGAATACTCTCCTTAACAGGCATACTGCGCCCACTTAGTTAGGAGGAGAACAAGCTGTATTAAGTTTACAATGAACAGAAATTATTATTTTCTACGTAGAGTTTAAGATTAAATGCTTACCTACATTCAAAAAAGATTGTTTTAAGGCCATGAAAGATTAAACGTCCATCTAACATATATTATTGTTGCTTTTAAAATGTTTCCTGCTTTAATTATCTACATATTGCATTATAGGTTGCATAATTTAAAAGAATACCTTATTTTTTTGTTATTTTACACTTTACATAATGAGCGATGTATTGTTCTACACATGTTATTTTTAATTTATATTGACCTTACACGAGTATAAACTAAATTATGTTCATTCGTGTTTCTTTGTAATTCCTAACTCGAGAGAATTTCCAATAGGTTTTTTAATTTTAGAAACCATTATAGTTGGTTACGATTACGAATGCAAGTTACGTTGTACATTTTTGTTCTTGAACTTTGGTTATTTCCAATTAAAATTGTTTGGCCTGTAAACATTAATACTGAGACGTGTTTTTCTTCGTATACAATAACTTTGAAAACTTATTTTTTGTGTGCTACATATAACATTTGTATAACTATCTTGATCACTTTTGTATTGTATTTTGGAAAAGCCTACTGAGTACAATTAAATTTAATGAGTTTTAATTCATTTAAAAGGAAAATACGTATCTATATCAACATAATTTATCGAGCTTACCCGTTCCCCTCAGTTAATAATTAAACTAGTTCTAGAACCGTGGCATTGTTATATATTTCCTTTCGTTTTAGATAATAATAGTTCTTTATTGCCAGCAGAAGCCAATTAAGGACAATTTCCAGACAATAAACACAAAAAAAAAACAAAAACAAGGTATAACGTATATGATTTAAGAAACGATCAAGTGAACGAGTTAAGCTGCTATACAGATCTTTAGCTAACTTATCAGGAGTTAGGTAATGAGGGAGCTAAATCGGTGTTAAACTATATTATTTAGGCATAGTCTAGAAATCATAGAAATAATTTTATTTTACGCCACACTTACCCGTATAACACTGAGTGTGAAACAATGATATCACCATCTTGCCTATACGTATAGGTACAAAAATATTTAAAAAAAATCTT